>JARQOD010000002.1:235802003-235987696 GCA_033576555.1 Oophaga sylvatica
AAAAACCCCATATTTTGGTGTTAAAAAGATGTAAAGCGCATGTAACACAAAGGTTTTTCCACGAGGAGTGGAAAAGGTGAAAAGTTATAATTCAACACAGCAATGAACCCATGGGCGAGAAAATGGAGGGGGCCAGCACACACACGCGTTTCGGCGATGCCTTCGTCGGGGGATAGAGATGTAGAGATAGATAGATATGAGTTAGATAATTTTTGGGGTAGTTTGTGTAGTAGATATCTGTGAGACTATAATTAGTGCTTTAAGTGTGTAGTTTACTGTACATGTATAGCTAATGAAAAATAAATGAAGAAAAAAAATGGGTTCCCCCCTTTTTTTAAAACGAAAAGGTAAAAGAGTATCTAAAGGTAAATGGATATTGGCTTTTCAAATCCAAAAAAGTCCCAGCACACCCCACCCCAAAATTGAGCATCCATTAAAAAGCCCCCCTGGTGCTTTGCCTGGCTCTTACTGATTTCCGGGTGATTGGAAAAAAAGGGTAATAGTTTTGGGGATTGATGTAGTTATTATTTGTCAAAAATCACGCTGGCTCAAACCTTGGGGTTTCCATTTGTAAAATTTATTCTTCCTTTTTAACTGTGTTTAATTTTGGGTTCATCCATCCTGGTTTCCTTAAATGCTTCCTATTTTTCCGCTTTTCGATTTGTTAATGATTGTGCTTTGGAATAAAAATTTTTCATTTTTCCCACCCTTTGGACATTTTTGTCCTTAAGGAAATTACCATTGGTCCCTCCAATTCTTTTTCTGAGTCCCTTAAAATCTCCCTTTCAAAATCTAGCCTTGAGTTTGAGTTTCACAGGTCTTCCTCCCCTAGTTTCCCAAATTTTAAAAAAAGCTGTTTTGTACCTCCTAGGGTCCCAGCCACTATTTCCCCCTCCCATTCCTCCCCGTTTATTGGATTTTATTTAAGGGAAAAAGATCCCCCCGTTTTCCCCCTGCCTTTTGGAAAAAAAAGTGTCAGTTTGAGATGTAAGAATTGCTTAACCTGTTAGTTTTTTAAGAAAGAGATTCCCAACAAAGTTGAATATTGAAATCTCCAGACCATATGTATATTTTTTGAAAACTTGGCAAATTTTATGCAAAAAGAGTTCATCCATATCTTCGCTTGCACAAGCAGCCTGTAGTAAGTGCCTACAATAGTGTCCTTTCCATTGTTCTCTCCTTGTATTCTTACCCAGTTTCCAAAGAATTCCCAGTTTCTGAAGCTTCAATCATTGAGCATATATGCTTTTCTAACATACAATGCAACACCTCCTCCTTGCTTATCAAGTCTGTTTCTTGCAAATAAGTTGTATCCTTCTAGACTTGTATTCCAATCATGTGTATCGTCCCACCAAGTTTCAGTGATTCCAATGACATCATATTTTTTTTCCTGTGTTAGTAGTTCTAATTCTCCTTGTTTGTTGCTTATGCTTTGTGCATCTGTATAGAAACATTTTAGCTTGTGATTGGTTTCTCTTTCTCCAGTATTTTTATTATTTAGATTTTTTGTCTTTATTATTCCCTCCCACTTCTAGTAGCAGAGTTCTCAATAGTATTTGTCAGGTGTATGGCTTTTTCTGGCGTTTTGGTTCCCTTCCCACATTGTTCTAGTATTGGGCAGGAGATGAGTAATGCCTGGTTTTCTCCACACATACTGTTTAGAATTATCACCAAAAAGTTTTATCTTCATCTCATCAGACCTCAGGATCTTATTTCTCATAGTCTTGGAGTCCTTAATGTGTTTTTTTAGCAATCTCTATGCAGGCTTTCATATGTCTTGCACTGAGGAGAGGCTTCCGTCGGCCCACTCTGCCATAAAGTCCCGACTGGTGTAGGGCTGCAGTGATAGTTGACTTTGTGGAACTTTTTCCCATCTCTCTACTGCATCTGTGGTGCTCAGCCACAGTGATCTTGGAGTTCTTCTTTACCTCTCTCATCAAGGCTCTTCTCCCACAATTGCTCAATTTGACTGGACGGCCAGGTCTAGGAAGACTTCTGGTGGTCCCAAACATCTTCCTCTTAAGGATTATGGAGGAAACTGCTCTTACCTTGAGTACTGCAGAAATTCTTTTGTAACCTTGGCCAGATGTGTGCCTTGCCACAGTTCTGTCTCTGAGCTCATTGGCCAGTTCCTTTAACCTCATGATTCTCATTTGTTAAATGAGCAGAACAGAAACACCTCACGGTACCATATGTTTATAGTGAGACAGTGTCTATAGTAAATAACCACGGTGCGCTGTAAAAAAAAAAGTGGAAACTACTCAGAGAAAAGAAACCAACTGATATACCCAAGAACATTGGAAAGCCAAGAAACATCCAGACAAGGAATATATGTAAAAAGATGTATCTTTATTTAACAAAATGGCAAATAATGGTATTAAAGAAAATAAATGTGCACGTATCAAGACTAAATATACATAATTGGCATTAAAAAAGAAGTATGATTACATATAAAAAACGCCATTATAACAAATGGCAGACTCAAACGCAATAGTAACGTGAAAATACCCCCAAAATGTCACAATGAAATTATATGTGTTATGATTTGGTAGCCGAGGAGGACAGTAGCAAAAATAGACTAGGCAACCAGACACCCAGAGAGGTTGGTAACTAGCAGATTGCAGACCCCTAAACTGACAGCACAACTAGAAGTAGCCATGGGACGTACCTACTATGACCTAGACACCTCAACACAGATGGAGAGTTAACTAAGCCTAAAGAGAGAAAGGGGAAAGCTAACTGCCCCGGAGCAGAGCCCCAAAGGAATAGGTAGCCACCAAACATATGTTGGTGGTGAGACAAGATGAAATACAAACACAGGCAGAAAATAGAGCAAGCAAATGCTGGGGCCCAAACTGTCTAGCTAGAGCAGGACAGGAAAGAATACTGTCTTCAATCCAGCAAAATCTCTAAGAAAAATTCCAACATGTCTGATATGCAAAAATACTGAGACCACACGATCTCTCCCCCGCTATATCAGAACTCTGGTGTGAACTGGTAGAAAACCAGCAGACACTGATATAACAGGGAACTGGAAATACATAAAACTGTGGCAAATAAGAAATAGAGTCCAGCGCAGGCCCCCACAGGGGAACCTGTCTGACCAACTCCAGAGAGGCAGAAAACAAAAGGGAAAACAAATGTCTCAGAAATAAGCAGCAAATAACTTATCTGAAAGTTGTAGGACAAAGCAGGAAGCAAGCTGACTTCCAAAAGGGACCAGGAAGAAACAATCACCGGCAACGATTATGGGAAAGTTGATCACTTATATCTGCCCAGTCAGCAACACCTGATTGCCAATCATCACACCCAGGTGATAGACTTATGTTAGCAAAAGCAGCTTCATTACTATCAGCAGCCACCACGGGGAGCCCCAACTCAGAAGTAAGATTCAGAGTGTTCACAACATATATGTGTGGGTACCAAAAGAAATCATAAAAATAGTCACCAATAATATATGAAAAAATATATAAAAC
This sequence comes from Oophaga sylvatica, assembly GCA_033576555.1. Taxonomy (NCBI): domain Eukaryota; kingdom Metazoa; phylum Chordata; class Amphibia; order Anura; family Dendrobatidae; genus Oophaga; species Oophaga sylvatica. The sequence goes on from JARQOD010000002.1 coordinate 235,805,480, forward strand.
AAGTTTAAAAATATATATTAAATTATCAAGTATATATACACTGCTCAAAAAAATAATGAGAACACTCAAATAACACATCCTAAATCTGAATGAATGAAATATTCTCATTGAATACTTTGTTCTGAACAAAGTTTAATGTGATGACAACAAAATCACACAAAAATCATCAATGGAAATAAAATTTATTAACTAATGGAGGCCTGGATTTGGAGTAACATCCAAAATTAAAGTGGAATGTAATGTCCTTAAAACAAGTCAAAATGATGCTCAGTAGTGTGTGTGGCCTCCACGTGCCTGTATGACTTCCCTACTGTACAATGCCGGGGCATGCTTCTGATGATGCGGCGGATGGTCTCCTGAGGAATCTCCTCCCTGACTTGGACTAAAGCACCCGACAAACTCCTGGACAGTCTGTGGTGCAATGTGACGTTGGTGGATGGAGCGAGATATGATGTCCCAGATGTGCTCAATTGGATTCAGGTCTGAGGAATGGGTGGGCCAGTCCATAGCTTCAATGCCTTCATCTTGCAGGAACTGCTGACATACTCCAGCCACATGAGGTCTGCCATTGTCCTGCATTAGGAGGAACCCAGGGCCAACCGCACCAGCATATTGTCTCACAAGGATCTCATCTCAGTACCTAATGGCAGTCAGGCTACCACTGGTAAGCATATGGAGGGCTGTGCAGCCCTCCAAAGTAATGCTATCCCACACCATTACTGACCCACTGCCAAACCGGTCATGCTGAAGGATATTGCAAGCAGTAGATCGCTCTCCATGGCATCTCCAGTCTCTGTCACATCTCTCACATGTGCTCAGTGAGAACCTGCTTTCCTGTGTGAAAAACACAGGGCGCCAGTGGCGAATTTGCCAATCATAGTGTTCTGTGGCAAATGCCAAGCTTTCTGTACGGTGTTGGGCTGTGAGCACAACCCCTATCTGTGGACATTGGGCACTCAGACCATCCTCATGGAGTCGGGTTTTCTGATTGAGCAGACACATGCACATTTGTGGCCTGCTGGAGGTCATTTTGCAGGGCTCTGCCAGTGCTCCTCCTGTTCCTCCTTGCACAAAGGCGGAGGTAGCGGTCCTTCTGCTGGGTTGTTGCCCTCCTACGGCCCCCTCCACATCTCTTGGTGTACTGGCCTGTCTCCTGGTAGCGCCTCCAGCCTCTGGACACTATGCTGACAGACACAGCAAACATTCTTGCCAGAGCTCACATTGATGTGCCATCCTGGATGAGCTGCACCACCTGAGCCACTTGTGTGGGTTGTAGAGTCCATCTCATGATACCACGAGTGTGAAAGCACAACCAACATTCAAAAGTGACCAAAACATCAGCCAGAAAGCATTGGTACTGTGATGTGGTCTGTGGTCGCCACCTCCAAAACCACTCCTTTATTGATTGTGTCTTGACTCTTGATAATTGCCAATAATTTCCATCTGTTGTCTATTCCACTTGCACAACAGCATGTGAAATTTATTGTCAATCAGTGTTGCTTCCTAAGTGGACAGCTTGATTTCACAGAAGTTTGACTTACTTGGAGTTATATTCTGTTGTTTAAGTGTTCTCTTTATTTTTTGAGCAGTGTATATATATCACCTTAAAGAAGATAAAACATAAAAGTTAGTCATTGTACAAGAGGGGGCCCTCAAATGAGAGCAAAAATAAGGTGCATAAGTGTCAGGGTAGATAGCACAACTCAATTAAACACCTAAAGTGCATAGTGTAAAAGTCAAAATATGATGAACATTAAGAGGATTATATACCTTTAAAAGTCACCCGGTCTTGATAACTCGCACACCAAAAAACGCGTTTCGGAAAGAAATTACTATTTTTGGTGCCATGGGATACATTGGTGGATCGAGAATGAGTGCAATACGACATGTTGAATTGGAACTATTGGAGTGCCCTTGCACTCTACAAAGCAGTGTCCGGTGCCAGTGCACGCAGGCACCCTGAGGAAGGGGAACCGCGTATTCCCCGAAACACGTTTGCAGCTTTTTTGGCCTCTCACACACTCCATAGTGAAGTGACTAGTGATAAGCGAGCACTAAAATGCTCGGGTGCTCGCTGCTCGGGCTGAACAATTTGGAATGATCAGGTGCTCGACCCGAGCAACGAGCCCAATATCAGTCAATGGGAAAACCAAGCATTTTTGCTGCGACCCCCCGGGGGTCCTTTTAGGGTCTAAAAACATCTGAAATTGATGGAAACAGTAGTCAAATGACATGGGAACATCATGGGGAATACCCCTGTAAACATTTCCGACACCCAAGTCACAGCTGTGAACAATGTTGTCAGAGTGTTATTCCACTTTTACAGTCGCATAATAAAACATACTAATACAAAATCGATTTTCCTGGGAAATATGTTAAAGAACATCCTTTCCAGTGTAATAATTTCTATGTAAGGCAAAATAAATAGACCTCCAAATAAATGTACCTCCACCACATGGGATATGTTCACATGTCGCGTTTTTGATCCGTTTTTCACCTTTCTATTGCTGTACACCAAGACAAATTCATTCACTGGAAAATATCATTTTAAAATTTTACAACCTAATTTGGCCCTGTGGTGTGTGACAAAGTCTATTTTTATAGTGCCACTTTTCTTAGAGAGCCATCAGCCGACTATGCTTTGTTGTTACCATTATTAAACAGTGGGTCCCTTATACTACCTATGCAGTGAGTGGCAGGGCTACCTAAAATTTGGTTGCACCCCAACAACACTTTGAACAGACATCATGGATGACCACATGCAAGCAAAGTTCCAAGTATTCATTTGGTACTCCCATACTGTTTGTGGTACCCCCATACTGTTTGCTTATGTATTGAATGCAAGGCCTGGCCTGTCCCAATGTTACACGCATCCCAATAAGCATTTGAACCCACGTAATGGATGGCAACATTAAACCAAAGTTCCCATTAAGCTTTATTTGGTACTGCCATACTGTTTACCTAGTCATTGAATGCAAGGCCTGCCCTGCCCCAACGTTACACACACCCCAATGACCCTTTGAACCAACCTACTGGATAGCCACATGAAACTAAAGTTTCCATTCATATTTAATTGGTACTGCCATATTGTTTGCCTAGGCATTGAATGCAAGGCCTTCCCTGCCCCAACATTACACGCACCCCAATAACACTTTGAAGCAACAGACTGGATGGCCACATTAAACCAAAGATCCCATAAAGCTTTATTTGGTGCTGCCATACTGTTTGCCTAGATATTAAATGCAAGGCTGCCCTGCCCCAACATTACATGCACCCCAATAACCCTTTGGACCAATATACTGGATGGCCACATTAAGACAAAGTTCCTATTCTTATTTATTTGGTACTGTCATACTTTTTGCCTAGGCATTGAATGCAAGGCCTGCCCTGCCCCAATGTTTCCCACACCCCAATAACCCTTTGAAGCAACGTACTGGATGGCCACATGAAACCAAAGTTCCCATTCTTATTTATTTGGTACAGCCATACTGCTTGCCTAGGCATTGAGTGTAAGGACTGACCTTCCCCAATGTTACACACACCCCAATTACCCTTTGAACCAACGTACTGGTTGACCTCCTGAAAGCATTGTTCCTAGTAATTTGGTACTCCCATATTGTTTGGCTATGCAGTGAATTGTTGTGCCTGAAGACCTGCATTGGAGAATGTCAGTGTTGAGGATGAAGACCTGGCAGTGGAGAATGTCAGTGTTGAGTCTGGATAGCCTGCAGTGGAGAATTTCAGTGTTGAGCCTGAAGACGCTGTAGTGGAGTATTGCAATGTTGAGGCTAAAGAACACCTGGCAGTGGAGCATTTCATTGTTGAGGCTGATGAACCTGTATTGTTGAATGGCAGTGTGGAGGCTGAAGGACCAGCAGTGGAGAATTTCAGTGTTGAGGCTGAAGGACAAGCAGTGGAGTATTGCATTGTTGAGGCTGAAGAACCTGCATTGGAACATTTCAGTTTTGAGCCTGAAGAATCGGCAGTGGACAATTGCAGTGTTGAGGCTAAGGACCCAGCAGTGGACAATTGCAGTGTTGAGGCTGAATAACCTTTATTGTAGCTCTGCAGTGTTGAGGAAGAACACCCGGCAGTGGAACATTTCAGTGTTGAGCCTGAATAACCAGCATTGGATTATTGCAGTGTTGAGGCTGAACAACCTGCATCGGAGCATTACAGTGTTTAGGCTGAACATCCGGCAGTGGAGCATTTCAGTGTTGAGCCAGTAGAACCTGTAGTGGGCAATTGCAGTTTTGAAGCTGAAGACCCAGCAGTGGACAATTGCAGTGTGGAGGATGAAAACAGAGCAGTGAAGCATTGCAGTGTGGAGGCTGAACACACAGCAGTGGAGCATTGCAGTGTTGATCCTGAAGAACCTGCATTGTAGCATTGCAGTGTTTAGGAAGAACACCCAGCAGTGGAGCATTGCAATTTTGAGCCCGAAGAACCTGCATTATAATAATAATAATATTTTATTTCTATAGCGCCAACATATTCCGCAGCACTTTACATTATAGATGGATACCAAGAGGAATGAGGGCCCTGCTCGCAAGCTTACAATCTATGAAATGTAGCATTGCAGTGTTGAGAAAGAACACCCAGCAGTGGAGTATTTCAGTGTTGAGCCTGAAGAACCAGCAGTGGAGAATTGCAATGTTGAGGCTGAAGAACCTGCATTGGTGAATTGCAGTGGTGAGCCCGAAGAACCTGCAGTGGACAATTGCAGTGTTGAGGCTGAAGACCCGGCAGTGGAAAATTTCAGTGTTGAGGCTGAAGGACCTGCATTGGTGAATTGCAGTTGTGAGGCTGAAGACCCTGCATTGATGAATTGCAGTGATGAGCCTGAAGAATCTGCCGTGGAAAATTGCAGTGTTGAGCTGAAGACCCTTCATTGTAGCATTGCAGTGTTGAGGCCAAAGAACTGGCAGTGGAGAATTGCACTGTTGAAGATGAACAACCAACAAAGTTCACATTATTAGGAAGTGGGTCTCCCATACTGTTTGCCTATGCAGAGAATGCAAAGCCTGCCCCAAATTTGGATGCACCCCAATACCAATTGGAAGAGACGTGGAGTAAGGTCTCCTTAAATTCTGCTCCCATTACAAAGGAGTGGGTCTCCTATACTTGTAATGCCCATATACTAAGTGTATGGGCTGATAAACAATTCCCCTGGGGTTCACCCTCATGTTCTAGTGATGGTGTCTGAAGAGATGTGGAGAATGGCCTCTGAAAAATGTTTTCCCAATTTAAAGGAGCGGGTCTCCTATACTTGGAATGTAGTGTATGGGCTGATAAACATTTTCCCCTGGGGGGTACACATCAACCTACTGTGTAAATATATTTTATAGCCATCAAAAACACTCTTGCAAAAAATATAGTGCCTGTTGCATCACGGAACACGTTGTCCCTCGTGTTCTAGTGGTGGTGTCTGAAGAGACATGGAGGATGGCCTCCGAAAAATGTTTTCCCAGTTGAAAACAGTCAGTCTCCTATATCTGTAATGCCCATAAACTTGTATGGGCTGAAAAACATTTCCCCCTGGGGGGTACACATCAACATACTGTGTAAACATTTTTTTAAAGGCATCAGAAACACTCTTCAACACTATAAGTTGGCTGTTGCATCACGGACCACGGTCACCATGGTGATCTAGTGACGGTGGATGATGAGGATGAGGAGAAGGAGGAGGATAACACACCAAATATCCAAACTCAGGAAGCATATACCCATGTGTGGGTGTGAAGAGGTGCATGGTAATACACCTCCCCAAAAAATACACTTTATTGGAGGTTATGTTTTGCTGTTATCATTCGGTGGTGTAGAGAAGTCTGGCCCAATCCAGGACTTGTTAATTTTTATAAGAGTCAGACAGTCAGCATTTTTAGTTGACAGGCGAATGCACTTATCAGTTATAATTCCACCAGTGGCACTAAAATCCCGCTCTGACAAAATGCTAGCGGCAGGGCAGGCCAGGACCTCCAAGGCGTAGAGAGCCAGTTCATGCCAGGTGTCCAGCTTGGATACCCAATAATTAAAAGTCACAGTGGAATCACAAAGGACATTGGTATGGTCAGCAAGGTACTCCCTCAGCATCTTCCAAAACTTTGCACTCCTTTTGAGAGTACCCATGCCTCAGTGCCAGTGCGATGAGAGGGTCTGAGAAAACTTTCCCAGAACATTGCCAGTGTTACCCTGCCTCTGTTGGATTGCAGTTATGTCTCTCTCACCTCTACTACTTGGTTGTCCAATGAACTGTGACCTCTGCCGCAAACGTTTTTAGATGGTAATTTTTTTAACAATTTCGCAACAATGTCTCTCTGGTACTGCAACATTTTAGTACACCTATCTGCCTCTGGAAGAAGAGATTGAAAGTTTTCCTTGTAGCGTGGATCTAGAAGTGTCACCAGCTAGTAATGAGTGTCACCAAAAATTTTGATAATGCGAGGGTCACGGGAAAGGCAGCGCAACATAAAGTCTGCCATGTGTTAGGGTTCAAGTTCCCGCTGCTGCACAAGGGGAGTCTCGAACCATTCCCGCTGCGGTCCCTCATTCGTCTCCGGCCGCAGTGGAGCCTGCTCAGCAGAGACGTCGGTCCCAGCGTTTTGCCCATTCCAGTACTGTGCAGAGACTTGCTGCTGCCTCTCCTGGATCTGCTATTATAGCCAGTGCTGGAGCAGATGTCTTTGGGACGAAGTCCTGCGTTTCCCCTTCTGAGCATGCCCAGGGTAAGATCTCTCATTGGAGATCAGGGGTCACATGTTCAGGTACTGCAGCAGCTCCTATTGGTCCGCCAGGAAGGTCCTGAGACTACATGTGTTTGGAACAGTTTCTCATTGGTCCTTTTTTCTGGCAGGTCCTGTAGCTGTTGCTATAAAAGGGTGGCATGGCTGGGCCGCCATGCGCTAATATCAATCGTTATATGCTTAGCGCCAGTGTGGTCATGCGTGTGTGTGGTTAGGGCCCGGCTGAAATAAGCCCCTAGAATACTGACTTAATCGGTGAGGAGTTTGGTATGCTAGCTGGTCAGGGTCGGTGTCCTAGATGCCCTAGATTGCCGGCATAACCGGTGAGGAGTTTGATTGCTGTATTCAGGGTCTGGCGTTCAGACGCCATAGATTGCGGGGACTCCCGTGAGGACATTAGCGCAAGATCACGTTCTATGTTCGCTTAGCTGTTCACTGTGTACCTGGGTGCCTGACAGGACACAGAAGTTTGTCTCAGCGGCTCTGTGACGTAACAGGGTTCGCTTTCAACGCTAGACAGCGCCCTAGCATGTTTATTTTGCGACTCAGTTGTGTTTAGTGAATTCGCACACATCGCCATATAGCGCTGCGGCACTCCTTCTAGTGGCTCTGTGGATTAAAAGATTTCGCACATATTGCCACAGCGCGTTACGGCATTTATTTTGGCGACTCTGCGGGATAACAGAGTTCGCTTCTTGCACCATTTTACTAGCAGCAGGCTCCGCCTGTACGGTGGACCACGGGCTGCGAACGCACCTCTCCACATCTTATATTTGGTGCGTTCCGCAGACCCTAACACCATGCATGCCAGATTGCTAACAGGCAAGACTTCTGTGTCCTCATCAACAGGATGACTGACCATGCTGTCTTCCTACTTCTCCTCCCTGTCCTCAGGCATCCACGCTGAACAGACGGTATGACAGTTGTGCTTTTAGTACCGACTATAGCGCAAGAAAGTAGCTCCTGTTCTTCCTCCTCCTCTTCCTCATTGTCAATCAATCCACGTTGGGATGACATGAGGCTGGGATGTGTGTAATCACCCTGGATGGTTGCTTGCTCCACCTGCAATGCATCCTCTTTCATTGTGAGCAGAGAGCTTTTCAGAATACAGAGAGGTGGGATGGTGATGCTAATTATGTCGTCACTGCCGCTCACCATCCTGGTGGAGTATTCAAAGTTTTGTATGATGGTACATATGTCTGACATCCATGTACATTCCTGAGGTTTTATGTGTGGAGTCTGAACTGAATACCGACAGACTTGTTGATGTTGGTAATCAACAACTGCCCTCTTCTGCTCACAAATCCTTTCCAACAAATGCAGTGTAGAGTTCCAGCGTTTGGGGACATCACACACCAGTCGGTGAGCCGGAAGCTGCAAATGCTGCTGAAGCACGGCCAGGGGCGGCTGAAGCTGTAGCTGACTTTCCAAAATGGGCACACAGGCGGTGTACTTTCACAAGCAGATCCTGCAGCTCCTGGTAGGTTTTGAGAAACTGCTGAATCACGAGATTAAGCACATGGGCCAGGCATGGTACGTCTGTGAGCTCGCCTCACCTCAGAGCCACCACCAGATTCTGGCCATGCCTGGATGTAGGTTCAGCGGTGTCAGCCACAGATCTGTCTGCTCTTTGAGAGCTGTCCACAACTCTTCAGCATTGTGCGGTTTATCACCTAAGCATATTAGCTTCAGCACAGCCTGTTACTGCTTGGCTGAGGCAGTGCAATGCTTCCAGCTTGTGACTGATGTATTCTTTTCAGAGATGGAGGCTGAAGAGGAGGAGGAGGTGCAGGAGCTGTAGACTGTGTGGGTAACCCTGAATGATGTAGGGCCCTCACTACTTGGCGTCCGGAGGACATATTCCATCACAAGATCCAACAGGGTACCTTCTTCCAGTATGTTAACCCAGTGTGTCGTCCGCTAGATGTACCATCCCTGCTCACAAGCACTTGTCCATGTTTCCGTGGATAGGTGGACTTTCACAGTAGCAGCATTGTTGAGGGCATGGGTAATGTTGTGGGACACGTACTTGTGTAATGCCAGGACGGCACACCAGGGGAAATAGTGGCGGCTGGGGACCGAGTACCTTGGGACGGCCATCGCCATCAGGTTGTGGAAAGCTTCCATATCCACGAGCCTAAAAGGCAACATTTTGAGTGCAAGCAGTAGTGTTGAGCGATACAATACCGCAAGTATCGGGTATCGGCCGATATTAGCTCTATCGGCCTTTCGATACTTAGTTTCGATATTTTCCATATATCGTATACCGGAATCGGAAGTTCCCATAATTCTTTGAGAGGCAATGTGATGTTAGTCAGCCAATGAGGAATCCTAAGAAGTGTGGGCACATCCTGTACTGCTGCGGTCATGTTAACTAATGGCATGGCTGTGATTGGATGCTGAAATGATGTCAGAATGCACTATAAAAGGCGCCGCCGCCATTTTAGCGTCACTGTGCTGTGAATTCAGTAAGGGACAGAACGCTGCTGTGCTGACTCTGAGGGACAGTTAGAGATTGCGATTTAGTGTACTGTGTTGTAGGCAGGCTAGCACCAACCGCTGTGTAAAGCTTCCTTTTGCCTGCAGTGTTGTTTTAACAGCTCTGCAAGGTGTGTGTGTGAGTGTAAGTGACGCTGCAGTTTGCTCTGCATGCAACGCTGTCTGTAGGCATCTGCACGTGTCACTCACAGACTCTTTTTTTTTTCTTCAGTGTAATTCTTGCAGCTCCATGCAATTTAACTATTAGTGTGACGCGCTTCCATCCGTATCCAATACATTGGTTGCAAACACTATAGAAGTAGACAAAGGAGTAGCCTTTCACAGATTGTGAACAGTTGTGTTTCAGTGTTCACTTCAGTCTGTGTTTTTTATTTTTTGAGTGCACATCACGCTCCAGTTACTTGTTCAAGCACTGCTGCTTGTACTCTGCTGAGCGTGTCTCCAGTGCCTCATCCTTTTCATTTATCTCCAATTGGTTCTGCTCCATTCCATTTAAAAATAATCTATTAGTGTGACGTGCTTCCATCCGTATCCAATACATTGGTTGCAAACACTATAGAAGTAGACAAAGGAGTAGCCTTTCACAGATTGTAAACAGTTGTGTTTCAGTGTTCACTTCAGTCTGTGTTTTTTATTTTTTGAGTGCACATCACGCTCCAGTTACTTGTTCAAGCACTGCTGCTTGTACTCTGCTGAGCGTGTCTCAGTGCCTCATCCTTTTCATTTATCTCCAATTGGTTCTGCTCCATTCCATTTAAAATATAATCTATTAGTGTGACGCGCTTCCATCCGTATCCAATACATTGGTTGCAAACACTATAGAAGTAGACAAAGGAGTAGCCTTTCACAGATTGTGAACAGTTGTGTTTCAGTGTTCACTTCAGTCTGTGTTTTTTATTTTTTGAGTGCACATCACGCTCCAGTTACTTGTTCAAGCACTGCTGCTTGTACTCTGCTGAGCGTGTCTCAGTGCCTCATCCTTTTCATTTCTCTCCAATTGGTTCTGCTCCATTCCATTTAAAATATAATCTATTAGTGTGACGCGCTTCCATCCGTATCCAATACATTGGTTGCAAACACTATAGAAGTAGACAAAGGAGTAGCCTTTCACAGATTGTGAACAGTTGTGTTTCAGTGTTCACTTCAGTCTCTGCGTAATAACCACACTTAGGCCTTATAACTTTTCTGACTTTATTTATCAATCTACCAAGATGAAGAAGTCAGTGAGTAAGGCACGTGGTCGTGGCCGTGGAGTTTCAGCAGGGAGAGGACGTGGGGATTCTGTGGCTGCTGCCGCCCTCAGTGACACAGCATCCACCAGTTTTACCCATGAGCGTTCCTTTATGCGCACTTTGGTAGGAGCTCGGCGTGCCCCCCTGCTGCGGGAAGAACAAATTGAAGCCGTTGTTGGTTGGATGGCAGCCAATGCATCAACTTCAATTCCTTCCACCTCCTCTCAGGAACACAACACTGTTGAGCAACCATCTGTCTGTTCACCGCCTGTCAAATTGCCCAGGCAGTCAGAGAGTTCTGTACAGGAGCCAGCTGAGTCTCTGCTTCTGTTCTCAGAATCTGTTGGCTCGCAAACACGGGCACAGGCAAGCAGCATTCTGCAATTTGAAGAAGAGGGAGTATGCAGTGATGCGCAACAGCTGTGTCTCTCTCAATCTGAAGAGGCGGGTGAGCCAGTGCCGATGGACAGCACACCGCAGAACGCATCTTATGATGATGATGAGACTCAGGTGCCAGGTTTTGTGGAGCATGGTGCTGCCCAGACCATCCAACAGCAGCAGGTGTTGGAAGAGGGTAGTGGAGATGATGAAGTCCGAGACCCAACATGGCGTGAGCAACAGGAAGGTGGTGGGAGCAGCTCTGAGGAAGAGATTGTCCCAACGGTACAAAGAGGAGGGAGAGGTAGGCTGCAGACTCGCTTGCCTGTAGCCTCCAGTTTGGCACCTGTTGGGAGCAGTTCTCTTAGAAATGTCAAAATTGGCGCTCCCATGACTTGCACTGCGTGGTCCTTTTTTGACAGACTTGTAGATGATATTTGCTATGTTCAATGCAAGCTGTGTAAGCAAAAAGTTAAAAGAGGTAAAAATATCAGTAACTTGAATACCACAAATATGTGGAAACATGTACGGACAAAGCACGTAGCTGAGTTACAAAGACACACTGGAGATGTAGGCCAACCTACAGCAGCACCTACATCTTCAGGTCGTGTTCGAGCCTCTACCTCCAGCTCACACACACCTGGTTCGGCTTCCTCACAGGATCTCCATGGAAGAACCTCGGTCACTGTTGTCCATAGACAAACTGTTATTCCACCCACAGCAGCAAGTTCACAGTCATCGTCACACTCCCAGAACAAAAAACAGCCATCGGTACCACAGGCATGGTATAAAAGACGGCCATACTCGGCAAACCATCCACGAGCACAGGCTCTGAATGCTGGCATTGCAAAACTCCTGTCCCTTGAAATGCTGTCATTCAGGCTGGTGGAGACTGACAGTTTCAGGAACTTTATGGCATTGGCAGTCCCACAATATAATGTGCCAAGCCGATTTTATTTCAGCAGGCAAGCTGTCCCTGCTCTGCAAAAACATGTCGAGGGAAACATTAAACATGCGCTACTAAACGCCGTCAGTAGCAGGGTCCACCTGACCACCGATGCGTGGACCAGTACCCATGGCCAGGGACGATACCTTTCCCTCACTGCCCATTGGGTCAATGTTGTGGAGCCGGGTACAGATCTTGCCAGTGGCGCTGTACGTGTTCTTCCAACTCCAAGGATTGCAGGAATCCAGTCTGTACACATTGATTCCTCCTCCTACTCCAGTTCCTCAGAATCATCGCTGCACGAGCCGTCACGATATACCTCCACATGGACCCGTGAACACTTACCTGTTGCGACCGATATGAGCACAGCCGTGGCCAAACGTCAACAGGCCGTCCTGAAATTAATTTCCATGGGGAATCGAAGCCACACAGCGCAGGAGCTCTGGGATGCCATCAAGCAGGAGAGCGACGTGTGGTTTTTGTCAGCTAATCTCCAGCCAGGCTTGGTAGTGTGTGACAATGGCCGAAATCTGGTGGCAGCTCTGGGCCTTGGCAACCTCACTCACATACCATGTCTGGCACATGTGCTCAACTTGGTCGTGCAGAGTTTTTTGAGGGACTATCCGGATCTTGATGCACTGCTGCACAAGGTCCGCCTAGAGTGCGCTCACTTGCGACGTTCCAGCATGGCCAGATCGCGCATTGCAGCTCTGCAAGTCAGATTTCGACTTCCTGAACATCGCATCATATGTGACGTACCCACCAGGTGGAATTCCACGTTACATATGTTGGAGCGGTTGTGTGAGCAGCAGCCAGCAGTAATGGAGTATCAGCTGCAACAGGCGCAATCAACTCGCAATTTGCGCCGTTCACACTTCACCACTACTGAGTGGGCCTCTATGAAACATCTGCGACGTTTTGCGTGCGTTTGATGTCTCAACGCAGATGGCGAGTGCAGATGATGCACTAGTCAGCATGACTGTCCCCCTTATCTGCCTGCTTCAGAAATCACTGAAAGCACTAAAGGAAGAGGTTTTGGAAGAGGTGGAGGATGAGGAGTCACAAATTCAATTACCTTCAGGACAGTCAGCGCAACATGGTTCCTCACAAAGGGCTGGGCAGGGCTCACTTTGTGAGGAGGATGAGGAGGAGGAGTCAATGGAGGAGGAAGAAATCCCTACAGAGGGAGGTACACAACGCTCTTGTCAGTATGTAGAGCGAGGGTGGGGTGATGCAGAGGAGGCAGAGATGACGCCTCTTCCAGAGGACAGCCTTTGTTGGCCAGTTGGGAGTCTGCAGCACATGGTTGATTTCATGCTTCAGTGCCTGAGAAACGACCGCCGCATCGCCCACATTCTCACCACGTCAGATTATTGGGTGTACACCCTCCTAGACCCTCGCTACCGGGACAACTTACAAACCCTCATCACACCGGTGAACCGGGACCGTAAAATGCAGGAGTACCAAGACACACTGGTGCAATCCATACTGTTGTACATTCCAGCCGAGAGAGCTGCTGCTGCTGCTACTGCTTTACAAAGCAGCTCTGTGCGTCGAGGCAGTGTAGACACCTCTACAACAAGAGGGAGCAGAAGCAGCGCCTCTGCACAGGGCAAGAGCTGTATATTACAAATGTGGCAAAGTTTTGTGACAGCGCCAGCAAGGTCTACACCATCCGAGACGGCTCCAGTCACCAGGATGAAACGTTTCCGTAAGATGGTGACAGACTACTTGGCTTTCCCTCTAAGTGTACTCCCAGATGCCTCTTCCCCTTTCAAATTTTGGGTCTCTAAGTTGGATACATGGCCAGAGCTTAGCCAGTATGCATTGGAGGTGCTAGCTTGCCCTGCTGCCAGTGTATTATCTGAGCGTGTCTTTAGTGCTGCAGGTGGTGTAGTAACAGACCGTCGCATGCGACTATCCTCAGAGAATGTAGACCGGCTTACTTTTCTGAAAATGAACAAGGCACGGATCTCACCTGAATTTGCCTGTCCGTTTTCAGATTAAATAACTGTTTGGCAACTTTTTCCATGTCTCCTGTTATGTTCATCTTTCTACCACCTGAACTCTACTCCTGGGCTACAACACCGCCATTTGTTGCTCGTAAGTAATTGGCAGGGGTACTGACTCATGGCCAGCCTGGTTACAGCACGACAGCTGTTTCCTGGCAGTGTGAACGTCAATTATCCTCCAATAAGTTGTGCTGTCGTGTTGCATTCGGGTTAGCCGACTCTATGGTGCCTGCAGTTTAGGTGATTCCTATGTGTGCTGTGGGATATGTAAATAAAGGCGGTTTCCATTGTGACAATAGGACAAGCACCCACTGTAGGACTGTGTGATTCAGTAACTGCGGACGGCTTGCGTCCTGTCAACTTACATTTTCATGGGTGCGTTATTCTACCCGTCCGGGGTCCAGTACCGTCAACTGGTTCTCCCCAGTGCCTTTGGCCTAGGTGCCTTCATCTCCGTATCCGAGTTCCACCAACGTCTGCTGGTCCTTGGTAGTGCTTTGGAGCACAGGTACCTCCTGCTTAGTAACCGTGTCACAGTAACGTCAGCTGGTACTCGTTTGTGACATTGCCTCTTTTCCTTCTGCTACCCATCCGGGGTCCAGTACCGTCAACTGGTTCTCCCCAGTGCCTTTGGCCTAGGTGCCTCCATCTCCGTATCCGAGTTCCACCAACGTCTGCTGGTCCTTGGTAGTGCTTTGGAGCACAGGTACCTCCTGCTTAGTAACCGTGTCACAGTAACGTCAGCTGGTACTCGTTTGTGACAATGCCTCTTTTCCTTCTGCTGCCCCTCCGGGTTCCAGCACAGTCAGCTGGTTCTCGTTACTTCCATTGTCTCTTGCTGCATCTGATACCCGTCAGGGTTCCAGTAACGTCAGCTGGTTCTCGGAAATTAGACGACCTTAAAGACCACCCAGAAGAAGATGACGACAACAAGGACGACGAGCATGAAGCCAACCAGCCTGAATACCATCACAAAGAAAAAATAAAAGATTACCTAGAAGAAGATCACCAACAGGACAAAGAAGGTTAAGACAAACTACAAGATACAGAACAAGAGACAGAAGAACAATAAGCAGAAGATCAAAAAGCAGAAGAACATGAAGTATAAGACCAAAATGAAGAGCAAAATATATGCTCTAAATTCTAAGCAGAAGAAGACTAAGCAGTGTATGGGGGTGAGTCCGTTCCTCCTCGTGGTGCCCCTGGAAAATGCCTGCTGCTGCAGGCTAAACTGAACACGGACAAATACTGTTGTAATTTAAATCTTTTGTGACAGCAAGAACGGAAGGATGAACAATTCATACTTTTACAGATTACAAGTACAGGAATATCTGTCTCAAATAAGAATATGATGAAGAAGATGAAGATGAAGAAGATGAAGAATTTGAATATGAAGAAGATTAATTAGTTTAATAATAACAATATGAGTAATGTAAACAAAAACATGAATAGCAAGAAGTTTAAGAAGAAGATTAAGAAGGTGAAGATGAAGAATAATTTGATGAGAAAGATGATGCTGCTGCTGAAGATTATGAAGGAGAAAGTGTGGCACTGGCAAAAGTTAAAAAGGTGAAGAGCATGGAAGTTGTGAAACATACATATTTGCCAAAATAGAAAAAAGGTTAACAACATTGTCAATTTGTTAGTCAATCCAAACGTATTTCCAAAAAAAAAATATATTAATGCTATTCCAGTGCATTGGGTTAAACATGTATGCCTTTATTGTCTCCTCAACCTCCCCCAATACATTCTACATTAGTCTTTGTTGTTTTCCTTCATGTACAATTAACCAACAAGGCAAGAATGTTTTTTTTAATGTCGATATTTGGTTCCCATAGACTTACATTGGACTTCCGGTATCGGAATCGGATATCGACGATATTTAGTGATATCGGCGATACCATTCCGATCCGATATTTTTAGATATCGAGCAGTATCGCTCAACACTAGTAAGCAGACAATAAATGTGTGAATTTAGTACTGTGGCCTGTGATAAGTTGGCTGCGCATTTCCGCTTGCGTTCCAATAATTGGGGTATAGACAACTGATGGCTGCGGTGGGACAAGGACGTGGATGTTCTTGATGATGGTGGTAGTTGAGTGTGTGAAATGACAGGTGCAGGGCAGGAGGCATCTTCCAAGGCACCATGGACAGGGGAGTGGCTTCCATGCACAACAGAGGAAAAAGCAGTGGTGTCACCAGCAGACATTGTTTCTGGACCCTGGTGTTTGGCCCACAAAGTCAGGTGCTTTGCTGCTATGTGCCTTATCATGCTGGTGGTGGTCAGGCTGGTAGTTTTGCTGCCCCTGCTGATGCTGGCATGGCAGGTGGTGCAAATGACCTGTTTGGGGTTATCGTCAGAGTCTTTAAAAAACAACCAGACTCGGGAAGACCTAACAGTTCTTTTTCCTGCCTGTTGTGCTATGCCTCCCTCCCCCTATAGGCTGCTGTCTTCGCTCTGCATGTCCTCCTGCCAGGTTGGGTCAGTTACTACATTATCCACCACCTCCTCTTCCACTTCCGCACCCTGGTCCTCCTCTTGACTTTCTGGCAATTGTGTCTCATCATCGTCCACCTGTTGTGACATGTTCCCACTGTCACCTTCATGTGAACGTGGCTGCTCAAATATTTGTGCATCGCAACAAGCAATCTCATCTTGCCCCAATTTAAGTGGACTGGGCAAGAGGTCTGAATGTATAAATGGAAACGTGAACAGCTCTTTGGAGTGTCCAAGTGTGGGATCAGTTGTCCCTGGGCACTCAGCATGGTGGGAGGAAGGAGGATCAGGGTGAGGAATATGCAGTCCAGACTCACGGCTATTCAGACTTGACCGTGTGGAAGACAGGGTGCTGGTGGTGGTAGCTAAGTGAATGGAAGCATTATCCGCCATCCAACATACTACATTTTCACGCTGCTCTGGTGTCAAGAGTGCTGTTCTGCCATCCCTATGAATTCTGACAGGAATCTGTTGCGAGAAGATGTGGGTGTTTGTTGTGGCACAATTGCAGCTGGCCCACGGCCTCTACCTCTGCATGCACCATCACCGTTACATCCACTTCCCAGTCCCTTGCCATGCGCTTTTCCCTCTTTTAAATGGAGTACAATATTTTCCACATACACTACAAATGACTGCATTGGGATAAAACTTAGATGTGATCTGTGTGCGTGAAAAACGCACTTTCAAATATGTGGACTGTAACTTTTTTAGCAAACTGGTGTCAATAACTAGGGTAAGACACAGCAAAAACTGTGGAATGGAGGCCTGAAATGCCACAATTTGTAGCCAACAGATAGATCAGGCGTCTGACGGCGATATCAGACTGTTCAATATGTGGCCTGTATTTGTAAATTTTTTACCCAAAAATAGTGTATAGAAATAGGGTAACAGACAGCAAATACAGTGGAATGTAGCCCTGAAATGCCACAATTTGGAGCCCACAGAGAGATCAGGCATCTGACTGCGATACCACACTGTTCAATATGTGACCTGTTTTGTAACATTTTTACACCAAAATAGTGTATAGAATTAAAGTAACAGACAGCAAATACAGTGAAATGTAGCTCTAAAATGCCACAATTTGTAGCCCATAGACAGATCAGACGTCTGACGGAGATACCAGACTGTTAAATATGTGGCCTGTATTTGTAAATTTTTTACCCAAAAATAGTGAATTGAAATAGGGTAACAGACAGCAAACACAGTGGAATTTAGCCCTGAAATGCCACAATTTGTAGCCCACAGATATCTCAGACGTCTGATGGAGATACCACACTGTTCAATATGTGTCCTGGGTTTTTAAATTTTTATACTTAAATAGTGTAGAGAAAAAGGGTAACAGACAGCAAATACAGTGGAATGTAGCCCTGCAATGCCACAATTTATAACCCACAGATAGCTCAGACGTCTGACAAAGATGCAAGACTGTTCAATATGTGGTCTGTATTTTTAAATTTTTTACTCAAAAATAGTCTATTGAACTGGGGTAAGACATAGCAAAAAAAGGGAATGTAACCGTGCAATACCACAATTTTTAGCCCACAGATCAGGCATCTGACAGCAATACCAGACTTTTCAATATGTGGCCTGTGTTTGTAAATTTTTTACCCAAAAATAGTGTATAGAAATAGGGTAACAGACAACAAATACAGTGGAATGTAACCCTGTAATGCCACAATTTGTAGCACACAGATAGATCAGGTGTCTGATGGCGATATCAGACTGTTCAATATGTGGCCTGTATTTGTAAATTTTTTACCCAAAAATTGTGTATAGAAATAGGGTAACAGACAGCAAACACAGTGGACTGTAGCCGTGAAATGCCACAATTTGTAGCCCACAGATAGATCAGGCGTCTGACGGAGATACCACACTTTTCAATATGTGTCCTGTTGTTTTTCATTTTTTACACCAAAGTAGTGTATAAAAATAGGGTAACAGACAGCAAATACAGTGGAATGTAGCCCTACAATTCCACAATATGTCTGAAGGAAATACCAAACTGTTCAATATGTGGTCTATATTTTTAAATTTTTTACCCCAAAATACTTTATTGAACTAGTGTAAGACACAGAAAAAAAGGAGAATGTAGTCCTGAAATGCTACTATTTGTAGCCCAGGCATAGATTAGGCGTCTGACGAATATAGCCCACTTTCAAATATCTACCCTGCATTTTTTTTTTGGCCAGCAAAATTGTGTCAATTAGTATTATATGACACAACAAAAAAAATTCTATGGAGGCCTGAAATGACAAAATTTTGAGCGCAATGAAGCCCTGCCCTGTAGGTAAATATTTTTGGGCAGCAAAATGGTGTCAAAAAATTGTATGAGACACTCCAAAAAAATTCTACAGTGCCACAAAAATGTGGCTGTTGCTTTGGTCACTTTTGCATTTTGTCATTGCTCTCATCCTTAGAGGTACTGTACAGTAGCATGAGGCAGTGTCTACAACCTACAGAAGTAGCTCAGGTAGTGCAGCTTTTCCAGGATGGCACATTAATGCAAGCTGTGGCAAGAAGGGTAGCTGTGTCTGTCAGCTTAGTGTCCAGAGGATGGAGGCGCTACCAGGAAACAGGCCAGTACACCAGGAGATGTGGAGGGGGCCGTAGGAGGGCAACAACCCAGCATCAGGACTGCTACCTCTGCCTTTGTGCAAGGAGGAACAGGAGGAGCACTGGCAGAGCCCTGCAAAATGACCTCCAGCAGGCCACAAATGTGCATGTGTCTGCATAAACGGTTAGAAACTGACTCCATGAGGATGGCTTGAGCGCCCAACATCCACAGATGTGGGATGTGCTCACAGTCCAACACCGTGCAGGACAGTTGGCATTTGCCAGAGAACACTAGGATTGGCAAATTCGCAACTGGCGCCCCTGTACTCTTCACAGATGAGAGCAGGTTCACACTCAGCACATGTGACAGACTTAACAGAGTCTGGAGACTCAGTGGAGAGTGATCTGCTAACTGCAACATCCTTCAGCATGAAAGGTTTGGCAGTGGGTCATTAATGGTGTGGGGTGGCATTTCTTTCGAGGGACACACAGCTCTCCATGTGCTCGCCAGAGGTAGCATGACTGCCATTAGGTATCGAGATGAGATCTTCAGACCCGTTGTGACACCATATGCTGGTGCGGTTGTCCCTGGGTTCCTTCTAATGCAGGACAATATCTGACCTCATGTGTCTGGAGTGTGTCAACAGCACCTGCAAGATGAAGGCATTGAAGCTATGGACTGGCCTGCCCATTCCCCAGACCTGAATCCGATTGAGCACATCTGAGTCTTGCTCCATCCACCAATGTCACTTTGTACCACAGACTGTCCAGGAGTTGATGGATGCTTTAGTCCAGGTCTGGGAGGAGATCCCTCAGGAGAACATCCGCAACCTCATCAGGAGCATGCCCAGGCGTTGTAGGGAGGTCATACAGGCACATGGAGGCTATACACAATACTGAGCATCATTTTGACTTGTTTCCACTTTCATTTTGGGGGTCTCTCCAAATCCAGGCCTCCATTGGTTCAAAAATTTGATTTCCATTGATGATTTTTTGTGATTATGTTGACAGCACCATCAACTTTGTACAGAACAAAGTATTCAATGAGAATATTTCATTCATTTAGATCTAGGATGTGTTATTTGAGTGTTCCCTTTATTTTTTTGAGCAGTGTATATACGCACATACACTCCCTTCCTACCTAGCACTGCAATCTACATACCCCGTAATAAGTCCTTAGAAGGACTGTTGGTTAAGTTGGATTTGTGTTCTTTGATGGTATAACTACACTACCTTCTAAACCCCCAAATCTGACCCTATCTCGGCAGCAGTTCTCCCTACACTCGCTAATTCCGGAGCAGACTGTGACAAGCATGGCGGCGCCAGGTCTCTTATACACCTGATGACGCTTTGCGGCCAGACAATCACCATAATACCACAGCAAATATGGCTGCGACATTACAGTGCGTGGCAGACAATCCCTGCATGTTAATTGGCGCTCTAAAGAGCGTCAAAAATGCAGGCGTGCACCAGAACTCCCACCGAGCAATCCCGGAAATGCTCGATGCTCACTGAGTACCATGAGTACAGCGATGCTCGGGCGAGTAACAAGCATTACCGAGAACGTTCGCTCAGTACTACTCTTTACCTCTCAGCAAATACAACTCTTATGTCCAGTGCTAAATACACTTTATATGGTTTATGTGAAAAACTAATTATTGAATTGATGCCTTTGTACCATCATGAACTTGCTGTTTCATGTCTATTTAACATTTTTATATCAATAATTTAAGTATGGGTAGGGAGGCAGAAAAAAACAATCAGTTTGGAGACATTTCAATATGAGACATTCACAAATTTGAGCTGAGGCAGCAGGTGCTGACCAGTTTTTTCTGCTGCATTAACTACGAAAGGTTATAGCTGAATAATTCTTTCTTAACACAAAATTGAACACCTACAGTATTTTATTTTGAAAGGCTCTTTGATTCATAGGTCAGTAATATGTGATTCACTACACAGGCTGCTTTGTATCTACAGCTCCTGCAATGTTCTATGCATTCATAGTGTCCGTACCCTCTTCCCACAGTGAAAAAGCAGGGTAGTGAGGTGGAAATTCTGATATTGGATAATCTGTCAAAGTGCTGAAAAACAAGCAGTAGTTTGACAGCAGCTATACCTCTGAACAGAGAAAGCCTCCTTTGTAAGACAATCATTTGAAAGTATAGCACAGAATTATAAAAGTTACCACAGAACACCAATTTGTACAACCTATTATTAATGCACAAGGTAATTATAACAAATTATACTGAGTGGAGCAGAATTATTTGAATTGGCATTTGACATTTTTTTGTAACATTTTATTGTGGTACTATAGTATATTGAACTTGCAGAATGGATGCAGGCTGTAAAATCAACGCATAGAAATACAACTTTCATGAAGCAAGCCTAAATACTTCTTAAAGAGAATGTATCGACAAGTGATGAATATAAAATTGGTGTAACCTGGGAAGCCGCATAATGGTTGAAGAAATAAGGGGGCCAATTTCCAACTCCAAAGCAATGAACAGCTTCTGTTACAAACATGTTATCAGACTGAAAAGGGCACATATACTGTTATTGCACAAGGCAAACATATTTCTGTGTCTGCTCATGGTGTCAACAAAACATAAACTAACAATTCTATTTTTAAGGGGAATCTGTCCCATATTTGTTTTATTCCATCTGAGAGAAGAAAATCTACCAGATCTCTGAATGCTGAGCTCTGTACAACCTCACACACATCACAGACAGCTTTGCCAATCAGTCATGTGGGTGGGGTTATACAGAGTTCGTGAATATGGAGTAATAAATGGAAGGTTTACTAGTCCTCTAGTGATAATCTCCTGCTGATAAAACAGTGATTTATTCAAAACTACAGCAAGAAATCCAGTAAGTGAAACATCGCTGGAATCAAAGTTTCTGTCTCTTCATTATGCTGGTCCCAATTACTTGGCAAAAACCCAGGGATATACTTCTTTAAAACATTTTAAAAGTTTAAATATTAGGACAAGAAACCAGTATAAAAAAATGGCAAGATTTTTTTTTTAGATAGCCGTAGTAGTGATGAGTGAAACTGACAACATTTGGATTTGGCAGTTCCCTTCAATTTGGACAGAAACTTTATTTCACATGTAATTTATTTAAAGAAAATGTCCCTTATTATGCTCTGGAATCACTGTAGACGTCAACGAATAGCAAACCTCGGGGATAAAAATTAAAAAGTCCTCTATGTTAGAATATTATAGAATCATAGAATCATGGAATGTGAGAGTTGGTAGGGATCTCCAGAGTCATCATATGCAACCCCCTGCTCAATGCCGGATGCACTAAACCATCTCAGACAGTTGTCTGTCCAGCCTCTGTTTGAAGACTTCCATTGAAGGAGAACTCACCACCTCTCATGGCAGCCTGTTCCACTCATTGATCACCCTCACTGTCAAAAAGTTGTTTTCTAATATCTAATCTGTATCTTCTCACTTTCAGTTTCATTCATTGCTTCTCGTCTTTTCATGTGCAAATGAGACTAAGGATGATCCTTCTACACTGTGAAATCCTTTCAAATATTTGTAAACAGCTATTTAATCTCCTCTTAGCCTTATTTTTTGCAAGCTAAACATTTCCAGATCTTTTAACTGTTCCTTGTCGTACATACTTTGCAGTCCGCTCACTATCTAGGTAGCCCTTCTCTGAACTTGTTCCAGTTTTTCAATTTTTTCTTAAATGTGGTGCCCAGAACTGGACACAGTATTCCAGATGAGGCCTGACCAAGGAGGAGTAGAGGGGGATAATTACTTCATGTGATCTAGACTTTATGCTTCTCTTAATACATCCCAGAACTAAGTTTGCATTTTTTGTTGCTACATCACACTATTGACTCATGGTCTATTAGTAAACCCAACTCTTTCTCACATGTGCTGTTGCTTAGTTCTATTCCTCCCATTCTATAGATGTAATTTTCGTTTTCCTTGCCCAGATGTATAATCTTGCATTTCTCTGTGTTAAATACCATTCTATTAGTTTCTGTCCATTGTTCAAGCTTATCTAGATCCTTCTGAATCCTTTCTCTGTTTTCTCTAGTGTTAAGCCCCCGTCTCACATAGCGATCTCGCTAGCGAGATCGCTGCTGAGTCACTAGTTTTGTGACGCAGCAGCGATCTCCCCAGCGATATCGCTGTGTGTGACATTCAGCGACGATCAGCCCCCCTGCTGGGTATTGCTGATCGTCGCTGAATGTCCTGGACATTTTTTTGATCGCTGGTCTCCCGCTGACAGGCACGCATCGCTACGTGTGACAGACGGGAGACCAGCGATCCGCTGGTAACCAAGGTACACAGCGGGTTTCCAGGCGCGGGGCTGTGCCTAGAAACCCGCTGTGTACCTTGGATACCAGCGCCCTGATGCAGGGAGCTGGTAACCAATGTACACAGCGGGTTTCCAGGCACCGCGCAGCGCCTGGAAACCCGATGTGTACCTTGGTTACCAGCTCCCTGCATCAGGGCGCTGGTATCCAAGGTACACTGCGGGTAACTAAGCGATGTTACCCGCAGTGTCGCTTGTACTGATCGCTGCCTGAGCTGCCTGTTTGGCAGCTCAACAGCGATAATGTAGCGATACACCAGCGATCCTGATCGTTGTCGGGATCACTGGTGTATCGCTATGTGAGACCCGGGCTTTAGCTATTTCTCATTGCTTTGCATCATCTGCAAATCTGATCAGTTTACCTTCAATTCTCTTATCTAGATTATTTATAAAAATGTTGAATAACACTGGGGCCAGGACAGAGCCTTGTAGTACCCAACTTAAAACAGTCTTCCAATTGGATGTACAATCATTTATTACCACTCTTTGAGTATGATCACTGGGCCATTTACAGTATAAATCCACCTAACCGTAGACTTGTCAATCCCATACTTTTTTGTTTTTCAATAAGGATAGTATAAACTACTTTATCAAATGCTTTGTTGAAGTCAAGATATACTATATCTACTGCATTTGCCTGATACACCTAGTCAGTGATTGAATCATAGAAGGAAAGTAGGTTAGTCTGGCATGACTTGTTGGCTACAAACCCATGCTGGCTCAGGTTAATTGCTGTATTCTTATTCAAGTACGTACATACATTCTTGTTTAATGAAATCTTCAAAGATCTTTCCTGGTATAGAAATAAGGCTCACTGTCCTGTAATTTCAAGGATCCATATTTTTTTAAATATAGAAAGATAACTTGGCACTCAACTTTTATGAAGAAAGGTACATTTTATTGCAGTCCAAACAAAACAACGTTTCGGTCCAGACAGGACCTTCATCACAGTACTGCAAAATTAACATAATGCTTATATAAAAATATGTACAATATGATTACTTGTATAACATGATTAAATTTGAGGAAGTAAACGCTTCTAAGTCTATTTTTAAATAAAGAAAAAAGAATTATGAAAATCAAAGAAAAGAAAAGAAAAAAGAAGGATGCCTACCCGACTGCTTTATTGAAGAGAGTCCAATTTGTGGACTAATGGTGACACATGACGTGTGTGAATCTGAAGACTGAACAGAGTATGCATTGGTGAATAAAGTGTTTCATGGATAAGAGACAACAAACAGGTGTTTGTAATTTCTATAGTGGAGAAATATATCTATATGAAGAAGCAAGGTGTCAGTTAATATTGTTCAAACTGAATAGTGCACATTAATATTGGGAAATTGTGCAGTGACCAGTGGGCTATAAGACACAAAATATTGTACCTGAGAAAATATCGAAAATTGAGTTCTCAGTATGGACTGGATTAATTGCATACACCTAAGAATAAATAGGTTTGCAGATATTATCGCCAATAGATGTGTTAATACACCCAAATATTGGTAGTTATAGAGAAATCCATAAGGGGTATGGGTGTAAAAAGGATATAATGTCAAGAGTATTAAATGCTCTTACTGTATGGCGTAATTATATCTCCTAATGGTCTCTGTTACTGGCGGTAACCCAGATCCATCTAAAATAAATATGGTGCTTATGAGGAATAATGATATACTAATACTGTAGTGCCCAAAATATGAAGGGGTCTTACACATGTGCGGCAGGTAACGTCACCTTGCACTATAGATAATGATAGTGACTCCAAAGCTGCCTGAAAAAGCACATAAAGAAGCACATAAAAAATCACTTGGAGGATCAGACGCAAATAAAAGGTCTGGGTGTCAGGAAAGTTATCTTACCAGTGGTGGTACAGCGTAGTTGCTCAGGGCCTCTCCAAACGCGGTATCCGACGCTTGTTGGAGCGAGGTCCTGGGCTATCTGACCGCATTTTTATGTGTGTAGGGCGGGACTAGCGTTGTGACGTGAACTGGAAGTGCGTCACAGGAAGTGGCATTGCTAGTGCGTTCCAAGTGCTAATCGCTTGCATGTCAAGCCTGTCACAGCGGCTAAGAGGCAAATAAGGGGGCGTGGAGTGAAAGTAACCTGGCGTTAACGCCCTGGGTATATAGGAGAACACTGATAATTATAAAAAGGAGAGTATTACAGATTGTGCAACCAATTTAATATAATATAGCAGAGTGACACACCAATTATAGCAGTCGAGAGGTAAAGAATTGTAGTGAGGTCCAGAGGTTAGGCATGTAGAGGAATCAATATTCAAAATTCAATATAGACGACTCTGTAAAAAAGAGCACAGGTATTAGTACAAAATAGGAAGAACACTGGATTTAGTATAACAGACCAACGATAAATGCAATTTTTAATTAGATAAATGAATGTAAATCATACTCCCTATTAAGTCCACGGGGGGACAACGTCTGTAATTGATGAATCCAATAGGATTCTCTCCTTTTCAGGAATTGTACACGGTTACCCCCTCGTCTAGATGGTTTAATCAATTCTATTATCTGGAATTTTAATTGTGCTATAGAATGTCCCATTGTTAGGAAGTGAAAAGGTATTGGCAACAGCATATTCTTACAATGTATTGTTGACTTGTGCTTTGAGACCCTATCTCTTATGGGCTGAGTAGCTATAATTGGTGTGTCACTCTGCTATATTATATTAAATTGGTTGCACAATCTGTAATACTCTCCTTTTTATAATTATCAATGTTCTCCTATATACCCAGGGCGTTAACGCCAGGTTACTTTCACTCCACGCCCCCTTATTTGCCTCTTAGCCGCTGTGACAGGCTTGACAAGCAAGCGATTAGCACTTGGAACGCACTAGCAACGCCACTTCCTGTGACGCACTTCCGGTTCACGTCACAACGCTAGTCCCGCCCTACACACATAAAAATGCGGTCAGATAGCCCAGGACCTCGCTCCAACAAGCGTCGGATACCGCGTTGGGAGAAGCCCTGAGCAACTACGCTGTACCACCACCGGTAAGATAACTTTCCTGACACCCAGAACTTTTATTTGCGTCTGATCCTCCAAGTGATTTTTTATGTGCTTCTTTATGTGCTTTTTCAGGCAGCTTTGGAGTCACTATCATTATCTATAGTGCAAGGTGACGTTACCTGCCGCACATGTGTAAGACCCCTTCATATTTTGGGCACTACAGTATTAGTATATCATTATTCCTCATAAGCACCATATTTATTTTAGATGGATCTGGGTTACCGCCAGTAACAGAGACCATTAGGAGATATAATTACGCCATACATTAAGAGCATTTAATACTCTTGACATTATATCCTTTTTACACCCATACCCCTTATGGATTTCTCTATAACTACCAATATTTGGGTGTATTAACACATCTATTGGCGATAATATTCCAAACCTATTTATTCTTAGGTGTATGCAATTAATCCAGTCCATACTGAGAACTCCAATTTTCGATATTTTCTCAGGTACAATATTTTGAGTCTTATAGCCCACTGGTCACTGCACAATTTCCCAATATTAATGTGCACTATTCAGTTTGAACAATATTAACTGACACCTTGTTTCTTCATATAGATATATTTCTCCACTATAGAAATTACAAACACCTGTTTGTTGTCTCTTATCCACGAAACACTTTATTCACCAATTCATACTCTGTTCAGTCTTCAGATTCACACACGTCATGTGTCACCATTAGTCCACAAATTGGACTCTCTTCAATAAAGCAGTCGGGTAGGCGTCCTTCTTTTTTCTTTTCTTTTCTTTGATTTTCATAATTCTTTTTTCTTTATTTAAAAATAGACTTAGAAGCGTTTACTTCCTCAAATTTAATCATGTTATACAAGTAATCATATTGTACATATTTTTATATAAGCATTATGTTAATTTTGCAGTACTGTGATGAAGGTCCTGTCTGGACCGAAACGTTGTTTTGTTTGGACTGCAATAAAATATATATTTCTTCATAAAAGTTGAGTGCCAAGTTATCTTTCTATATTTTCACTTGGTTGGGCTCCTACTTGTGCACCTTCTACGGTAGTGCCACGGTATATCTCCCATAGTTTTTTAAGACAGGGACAACATTTGCCCTTCTCCAATCTTCTGGGACTTCCCCTGTTCTCCAGGATTTTCCAAGATTTCTGGCTAGTGTTCTGCAATTTCCTCTGCTAACTATTTCAGTACCCTAGAATGTAATTCATCTGGAATATCTTAGTATAGTAACCTCACTGCTTTCTTGTCTCACATCCACAACCGCCTGTCCAGTCCTGCACTGGCTGTCAGTAGCTCCGGTATCTTCTAGCCTTTCTCCACTGTGCATTAGTATTTCCAATGATGAGTAGCCTTTGGATCTTGCACATCATGACTTGCTTATATTAGACATGGGTGCCCACTGACACTTTTAATTGCAGTACTCAAGTCACCCACTAATAATATCTTACTAGTTGATGGCATTTCTAAAAAACTAAAAACAAAATTGTATTTTACTATATATCTATAGTTATATCTATACAAAGCATTCTAAATTATTATGCAAATTGGATGCATGCAATAAAGGAAAACTACTTAATAATGATATTTCAAATTATTAAGATGGCCACGGGTTTCAAGCAAAATGAGAAAGAAAAAAGATCTCTCTGCTTTCGAAAAGCATAAAAATGTGTAATGCCTTGGATAAGGTATGAAATATTAGCTATTTCAAGAAAACGTAAGCATAATCATCGTACAGTGAAAAGATTTGGGGCTGATACAGTGAAAAGACGGGTTTGTGCAGATAATGGCACAATGTGGAAAGCTTCTGCCAGATAAATTCATCAGATTAAGAGATCACTTGCTAAAATACCATTGCAAAGCAGCAGTTATTTGCAGATGCTGGTGCCTATGAGTTTCGTGAACCTCAAGATGTACAATTCTCCAAAGGCTTGCAGTTGTGCATATACCCTAAATAGTTCGCACAAGCAGAAACTGTTGCAGTGAGTCCAGACATACATGAAGACTAATTTTAAAACAGCCTTGTTTACTGATGAGTTCAGTGCAACCAAAGATGGTTCAGATGGATGGAACAGTTGATGGTTGGTGGATGGCCACCATGTCCCAACAAGGCTGTGACATCAGCAAGGAGGAGACAGAGTCATATTTTGGCCAGAAAAATGTGGAGAGAACTTGTAGGCCCCTTTAGAGTTTCTGACGGTCTGACATCTGCAAATTATGTAGAGTTTCTGACTGACAGTTTTTTTCCCATGGTACAACAAGAAAAACCATGCCATCAGTGCAAAAATATCTTTATGCCTGACAATGCACCATTTTATACTGTAAAGAATACCTTTGAGTCATTGGCTGCTATGATCATAAAAGGAGAGAAACTCATGGTGTGACCATCATCCTGCCTTAACCTCAACTCTTTTGAGCTCCTTTGAAGTTTCCTCAAGCAAAAGAACTGTAAGAGTTGGAGACAGTACACGTCAAAACAACAGCTTTGAGAAGCTATTCTGGCTTCATGCAAAGAAATTCAAGCAGAAGCTATCCAAAAACTCACAAGTTCAATGAATGCAAGAATTGTGAAGGTGATATCAAAGAAGGAGTCCTATGTTAACATGTTACTCGGCCTTTAAGATGTTTTTGATTGAAAAAAAACTTTTAATTTCAGTAAATGTGACCCCTTAATGCTGGAAATTCAATAAATTACCATCTTCAGTTCTTTGCAACCTATAAAATATTTGGAAACTATATTGTGCATAACAATTTGGAACAGTGGATTTTTAGCTTTTTTAGTTTGTAACATTCCTGTTGGCATCACTGCATGGTTTCCCATCTCCCATCAGGCTGCTACACCATCCTACTCATCACTCTGGGCCATGATGTGAGTTCTGCCCTCTGCCTGATCCATGTTGTGAACCTCATATCCTCTGATTGCTGTGTGCATGCTTCCTGGCTGTATGCTTAGGGCGGTGCGGCTGCACTTCCTGAGTCTTATAGAGACAGTGTGCATATTCCTAATGTGTCCCCAGCCTATTGTCAAGAGTTACTGGGTACTTACAGCATCTCCACAAATAGGGAGATGCCTGAGCAACAAACTCTCTCAGTCTGTGTTCTGCTAATGAGTTGCCAGGTCCTGTCCTGTTTCTACCTCCCTGGCGGCTGTATACCCAGGTCCGTTTCTGTGCTCATTGTGTCTTGTTCCTGTCACCCTGGGGGCTGTATACCCAGGCCTGAATCCTTTATCCTGAATTTGTTCCTGTGTCTGTCCTTGCCTGAACTAAGTCCTTTTCCTGTGCCTGTTTGTACCTTTGTCTGCTGCCTTCCCTACTCAGCTGTATGTATCCTTGTGTCTACGCCTTCTGCTCTACTCCCATCCCGCATCCTGTGGCTCTGCTCTGCTCCCATCCCGCACCCTGCGGCTCTGATGTGCTTCCGTCCCGCACCCTGCTGTTCTGCTCTGCTTCTGCTTCGCACCCTTTGTTGTTTTTTCCCTCTTGTTTGTACTGGTTCCTACCAGTTCCTATATCCTACTCGTACATGCCTGTGTTCCTGCCCCACCCAAAACGCTTCCCGTTCCTCCAGTCTGAGCCATGCACACCTGCTTGCCAGAGTGCCAGCCATTCCCACCTGCCTGCCAGAGTGCCAGCCATGCCCACCTGCCTGTCATAGTGTCAGCCGTGCCCACCTGCCTGCCAGAGTTCCAGCCGCGTCCGGCTGCCTGCCAGAGTGCCAGCTATGCCCGACAGAGTGCCTGTTGTGCCCGTCAATACTTGCCCACACCTGTCATTAGTGTTCTGCCCCCTCAGTGGTATCAGCTGCTACTGCCAGACACAGCCCTGGAGTGGTACCTGGCAGCTACCTGCTGCACAAGCCTTACCTCGCCACTAGAGGCTCCAGTGAACACCAATATAGCTGCTCAGTCATGTCCCTCCAGGGTAGACTGGTTTGTTGCACAGTGGGGCCTCAATCCTTGCTCTTGCCATCCAGTCTGCATGTGAGCGTTACATAGTTTTGAAACAAAAACTGTTATTGGGAGGTTTGTCCTATAAAATTTGACACATATATAAAAATACATAGTTAAGTACAAAAATGGAGACAGCGCTCACACAATAGAAAGTTTGTAAATTTTAATAGACCATAGTGAAACCAACGTTTCGGTCCAATTGAGTACCTTTCTCAAAATAGTTATTTAAACAATCGTTTTAATTAATTACGCTATGTTATTTACATGTAATTTTACTATTTACTTACACAGAGTATATGCTCATTTTGGGTTTTTTCTTGGGTTTTGCCTGTGAAATGGCCAGTGTTCACATTAAGAAAGAAAAAAAATAAAACAAAAAAAATATATATTATAAGCCCATGAGAAAAACAAAATGAGCATATACCCTGTAGTAAGTAAATAGTATTTTTCATACAACTGAAGATAGTGAACAAACTGTTCAAGGAAAAATTGCCTTTGCTGTCTTTAACCATACAGTCATAGAGGAGCTTTCATTTTGGTATTCTGCTCATAGCAACAAATCATAGTTCAGTTTTTATTTTTTAAAAGCAAAATAAAAAATGAAAGTTGCACTGTGATAAATTGATATGGGCAAAATAGTCAGTGTGTCTTCTAAATATTTTCATAAATTTGGAATATTAGTCCTACTTTATATAAAAGAGCAAATGATATGTAATGGAGACAGACTGCATGACAAATAATACACTGATGCATCATATAAGATAAACTGATACTCTGCTGTATACATCGCATGGGATGCACTGATATTCTGCTGTATACATCACACAGGATACAATGAAACTTTGCTGTATACATAACGTAGGGTACACTGTGACTCTGCTGTATACGTTACATGTGATACACTGAGACTCTTCTCTATGCATCACATAAGATGCATTGACACTCTGCTGTATACATCATATTGGATACATTAAGAAATTGTTGTATACATCACATAGGATACACTGAGACTATTCTGTATGCATCACATGGAATACATTGATACTCTGTGGTATAAATCACATTGGTTACACTGAGACACTGCTCCATAAATGACATAGGATACATTAAGACTGCGCTGTATACATCACGTAGGATGGACTGATGCTCTACCTTATACATCACTTATTCAAAATAAAATGAAAACTAAATTAATATAATTCAACCTAAATTGTTTTGAGAAAATTACTTACTAGACCACATGTAGCATGGACAGAACAATGCTGTAATGAAAAATTATATTGTGATGATATTGCAAGCTTCATGTCTTGTGCTGTTGCTAGAACTGCGGCCCCCACTGTTTGCAAGCACAGGGCAAAGTGCCCCTCCCTCCTTCTCTCTGCAGCGCACTCGATCTCTCATCCCTCCCACCTCAGGAATTTTCCTTTGTCTTAGCAAACCCTGCAAAAGTCCTATAGCAGCCATTTTGGAGAATTCATTCTTTTTGGAATAACACGGTGGGAGCATTCGCTAGAAACACGAAAGTTACTGTGTTGAACCATGCGCCGACGGGCATCGTTCCCGTGGTACTGGTAAACCCGTAACTCCAACAGAACCCGAGAAATGGAATTCTCGGGTGCCCCATGAACTAGCCCACCCAAGTGTGGGCTCATTGGAACCGTCATTCTAGAGTGAGATCATTGATAGGTCTGCCGTTATTCTGATAGGTTCACAGGACGAGTTATGAACCTTATGATATTGCAGAGCTCAAACCATAGCTTGCAGCCAGGGGAGGTGGCCAGAAAACCAGCCCCTTTTTGTGAGGTCAGAAGCTGACATGCATAAGTCTTACAGTGAAGTTCCTTAGGGATACTTTCTGCTGGGATGTCCTGAGTAAGAGATCTACCAATGAACTATGACGTGTGGCTCCTTCCCCCAGCCTGGCTTGCCTGTATATGATCTAACAACCATGTGAGTGATTTTCATTCTTAATCCTATTTTATTTTATAACTGCATCTGTACATAACGATATTGTCTCAGTTTGTTACATCTTTTTATATTATATAAGCATTGCCTGTTTTTAAGGAATAAACCTATAAATTTATTAGTTTGTTTCTCCTGCTCTATAAACGAATTTGCACGTGCCTGAAGCACTACGCTACTGTTTTGGGGTTGCTACGGACCCTCCTGATAAATTGTTCATCAAAAGCCGTAGCTGGTGGCAGCTAAAAAAGAAAGGGGTGTAAAGTGTTATTCTATTGGGTGACGCTGGCAGTGACGCAGCGGGGTTTATAAGGGTACTGCCTGGCTGCAGCCAGGAGTAATTATAATTCCCTCACTGCAGCGTGCCCAATAGCCAGCACACATCCAAGTGACCCGTCTGGCGACTAATTATCCTAGGTGCAGTTCCCTGACTGACCTGAGGGTAAAGGGGGGCGCCAGAGAGCTGCAAGTTCCTAAGTGGAAGTGGGATAGTTATAAATCCCTGCAGTTTACTGGGTCGGACGGCAGCAGCCGTCGTGTGTGTGCACGTTCCATCACATTGGTGGCAGCGGTGGGATCACAAGCCGTGACCCCCGGGCTACCGTGTGGCGGACTGT
Organism: Oophaga sylvatica; assembly: GCA_033576555.1. Lineage (NCBI taxonomy): Eukaryota > Metazoa > Chordata > Amphibia > Anura > Dendrobatidae > Oophaga > Oophaga sylvatica. The sequence continues at coordinate 235,838,208 of JARQOD010000002.1, forward strand.
GTGCCCGTTCATCACAATTTGGTGGCAGCGGTGGGATCACAAGCCGTGACCCCCGGGCTACCGTGTGGCGGACTGTGTGCCCGTTCATCACAATTTGGTGGCAGAGCGGTGGGATTATAGAGCATTAGTGATCTGGTTTGAGCAATCATTCCATTCACTAAAAAACTTGCACGGTTCTTCAGCGACCCTGCAACTAAAGTTTTGGAGAACAGACTCAGTGTTTATTAGTCCTGAGACAATTGTGTGTACTTGCGGTTACCCCTCCCTTCTCTTTGTTTTTCTATCCTATCTTTTATTTGGCAAACATGGCTACAATAGGAGCAAGTTGGTACAAACTGCAGAAAAGGGACACTCTTGCTGGAATATGCATTTCCCGAGGCCTTGACCCCAGGGGCCAAACCAAAGCTCAACTGATCAAGGTCCTGATGCCACAGGACCACGCTGAGAGCGAGGAGGGCACAGAAGCCGGCCCAAGCCAAGGTGGGGCGGCAGCAGAGGCCCAAACCCTGCAGGCTAACAACCAGGGCGGGATGGACCCTTACCGACGACCGGGGGAGCGCCTGAAGCTGATTCAGCAATACCAGCAGGAGGCCCGAGCCGAGCGCCAAGCCCAGCGAGAGGCTGAGAGAGCCGAGCGCCAAGCCCAGCGAGAGGCTGAGAGAGCCGAGCGGGAGGCTGAGAGAGCCTGAGCCGAGCGGGCAGCCCAAGCGCAGAGAGCCCATGAGCTGGAGATGGTCCAGCGAGGGTCAATGCCCTCCACAGCTCAGAGCAGTGTGCCCAGCAGCACTCAGAGTCCCAAGCCCCGGCCGGAGCACTTTCCCGTGCTGGAAAGGGACGGAGACTTGGACACTTTTCTGCGGGCCTTTGAGAAAGTCTGCAGACAGTACCGGCTGCCTGCCGACCAATGGGCCAGGTACTTGACCCCCGGGCTAAAGGGCAAAGCTTTGGAGGCGTTTGCTTCCCTCGCGCCAGATCAAGACAGTGACTATAAGGCCATCAAGCAGGCCCTGATTGCCAAGTACCAGCTTACCCCTGAGGTATACCGAAAGAAGTTCTGGAACCTCCAACGTGGCCCACACGACAGTTATAGCGATGTGGTGCAAGGACTCAGGACCCACTTTGACCAGTGGATCCATGGACTGTCAGTTGACACCTATGAGGAGCTGAAAGACCTGATGATCAAAGACCAGTTCCTGTATCTGTGCCCAGCTGAGGTCCGACAGGTCATCCTGGACCGAGAACCAGAGGACGCGGTCACAACAGCCCGGATCGCCGACAGCTATGAGGCCAACCGGAAACCTGAGGTGCGGAAGACCGTCACCACCCGTTGGGGAGGGGGTAAACCTGCAACAAACCCCAGTGCCCCAGCCAGTCATCCCTCTGGAGGCACTATCCCCTTTGCCAGCGCCAGGCCTACATCAGACCCCCGCCAGTGTTTCTCCTGTAAAAGGACTGGTCACATCAGCGCCACCTGTCCGGAGAGGCAGAAGAACCCCCCAGCCAAGGCCTCCGGGCCCAACGCCTCTGTTCTTTTGGTGGGTGGTGTGGTGGGGAGGGTTGATGACAACGTGCAGCCCGTCCGCGTGGGGGCTCGTCTTGCTACAGGCCTCAAGGAGACCGGGGCTGAACGAACCCTCATCCGACCCGAACTGGCGGCCCCTGAAGAGTTGATTCCGGGGAAAACCTTAACTGTCACAGGGATTTTGGGCGTCCACTACCCCTTGCCGATAGCCCGAGTTTTCATTGACTGGGGTGCCGGGAGCGGGGTGAAGGAAGTGGGGGTGTCCGAAAACCTGCCCACTGATGTTTTATTTGGGACTGATCTGGGGAGGATGGTGGCGTACTATGTCCCTGACACCCCTTCCCAATCTGATAATAAGGTTAAGGTTAACCATGATGTTGATGTTGATGATGATGGGAAACTGATTGTGTTACCTGCTAATGCTTTGCGAAGTGATGATGCAACTGATAACCTTTCTTTCCCTAGGACTGATGTTGATAGTGATGTATCTGTGCCATCTGAATCTGTTAACCCTTTCTCTGAAGTGGTAGATGTGTCCACAGGTACAGGAGCGTTCAGTCCCGTCGCTCTGCGGAGTGAGACGGCTGAGGAACCCCTAGCAGGAGCAAGCGACAGTGCTCAAGGAACTGGGGAGGTGCATGGGAACCGGGAGGAAGGTGACGCCATGACACTGACCAGTGCCACCGAGGAAGGTAACTGGCCCATAAGTAGCACTGCTCCTGAAGTGTTGGGGTGGATGGGGAGGTAGAGCCCATAGCAGCGCAGGCTGATGGGTCTATAGAAATCCCCGGGGAGACTGCATATGTAGCTGCTGTCACCCGCAGTCAGAGTGCCCGGATCGCAGGTAGCGCCCTGCCATCTGGACCCTCCTCCGCTACCGGAGAGACTGAACCAGAGGTGGACCCAGAGCCGGTCCCAGAGGGTCCCAGTGAGGGAGGAACCCTGACGTCACTTCTGGCTGCCTCCAGCCAGGAGTTCCAGGCCGCTCTGCACTCAGATGCGAGCCTGGAGAACTTGAGGCACCTCGCCGAGACGCCCACCTCCGTGACTGATAAGGAGAGGGTGTTCTGGGAACGAGGAAGGTTGTACCGGGAGACAGTACCCAGAGATTCCCAAAAGGAGTGGTTGAGGGGGAAACAGCTGGTCGTCCCGCACCAGTTCCGAGGTGAGTTGTTGATGATTGCCCATGAGATTCCACTCGCTGGACACTTGGGGATCAGCAAAACTAAGGCACGGCTGTCTCAACACTTTTATTGGCCCAAGATGGGGACAGATGTGACTAACTACTGCCGCTCCTGTATCACCTGTCAAAGAGTGGGGAAGGCGGGGCCTGCTCTTAAGGCTCCCCTGATCCCGTTGCCAGTGATAGAGGAGCCTTTCCAGAGGATCGCGGTGGACATTGTGGGCCCGCTGGCCGTCCCCAGCAGCTCTGGAAAGCAATACATCCTTACTGTGGTAGACTACGCTACCCGGTACCCGGAGGCAGTAGCTCTGTCCTCAACTAGGGCAGATAAGGTGGCGGATGCACTGGTGACCATCTTTTCACGGGTAGGATTTCCCAGGGAGATGCTTACCGATCAAGGGACTCAATTTATGTCTCGCCTAATGAAGGCTCTCTGCAGCAAAATGCAGGTGACGCGTATGGTATCGAGTGCGTATCACCCACAGACCAATGGTTTGTGTGAGCGCTTTAACGGTACCCTCAAACAGATGCTCCACATACTGGTTGAGACCCAGGGACGCGATTGGGAGCGGTACCTCCCACACCTGCTATTTGCCTACAGAGAAGTCCCGCAGGCCTCAACGGGGTTCTCCCCCTTCGAGCTCCTGTATGGTAGGCGAGTCCGGGGACCCCTTGGGTTGATAAGAGAATCCTGGGAAGATGAGCCAACCCCACGGAAGTGTCCATCGTGGATTATGTCATGCGCTTCCGCGACAAGATGCAGACCTTGACGCAGTTGGTGCATGACAACATGACGCAGGCTCAGGCTGACCAGAAGCACTGGTACGACCAGAACGCCCGGAAGCGGACCTACCAGGTGGGTCAAAAGGTGTTGGTGCTGGTCCCCGTACCAAAGGATAAGCTTCAGGCAGCCTGGGAAGGCCCGTACGTCGTGCACCAACAGCTCAACCCAGCCACCTACGTGGTCACGCTTGACCACACTCGGGGTAGGCGCAAGGCCTTTCACGTCAACGTGATGAAGGCCCATCACGAACGTGAAGCCTGCGTCCTACCGGTCTGCAATCTGCCCGAGGATGGGGAAGAGGATACCCTCCTAGACATGCTGGCCCAAGCTAAGGCCAATGGGTCCATTGAGGACATGGAGGTAAATGCCTCGCTAACCGTCTCCCAGCGGTTGCAGTTGCTGACCACTCTGGAACCCTTCCGGGCCGAGTTCACGAACCGACCCGGAAGGACCGAGTTGGCAGTCCACGAGGTGGACACCGGGAATCACGCCCCGTTACGGCGGACACCTTATCGGATCTCTGAGGAAGTGCAGCAGATTATGCGCCAGGAGATCCATGAGATGTTGCAGCTGGGGGTGATCCGGCCGTCCAAAGCGCGTGGGCCTCACCTGTAGTTCTCGTGCCAAAAAAGGATCGGACCACCCGGTTCTGCGTGGACTACAGGGGGCTCAACGCCATCACTACCTCTGATGCGCACCCAATGCCACGCATCGAGGATCTGCTGGAGCGGTTGGCGAATGCCAAGTACATATCCATCATGGATTTGAGCCGGGGATACTGGCAGCTTCCCCTGAGCCCTGCGGCGCAGGAGAAATCTGCCTTTATCACCCCTTTTGGACTGTACGAGTCCACGGTCATGCCTTTCGGCATGAAGAATGCCCCTGCCACTTTTCAGCGGATGGTCAACCACCTGCTTCAGGGACTGGAGGAGTACGCTGTGGCGTACCTGGACGACATTGCCGTCTTCAGTTCCACCTGGGAGGAACACCTTCAGCATCTCCAGGAGGTGCTCAAGCGTATTCACCAGGCAGGTCTGACCATCAAGCCGGGAAAATGCCAGATGGGCATGAGGGAGGTCCACTACCTGGGGCACCGGGTAGGTGGGGGTTCCATGAGTCCAGAGCCCGAGAAAGTGGACGTGGCGAACCTGCTGAGGTGCGCATGTCGGATTACCGACAGGTCATGCCTCCGTAGCGCCCTCTAAAGGGGGTGGTGTGATGATATTGCAAGCTTCTTGTCTTGTGCTGTTGCTAGAACTGCGGCCCCCACTGTTTGCAAGCACAGGGCAAAGTGCCCTCCCTCCTTCTCTCTGCAGCGCACTCGATCTCTCATCCCTCCCACCTCAGGAATTTTCCTTTGTCTTAGCAAACCCTGCAAAAGTCCTATAGCAGCCATTTTGGAGAATTCATTCTTTTTGGAATAACACGGTGGGAGCATTCGCTAGAAACACGAAAGTTACTGTGTTGAACCATGCGCCGACGGGCATCGTTCCCGTGGTACTGGTAAACCCGTAACTCCAACAGAACCCGAGAAATGGAATTCTCGGGTGCCCCATGAACTAGCCCACCCAAGTGTGGGCTCATTGGAACCGTCATTCTAGAGTGAGATCATTGATAGGTCTGCCGTTATTCTGATAGGTTCACAGGACGAGTTATGAACCTTATGATATTGCAGAGCTCAAACCATAGCTTGCAGCCAGGGGAGGTGGCCAGAAAACCAGCCCCTTTTTGTGAGGTCAGAAGCTGACATGCATAAGTCTTACAGTGAAGTTCCTTAGGGATACTTTCTGCTGGGATGTCCTGAGTAAGAGATCTACCAATGAACTATGACGTGTGGCTCCTTCCCCCAGCCTGGCTTGCCTGTATATGATCTAACAACCATGTGAGTGATTTTCATTCTTAATCCTATTTTATTTTATAACTGCATCTGTACATAACGATATTGTCTCAGTTTGTTACATCTTTTTATATTATATAAGCATTGCCTGTTTTTAAGGAATAAACCTATAAATTTATTAGTTTGTTTCTCCTGCTCTATAAACGAATTTGCACGTGCCTGAAGCACTACTGTTTTGGGGTCGCTACAGACCCTCTTGATAAATTGTTCATCAAAAGCCGTAGCTGGTGGCAGCTAAAAAAGAAAGGGGTGTAAAGTGTTAATCTATTGGGTGACACTGGCAGTGACGCAGCGGGGTTTATAAGGGTACTGCCTGGCTGCAGCCAGGAGTAATTATAATTCCCTCACTGCAGCGTGCCCAATAGCCAGCACACATCCAAGTGACCCGTCTGGCGACTAATTATCCTAGGTGCAGTTCCCTGACTGACCTGAGGGTAAAGGGGGGCGCCAGAGAGCTGCAAGTTCCTAAGTGGAAGTGGGATAGTTATAAATCCCTGCAGTTTACTGGGTCGGACGGCAGCAGCCGTCGTGTGTGTGCACGTTCCATCACATTGGTGGCAGCGGTGGGATCACAAGCCGTGACCCCCGGGCTACCGTGTGGCGGACTGTGTGCCCGTTCATCACAATTTGGTGGCAGCGGTGGGATCACAAGCCGTGACCCCCGGGCTACCGTGTGGCGGACTGTGTGCCTGATCATCACATATATCATTGACATTTTTAAGTAATATTAAAAGGAATCTGTCAGCATGATTTCACACCACAAGCCTATGCAATGTACTGGGTGGGGAATAGAGTTGGAGTGACAGAGGATTCACATCTTCAGTCTCATTTACACATCAATTCAAACGTTGATTCTTCCAAAACAGAAGAATGGACTGGGCATGTAATGGTATTGCTGTACTTGTCTTTAAAAGAGCAATGTGCACATAAAAATGTGTTGAGCAATGAAATCCTGCTGACAGATTCCCTTTAAATGTTATGGCATAAATAGAAAAATATTTAATGACATAACATTTTTGCAATCGTTCTTTTCCATTAGCCCAAGGGTATTCTTTCTGTGTTTCTAATCCTTAAAGTAGCTAATTAGAATATACTGTAAGTATTGGGATGAAAAGCTCCCTGGACATCAAACGTAAGCACTAATGTTCTTCATCTCTGTCATGTCTTATTAGCTATTAGCATTGTATTGTAGCAGATTTCACTTGTCTTTTTCTGGACTTTTTTTTCTTTCTTTCATGATCTATATGAATTTAACATCTCGATCAAATGTTCTTTGAAAGATGTGCTTAGTTAAATTGAAGTGCTAATGTCCAATGTGAAATGTAGAAAGAATGCTGAATTTATTGAATGGATTTTGTATCCATTGACCAGTAAAATTTGTATGCTGAAAAACAAAAGTTGAGTATAATGAGTAACACCTTAATGCAAGAGAACTTAATTCCACGTTGGACTCTGCATGTGTAGAGGGAGCTAAGGAGCTAAGTCTGCTCCACATGCGGCAAAACTCAACTCAACTGGTCTGTGTCTTTATGGCCATGTTCAGACATTCAGTATTTGGTGATTTTTTTCTTCAGTATTTGTGTAAGCCAAAGCCAGGAGTGGAACAATCAGAGGAAAAGTACAATTGAAACACGTCACCACTTCTGTATTTATCACCCACTCCTGGTTTTGGCTTACAGATACAGAGGTAAAAACTCACCAAATACTGTGTGTGTAAACGTGGAACAAAGGATACGTTTTCACAATGAGCATTTGGTGTGTTTGTTATGCTGCATATTCTTGTTGCATAGAAAACATAGTGTATTACAGTTCTAGCAAAGTGAATGGGATTGATAGAAGTCTCATGTCCATTGTGTTAATGTTTTACAGTGAAACTGATATTACCAGCATTATTGAAATCCACAAATTTATATTATAATACATTTACTTTTATGGAGGATTTTCCACATTGACTTAAATGAGATGAGGAAAATCCATAGGCTAACTAGTTCAAAATCTTACACCTATACCAGGTCAGGCACATTTTTTTACTTTTTTCCGTACATGCAGTTTAAAGTATAGTGAATATTTTTCTTGTTTGGATATTCAAGTATTTTTTATATCTTTTCTTCATGATACATGGGGCTACATTTTTTGTCAATGCACTTCCTTTTTTTTGCTGATGTAAGCCAATAGCAGTGGGAAAGTAAGGAACATAAGAATAAGGGTCTTTTTTACTATTTTTTTATGACCACAAAGGACTGCTTAAATACATTTTAAATTTTGATCCCCATTATTATATAATACAGTAAACAAGTTTTTTTTCAGGGTGGAGCTAGTAACAGTGATTTAGCTTGATAGAGGCATTTTTATTTATTCAATCTATTTATTTATTTACCTGCTACATTTTATTTATTCATTCTTATTTTCATGTATTTTACATAAACTCATAAAAGACTTTTGTGTGTGAATTAATACATTTAAATATTCTTTATTTTCATATTTTTTCCCCTTGTAACTTTGGCTGGTATATTATACGCAGCCTCCTAGTTGCATTGCAGAGCTTTCTGGGTCTCCTATGACCCAGCAGCTCCTACTCTCTCTCTAAACATAGGGATCACATGACCACTGTGTATGGAAGATTTGCCATCAATACTTTCTGTTACTACATACACTGTGCTTGTTCAGCAATAAAAAAGCAGCGATCAAGAAGGTACAGAGAGTAATAAACCTGTCAGTGCCTTCTCTATGGGATCTCCAGCTGTCTCTGTTTTAGAACATCACTGCAGAATAGGAGCAGGATCGCCTATACATTTAAAGTATATGAGCAGTCTGTAAGCAGTGAGATCTTGGTGGCCATTCAACTGGCCCACGATGACCAATCCACTTTCCAGGAAACTGAAGATGGCATGTTCTCTGAGTTTTTTCAGCAAGATGCTGCACCACCACATTATGGGTGTTGGGTCCGAGCATTCCTACATGAACAGTTTCCTGGAAAGTGGATTGGTCATCGTGGGCCCGTTGAATGGACACCAAGGTCTCCTGATAGGACCCCATTAGACTTTTATCTTTGGGTTCATCTGAAGGCAATTGTCTATGCTGTGCAGATACGAGATGTGCAGCATCTGAAACAACGGATACTGGAAGCCTGTGTTAGTATTTCTTCTGCGGTGTTACTATCAGTGTGTCAAGAGTGGGAGAAGAGGGTTGCATTGACAATCCAACACAATGGGCAGCACTTTGAACACATTTTATAAGTGGTCATAAACTTGTAAATAACTCATGAAAGAATAAAGTTACATTAAAACCAAGCAAACCATTGCTTTTCTTGTGAAATTCTCAATAAGTGTGATGTGTCACATGATCCTCTTTCCCATTGAAAAAATAAGGTTGGATCCAAAATGGCCAACTTCAAAATGGCCGCCATGGTCACCACTCATCTTGAAAAGTTATCCCCCTCCCATATACTAATGTGCCACAAACAGGAAGTTGATATCACCAACCATTCCCATTTTATTTAGGTGTATCCATATAAATGGTCAACCCTGTATAATATTGTGTGCATTTTTGGGTGCATAAAGATTTTTATTGTTCATCTCGCTTGCACGTAATTTTAATCACATTTTGTTCAAAATCCATACAAGATGGTTAACAATAGATGTGTGTTTTTTTTAAATCAGGGAATAAGAAAACATAAGAATCAGTTATTGGATGTGAAAACATATTCATTTATTTTGCATAACTGTGTAATTCATAAATCCTAGCAGTGTTATAAATCAATGTAAAAAATAATTAAAATTTGTGTATTGTGCTGTTTGCAATATAATTATATTCCTTATGCCTGAAGAATAAATCAATATTTAACAAATCACTTTTAAAATTCACCATTTGAAAATTTTATATTTCATTTCAAAATCCAAAATGCATCCCAAAGTAATATTTTTCTCTCCTCTCACCACCACAAGTAGGTTTTTTTTTCCTTCTGCAAAAATACATAAATAATCCATATTGCAGCTCTTGCTCTTCCAACAAATGTTTAACGTTTCCTAAATATATTTTATTTTTGTTAATATTTTGATATGTTCTGCAATGTGTTCTTTTTCCCTGATGCATCATGTATACATTAAATTACAAGCCTTACTTTGTACACAATAGGCAATGTGAAAGGGTATCACAATTAATGAAGTTTTAATCCTAGAGGTAATGCCTTATGGTTTGGAAGATATTTTCTTTCTAGTTGCCAAGGCTTAAATACTACATCTGCTTTGTCCACATTTGATTTAACTCTTTTCGATAATCTTGTCACATGAATATGTTTCACTATACAAACTGGATGATAACATGTTACCTAATATTTGTGCTTTTATAAGCCAAACATCTATACAGCATCTTGATTTTAACATATTTTATGTAATACATTATCCCAATACAATAATAATGTAGATCTCATAATTATATATTTTTTACTTTATTGTATCATAAACTGCCATATAAGCTCGAGTATAAGTCGACCCGAGTAAAAGCTGAGGCATCTAATTTTGCCATGAAAAGCAGGATAAACTTATTGACTTGAGTATAAGCTGGATATGCATTGTCCCCTCATTCCTATCCTGGTATGCATGGTTCCCCATCCCGTCCTTGTGTGCATGGCTCCCTCATCACTGTCCTTGTATGCATGACTCCCCCATCCCGTCCTGGTATGCATGCGTCCTTATCCATTATGCTTGTATGCATGGCTCCTTATCCCCTATCCGTGTATGCATGGCTCCTTATCCCTTATCCTTGTATGCATGGCTCCTTATTCCCTCTCCTTGTATTCAATTCATGGTTCCTAGAAAAAAACACAAACATCCTACTTACCTTGCCTGCGCGCCTTCGCTGCATCTCGTTCCGGCGCCAGCAGCTCTTCCTGCCGAGTGATCACATGACCACGCTCATTAAGGTAATGAATATTCATTCCACGCCTATGGGAGTAGAGAGGCATGCATATTCATTACCTTATTGAGCGGGCCATGTGATCGCTTGGCCAGAAATGCTGCTGTTGCCAGAACGAACGAGATGCAGCGAGAGCTCGCAGGAAGGTGAGTAGGATGTGTGCTGGAAGTCGGCGGCTCAAGCTGTCACTGTGCACTATTATTTATGCTAATGTTAATATCATAGGAGGTTTGAAGCTCTGCAGTTATTGATTTAGTATAATGTTGGTGAGTTTTATGCAATTTTCACTGTAGCATTCAATGACCCCACTTAACTTTAAGTGGTCTGCCCCTGATCTGTCTTCTTGTGCAGTGATAAAATTGAGTGTTCAAAATAATTTACATTTGTTTTTCTTTTAGTCATTTTCAGTAAATGTGGCTTCTGCTGGACAATATTCAATATGGAGGCATTTTATCTGGAAAGTAATCTAATTTTTTGATGTTTTTTGTTCACTTTATTCTTAATAATATGACAAATACATACACTAATGAGGGTGTCGTTTCGTTTTATTTTTATAGTTCAATTAACACAAAGATGTATAAAATAACAAAATGTACTTTTATTGATCCAGCATTGCATTTCCACAGCTGCCTTTTTCTTTGTTTGATTGAACAAATGTGTATGTGACATCAAGTCTTTTGTGCTGCAGCCAATCACTGGACTAAACGACCTGTGATGCCTACATAGAGGAAACATCACTGGTGCAAGCAGTCAACAAAGACAGAGCTGTTGCAGAACGGTATTGCTGGAAATAGGGAGGGTGAGAAAAAACTCAGTTTATTATTTTATGTTTTTCTATGGCTATGAAGCAATAAAAGTTTGAACAGGGGAGCCTCTTTAAAACTAAAATGAATATTTGCTGTCCAGCAAATGCATAACAATAATTACAGTATATGTAACATTCTAACTGTTGTTTTTAGTTTTCTAACACTTTTTCTTTACTTGGAAGATATGAAATCGCCAGCTATTTTGAAAAGATGGAATGCTCTGAGAGTTGTAGTCTTTCAAACAGAGCTGTGAAAGTCTATACCTGTATTGGAACACTACAGCTCCTAGAACTTCCAAGTCTCTCAGATCTTCAGCTTCTAGAACTTCTAGGCAAATGAATTTTTCAATTCTTAAAATGTGGCCCTCTGAAATCTACAGATAACAGATATTTTAAGCAGCCAAGCTTTGAAATTAATGCATTTTAATAAATTGAATGATAATAATGTTTTGCAATTCTTCAAAGGATATTCAAGTATTCTTATCTTACAATTTGTATTAGAGATTAGTGAATTCAACAGTAAATTATAACATTAAAAAATATTAATAGGTTATACTATTTTTTATGTATCAAAAAGGATTTCAATAGCGTTTTACTTGACAAATGTGAGATTTAGTCGTTCACTGCATTGCTAATACTAAAAGTAAAAAGTCTTTATTCTTATTGACACATAGTACAAAAGCAAATGTTTAATTGTTTTTCCATACATGATTATCCTATTACCATTGGTGCATTTTAGAGATGAGTGAATTGATCTGGGGAAGATCAAGTTTGTGTTGAATCTCCTGAAATTCATGGTATCACGCAAATTCAAATATTTGGAGATTTGATTCACAGTTTGCAAAAAAAATAACTGCCCGGCACCATTTTCCACATTGCTGAAGCATCAGAAAGCAGGATAATGTCATTTTACATTGCCACATAGGCCTCCACATAATGCTGTGCAGCTATGAGATCATCCGAATTATCATACCTTGCATATGGGGGTCAGTACCTGGGTCATCTGAGATCACCAGTCCCCAGTGGAGCACAGTTTATATGGCAGAGTAGGTTTTCATTTCGAGAGTCACTGGGTAAGCCTATATCTCCTGTAGAGTATAAGCATATGGTTAATGGGATCTTAAGCTTTATGAGTGTCAGGGTCTCCATGTAGTGTGTAAGCTCTTATGGTCAGTGGGGACCTCTCTCTATCACCTGTAATAGAGTGTGTAAAGTCTTATAGTCAGCTGGGTTCTTGCTTTCCCCTCCCCTTCATGCATTTTCCAAGCAATTACAAGCTTTCCAGTATTGAGATTCGCATAAATATTTTTGACACAAATCAACTTTTTGGGTAAAATTTGGTGAATTTGGCAAAAATATGTGTAAAAAATGCACTTACCTGTAGTCAATGCACTATTACAGTGTAATAAAACAGTATTATAGAGTATTGAAAATTTAGTCAATTACAGTTTCTCTACAACTACTGTAATTGACTAAACTACTGTGACGTGGGTGAGTGAATTCTGTTCCGAAGGCTGCCGCCCATTCCCGCGTCCCCCTGAGAAAGCCTGCATCGCCATCCCAGCCATCAGAGTCTCAATCAGCCTCCTCCTCGGCCACCTTTCTGGGGCGAAACTCACCCAACCGGCGCAGAGGGCCCCTTCCCCACACCCCGACAGGCTGCCTGGGTAGAGGGGGTGATTCTGAATAAAAATCAGTGGGAGAGGCAGGTCTGGATGGAGCTGCGGCACCCTGGCAGAGGCTCTCTGGCAGGACAGCATACCAGCGGATGGTTGGTATACACCAACATCTACCGGGGCTACGGCTTTATCCAAGAGGAAGGAACAGACGCCAAGGTATACGTCAACGTGGCGTCCGTCCAGTTTGTGCGCTTGTTATAACAGGGATATCGGGTCTCCTTCAAGGAGGACTGTCCTCACGGGTACTATGCGAGGTTACAGTTTCCCACTAAGACGATGATGACATGGGCCTGTTTCCTGAAACCACCTCTGTGGCTACAGAGGTGGCCTCCGCTCACTACCAGGCGGAGGAGTACGAAGAGGAATCTGATGTGGACGGAACGACACGCGGTGCATGCCGTTGAACAGTTTTTTCTTTTGTTTTACGTGGAGGATATTGCGCACATGGCATCCTCTGAAATAGCTACGGGACTGTTCCGCATCCCTGTGGGCACTATGGCCCTTAAAAAAAAAATTTCACTCACAGAAATAGGGTAAAAGTTTAGCAGCGCTAAAGAAAAGCGTTACTGTTGCAGTTCGAAAACTCGGCCTATGGAGCCTATGAACTCTTTTTGTTTTTTTGTTGCGCTCGTTCCGCCCCTTCTGCTGGAAAGTGGATAGACTGTCTTCGCTACCAGGAGATCACTGGAGGACGTACTCCCCTCAAAGGAAGGGGGAGCTCATCGCTTTAAACTGCTGTCTCATCGTTGAGAAATGTAAATATGTTTTATGAAAGTCTTTTAACCCCTAGAGGATTGGGAGCCAGGAATGCTACTTCTGCACCATGGGCTGCAGTGCTTACTGATGCGGCTTACGTTAAGCCAAATGATTGTCGTTTTTGTATGCGTCGGTCGAGGATGACCAAGTTTAAGGAAAGGGGGAGTGTAAGAGGGTGAAGGAGTATTCCTGTTCGCCCCACCCCTTAAGTGTGTTTAATATTTTATCATGTAAATAGTCGTTATGTAAGTATAAACATTTGGTGGTATTGCTACATAATATTATGTACTACTGCTAATAGTAATGGTATTGCCACGTTCATTTTGTGTTACCATTGTGTACATATGTTTTTGCCTATGTTCGGTGTTTCTCTGTATAAGATTATATATTATGTGATGTTCTTTATGTATGTATAGATAAGGAAATGTTAAGTGCATCCTGTTGGGACATTAGAGGAGGGCACTTTAGCATATAGTTTCTATATCTGGGTAAGTGCAGTACTGTTGTGGGCCACTAGGTGGGGGCATACTAGTGGGCCTTGTTAAGCAGAACTTCTAGTTAGCTTCACATAGGGTTAAGTGTAGGAGGGCCTGCCGGGTAGTAGTGAGAGGTTCTTAGGAAATCAGTTCAGACAGGGCCTGCATGCCCAAGTGTCCATAAGGGCTTAGGCCCAGACAACCAGCAGCCATGCAACGCTCTAAGTGCAGCAACCCACGTTACCCACGGCTACTGCATAGTCTCGCAGTGATCCTAGACAGAAGAGGAAAGATGTGGCATCTTACCGCCTGGACCAATGCAATTAGGGCCGAAGTTGGCTAGACCAAGGAACGAGGGGAGCTGGAGCTTCGACGAGTTCAGTGCAGACGGGCCGGAAGCTTCTCCTGGGGCCACCAAACATAGTGATTGATGAATTCAGTTCTGAGGTGAAGCAGTCTGAAGGAAATGTCATTATATGTCATTATATTCGGATCCTTCAGACGGAACCTGAAAACCCACCTCTTCAGGAAAGCCTACAGCCTGCAATGACCCTGCTACCTCCTCACCACTACCGGAGATATTGCCTCAACCAACACCGGAACTGCTGCAACCCCCCGACCTACTGTCTCCTGCCTCACAATCCTGTAGAATGTAAGCCCGAAAGGGCAGGTCCTCTCCCCTCTGTATCAGTCTGTCATTGTTAGTTTGTTTACTGTAAGTGATACCTGTAATTTGTATGTAACCCCTTCTCATGTACAGCACCATGGAATCAATGGTGCTATAGAAATAAACAATAATAATAATATAGCGAGGTCAGGCCTGGAAGCAACTGGGGAGCAGTCTAGGATGGTCCGGTCCGGGCGTATACTGCACAGAAGTGACAGCAAGGCAGGGAGAGAAAAGGAAACGAATGTAACACCTGTTGTGCCAACTGTGGATGTAACGTGTGAAGAGTTAAGTAAAGAATGTGTTCAAGTAATTCTGGACTGTGTCTCCATTACTGGGGCTCTCAAGGAAGAGGGGCCGTCGATGCCTGGGAGGTGCCCAGGAGGAGTGGAATCTGGAGATATAGGTACGCCAGAGGGAAGAACACCGTTTCATGTAGGGGAAGGGCTGGACATGGATGTTATGGTAATCCAGGTCATGACTACAGTCCGGGCCCTCCCTTACAATATCACTAAAAACAGTTGATCAGTAGAGGTGACTGGTGTGGTCACCCACTAGCATTAAAATTCATGACCTATCCTATGGTTCAAAACAAACATTAGGTGTGTACAGCCCTATAGGGATGAGAAATACAAATACCAAAATATACAGAAGGTAGATAGACCCTAATTAAAGGTAATCTGTCATCCCCTGGGACACTTTTCATTTATTACTGTGGGCATACAGTTAATAGAAATGTTAATCTAGTCTGACCTGTATGCCTCATAGTTGCCATCTAGATGTGGAGAAATAGACTTTTATTTCATTATGTAAATGATTTCATCCCACAGAGCCTGGAAGAAATTCCTGCCTCCACTCTTCATTATACTATCATTCCCCTCCCATGCATGTCACACACTGACCTGTGATGGGCACTTGTGGCTCTGTAATCATACACATGTGCCCTGTACTCGCTCGACAATCTGTACCTGTTCCTTCTTTCTATGGTCCTTGTATTCAGCGTTCTTGTGCAAAGGCACCAGCAAAATTTTAAATGCATCCCTTAATAGAGTCTATTTACCCCTGGGTAATTTGGTATTTATCCTATGGTTCAGTCATAAATATAAAGGCAGTGGAACAACTTTTTCAATTATAAAAGCTGCCTAAAATTATTTGCACTTTCACTAGGGGTACTCTTAGATAATATTGTGAACCTACTCAGTAGTTTCAGAACAGTAATGTGAATATGTATGAATGATATGAAGAGAAAAATAAGTAAAAAATATGAGATTTTTTCAGTTACTCCTTTATTCAAAATCATATTACTTTTATAAATCAAAGTCATTATATCCCAATGCCACACTTGAACATAAAATAATTTATGCAGCGCCACGTTATCATACAAGGTGATTAAATGTAATTTGAACTTGAAGGCACAAAAGTTTGACACTTCAGAAATCAGAAAATAATAGGAGTAATTATATAAATTATATTCTCTAATGTGCTACCTATCTATCTAGATCAGGGGTCTCAAGCTGCATTACTCGAGGGTCGCAAACGATGTGTGTTTTCAGGATTTCCTTTGCATTGCATGAGGTGTTGGAATCATTATCTATGCAGGTGATGACTAAATTATCACCTGTGCAATACAAGGAAATCCTGAAAAGATGACCTGTTTGTGGCACTTGAGGAATACAGTTTGAGACCTCTGATCTAGATAGATATACACAATACAAAACTATACATACATATTTAAATGTGTAGAAATACTAATTTTCATTCATACACCTTGAGATATATATACACACACATATGTATACATAAATATGTATATCAGGCTGGTGAAATAAGTATTGAACACATGACACCACCAATGATCTAAGTAAATATATTTCTAAAGGTACTGCCACACTAAGCAATCCTGCTAGCGATCTCGTTAGCGTTGCATACTAATGAGATCGCTAGCGGGATTGTTTCTATATCGCTAAATGCTGCCGCATTTAGCGATATAGTTAACGACGCTATCGCCGTTAGCGATCTTCTTAACGACTTTAGCGGTACAAAAGTACCGCTAAATCGCTAAGAAAAGGTGCCACACAGCGATATAGATACTTACCCAGCGGAGCGCCAGCGATGAAATAGGGTCCGGAACGATTCCAGCGACGAGCGAGATCACAGCAGGAAGCTCGTCGCTGGAAGCTGCCGCACTGAACAATATCGCTAACGGGATCGCTAAATAGTGACTTTTTTAGCGATCCCGTTAGCGATATTGTTTAGTGTGGCATACCCTTAAGATTGCTATTGACAAGAAATTATCACTAGAATTTGATAACAACCCATAAAATCTGCATAAGCAAAGAAATCAAACCATAGATGTCCATAAATTAAGTTATGTATAATAATAAAAATGACACATGGAAAAATATGAAAACATGAAGAAACAGAGGTACAAAGAGCCATGGAAAGTCATGACACCATCAGAAATCTATCAGTTATTAGAAAGCAATCCTGCCACTTAGTGAAAAATAATATCAGCAGGTTCAACTGATGGTCTATAAAAAGGTGTCTCATTGCCAAGGTGCCACACAAGAAACATCTCATGATGGGTAAAACCAGTGAGCTGTCGCAAGACCTTCACAACCTTATTGTTGCAAAACATACTGATGGCGTTGGTTGCAGGAGAATTTCTAAACTACTGAAGTTTCCAATGAGTACTGTCGGGCCATAATCCAGAAGTGGAAAAAATATAATTTCACCATAAACTAGCCACGAACAGGTGTTCCCAGTAAGATTTCAGACAGACAAACATAAAGAATTATCAGAAGAGTTGTCCAAGAGACAATGACCCTGTATGGAGAGTTGCAGAAAGACCTGGAAATACCTGGAAACAGCAGGTACAATTGTTTCAAAGAGAACTAAAAGTAATGCACTCAACCTCCATAGACTATATCCATGCTCACCATGCAAGACTACCTTTCTGAACAAAAACCATGTTCAAGCACATTTAAAGTTTGCTCAACAACATTTGCACAATCCTGTGACAAACTGCTAAAATTGAACTCAATAGATGTCAAAATACCATATTTAGAGATCAAAAGTCATTGCATATCATTCCTAAAACACCATAGCAACAGTGAAGTTTGGAAATGGGAACATCATGGTGTGGGGTTGTTTTTAGCATATGTCAATGGCAAACCTCATTTAATTGAAGGAGGGATGAATGGACACATGTACCTAGATATTCTTTGTAAAAATCTGCTGCACTTTACCAACATGATGAAGATGTGAAGATGAAACAAGGGTGGACATTTTAGTAAGACAATGATCTCAAACACATAGCCCAGGTCACTCTCAATTGGGTTCAGAGAAATGGCCCAGCCAATCACCTGACCTAAATCCAATAGAAAATTAATGGAGGGAACTAAAGCTCACCGTTCATAGAAGGAGCTCATAGAAGGAGCCTACAGAATCTTCAGGATTTAAAGACTGTTTGTGTAGATGAATGGTCCAAAATCACACCTGAGCAATGCATGCGACTAGTTTCTTCCATAGAAGAGGCATCTTGAAGCTGTCATCTCCAACAAAGTCTTTTTAATAAATTACACTAGTCAACAGCAATATTGGTTCAGACATGAAAACAGTTCAACTTAACTAATTTTGGGGTGCTGAAAATGAAAAAGATGTTTAAATTTTGAAATTGGCTCTAGTTTTTATGATACAGGGGTGTGTCAATATTTATCACAGCCTTTGACAAAATGCTAGGCAAGAAATACAACATCAACCTTGCGTCATCAGTTTTACACCATCCAACTGACTAATGCATTGCTTCATCAATATTGCATCATCTCCAAATGACTAATGAATTGAGTCATCAGTATTTCATCATCTCTAAATGACGAATGATAGATGCCAAAGAAAGAAAGATGATGCAATCCTAATTAAACTTGCATCACACAATACAAAAGGCACATGTTCTCCCTCTATCAGTCACACAGCAAGTTCAGGAGGTCGACTGATATCATCGTTCAACTATTCAGTGATGCCTCGGACTTGCATTAATAAAGCAGATAATTTCTATCTGTGCTGAGTTGACGTTTGAGTCACAAAAGTGAAACTTGACTCATATCGTTAAGAAAGCCTACAACCTGTATAGGAGATCAGGACAAGAGTTGGGCTCCACATACTTTCTGTAAAGGATGTTCATCACACCTCACACAGTGGTTGAATGGGAAAAGACAATCAGTGCCTTTTGCAGTGCCAATAGTATGGAGAGAGCTAACTGACCATACTACCAATTGTTACTTCTACATGTTGCCTCTAATTGGAAAGGAATTTCTAAGAAAAAGAAGTGGACTATACATCCAGCAGGTGTCGAACTACAGAAAATTCTGTTACGTCCATTATCAAGTTTGGTCTCATGAAGAAGTTTGCAAAGGCAATGGACAAAAAATGCAGAAGAGTTCAAATATCTTATATGTACAGTACATTTCCAAGGTTCAGTGAAGCAAAGATAAAGGAAGGAGTCTTCATTGGTCCTCAGATTCGTGTGCTTCTGCAAGATGAGGAGTTTCACCGTTTACTGCGTGGCAAGGAAAAGGCTGCATGGGTAGCATTCCAGTAAGTGTTAACAAATTTCCTTGGAAACACCAAGTCAGACAACTATGAAGAGCTGGTGGAAGATCATCTTCATGCATATCATAATTTTTGCTGCAACATGTCATTAAAGATTCATCTCTTGCATTCGCATCTAGACTTCCTTGCACCAAACTGCGGAGCAGTGAGTGACGAGCACGGTGAGCGATTTCACCAGGAAATTGAGACTATTGAAAAAAGAGTAATTGGAACCTTTCAATGCTTGCAGACTACTGTTGGACAATCACCAGAAATAATCCAATGATTGAATACAAGAGACAAGTAAAAAGGAGCCGAGTATCCAGTGACTAAGGACATATTTTGTACTGTGCAATAACGAATATTAATAATTAAAATTAAATTGTTCAAAATGCTTAGACATGTGAATTAATTATATAGTAGATTTAAATACTCTTGAGTTTCCTCTGAATGCATCTAATAAAATTTGTTTGACAATACATGTGCAGTTTTATATTTGTAGAAATAATAACTACATGTTATAATTATTTATTAATTTACGTAACAGTAAAACGCAAACTCTTCGATTTCATGAAAACTAGAGCCAATTAACAGTTTTCCTTGTCATATTTGAATTCAGCATATCAAAATCATTAAGAAATGGCTATTTTGATTTCTGAACGAGACAACTTTTGAAATTTTGTTGCCTAGTGTAATTAAATACAGTCATGGCCAAAAGTTTTGAGAATGACACAAATATTATATTTTCACATGATCTGCTGCCCTCTGGTTTTTATGGGTGTTTGACAGATGTTTTTATCACAGACAGAAATATAATAATTGCAAACATATGAGTAACAAAAGCTTATATTGACAGTTAGAATGAGTTAATGCAGCAAGTCAATATTTGCAGTGTTGACCCTTCTTCTTCAGACCTCTGCAATTCTCCCTGGCATGCTCTCAATCAACTTCTGGACCAAATCCTGACTGATAGCAGTCCATTCTTGCACAATCAATGCTTTCATTTTGTCAGAATTTTTAAGGTTTTTGTTTGTCCACCCATCTCTTGATGATTGACCACAAGTTCTCAATGAGATTAAGATCTGGGGAGTTTCCAGGCCATGGACCCAAAATCTCTATGTTTTGTTCCCTGAGCCATTTAGTTATCACCTTTGCTTTATGGCAAGGTGCTCCATCATGCTGGAAAAGGCATTGTTGATCACCAAACTGCTCTTGGAGGGTTGGGAGAAGTTGCTCTTGGAGGACATTCTGGTACCATTCTTTATTCATGGCTGTGTTTTTAGGCAAGACTGTGAGAGAGCCGATTCCCTGCTGGTAGCCCGATCCCGCAGCTGAAACACTTTTAAGAGAAGGTCTTGGCGCTTGCTGGTCTTTCTTGGGTGCCCTGAAGCCTTTTTGGCAACAATGGAACCTCTCTCCTTGAAGTTCTTGATGATGCGATAGATTGTTGACTGAGGTGCAATCTTTCTAGCTGCAATACTCTTCCCTGTTAGGCCATTTTTGTGCATTGCAATGATGACTGCACGTGTTTCTTTAGAGATAACCATGGTTAACAGAAGAGAAACAATGATGCCAAGCACCAGCCTCCTTTTAAAGTTTCCAGTGGTGTCATTCTTACTTAATCATGACAGATTGATCTCCAGCCATGTCCTCATCAACACCCACACCTGTGTTAATGGAGCAATCACTGAAAAGAGGTTAGCTGGTCCTTTTAAGGCAGGGCTGCAATGATGTTGAAATGTGTTTTTGGGGGATAAAGTTCATTTTCTAGCCAAATATTGACTTTGCAAGTAATTGCTGTTAAGCTGATCACTCTTTATAACATTCTGGAGTATATGCAAATTGCCATTAGAAAAAGTGAAGCAGTAGACTTTGTAAAAATTAATATTTGTGTCATTCTCAAAACTTTTGGCCATGACTGTACATTTCAATAAGCTTGTTCAATGGAATTGATTGGTTGTTATCTAGTGAGAATTTCATGTCACTAGCACCTTTAGAAATGTATTTACCTGGAAAATTAGGGACATGTTTATTTCTCATATATATATATATATTATATATATATATATATATATATATATATATATATTGTGAGACAGTGAGTGAATATGTAATGAATGGGGTGTACATTTCACCTAGGTATAAGGGAAATGTGTGGCTTTGTAAACCTAGTGGTAGAGAAAGGTCACTACACCTCACATTCAGCACACACTTGCAGCACAAGCCTGAAACTACTCAGGTCTTAATTAGGAGACCAGAAGTAGGTGTCTGCAAACACAATCTGAGAGCTAGTTTAGCCTGGACACAGGAAGGTGTCTCGGCACAAGAAACAGTCTCCAAGAGTGTTAGAGCTGTCTTTAGCCTGGACACAGAGAGGTGTCCTGGCACAAGGAAGCAGTCTCCAAGAGTGTTAGAGCTGTCTTTAGCCTGGACACAGAGAGGTGTCCTGGCACAAGGAAGCAGTCTCCAAAAGTGTTTGAGCTATCTCAGTTTGTGTGCAGGAAGGACCCCGGACATAGGAGTAGTCTCAGTGCAAATCCGTGTGAAGAGCGGCTGAATAGGAGTGGATCTCTCTCAAGTCTGGTCATGGAAGGTGCCTTCAGACACAAGGAAGAGTATCTGTGAAGCTCCATACTGGTAACATATGTGATATGTGTTGTTTTGGGCACAGACTGGTAGAGTCTGGGTCCCGGATAGAGAGGGCCATCTATCTAAGTGTAATTAGAGGCTAGACAAGCCCAGGTTTTCTGTTTATGCTTTGTTTTAATCTGTTTGCTGTGGACTTTAATAAAGCTGGTTGCGGCCAGTTTTGCACCAGAACTGCTGTCTGAATGAACTGTTTTCATGCCATTCTGTCTACCCAGACAGCGATCCTAGAGCTAAACCCCCTGGAAATGTTACAATTGGTGGAGAATGCGGGCAGCGCAGTGCCTGATACAGTTAGTGCTGGAGTGTGCATGCAGCACAGTGGCGAGAGACAGCATTAAAGGTGAAGTCTATTGAAATAGCAGCAGAAAAAAAAAAAAAAAGAAAGTGTGTCAGCAGAAACATCTGTTTGGAGCAGTCTTGGAGAGACAGTGGCCCTGATAGGGTCTGCAGAGAGAAAATGTATGCACAGCAAAGCTGAACTTGTTGTGAAAATGACTGTGGAATGTGCAGCAGCAAAAGAAAAGTCTGTGGAGCAGTCTTAAAGAGACAGTAGCCCTAATAGACTTTGCAAAGAAAAAAAAAAAAAAGTGTCTGCACAGCAGAGCTGAATTTTCTATGAAAAAGACTGTAGAGTGTGTATGTCTTGAGTGAAGACTGCCGTTGTTAAGACAGAGAAGTCTGACAGCATGGATGACAGCATGGAGGCGCTGTTTGAACAAATGGCGCAAGTTAATGTGCAACATAAGACTGCCGTGGTTGAGACAGATAAGTCCGGCAGTATGGAGGAGCTCATTGAGTACCTGGCCCAGGCCCAGCGAAGCATGCAGCAGAGCATGGAGCAGCAGCGCCTGCAGCACCAGCAGCGCATGCAGCAGGCCCAGCAGCAATTCCTGCAGCAGCAGCGGGAGAATAACCGGTTATTTGTTGAGCAGATGACAGCACCAAAAAAGGATTTCGGTGCCGCGTTCCGAAGTAATGTTGTGAAGGCACCGGCGTTGTCCGCTATAAAGAAGGCGGTAAGACGGTCCTTGAGAAAAATGACACCTCGTGATGATGTGGAGGTATATCTTACTAGGTTTGAGAGACTGGCAGAGAAGGAGAATCTGCCACTATCTGAATGGGCCATGGCGGTCATACCCTATCTGATTGGGGAACCCCAAAAAGTCTGGGCTGACCTGAGCAAGCAGGACAGCGAAGACTATGCCAAGTTGAAAGCGGCGATTCTTACCCGGCTGGGTGTTACGGTGACAGCCCGTGCCAGGGGAGGTCATGACTGGAGATACAGTTGGGAGTCTGCAGTCAGCAGGCTTGATTATGGAGTTGAAAAGGTGATAGTGGACCGCTACACCCAAGCACGTCCTCCTGAGGTACAGCCGTCTGAGAGGTCGTCACTTCGGAGTTCCCGGACGCTGAACTCTCGCGGTAAGAGCGTTCCAGCTGTTGGGGACATGGGGTATGCTGATAAGCGGGTTCAGGCCCGAGGGGACATGTGGGTGGGAGAGTGTGATGGACAGTGTTGGAGCTGGCGTGAAATTGCAGCCAACTGTCCAATAGAGGGGGAGCCTATATGTTGTGATGTTGGCAGATCCCTCTCTCCCTGCGCAGAGCCTGTGTGTGTGTCCACCTCAGCCGAAGAGCTGGACCACGGGGGTCCCCGGTGGTTGTAGGTGACTGCCCAGCACAGGCCCTCTGGACTCAGAGAGTCCAGTGACTTCCGTATGTGACAGCCTGATTGATAGGGACTTCATCCCTGATAGGCACCTGAGTGTGGTGTGCATCCATGGGGACACCAAAGTCTGCCCAGAGACTGCCGTGGACTTGGTCCCCAAACTCGGGGAGGTTTCATGTGAAGTGGGGGTAGTGAAGACCCTGGTGCAACCCGTTATATTGGGTAATGACTTTCCCCGGTCTAAGGATCTCTGGGGGAAAAATGTTTCTGATGGACAGTGTGATGAAGCTCCTACTGAGGGTGCGCAGTCCCGAGGGGCGGAACACAATGCTAGTGGGACGTTAAACTTATGTGATAATGATGATGATGATCATGATAATGATGATGACCATGATAATGATGATGATGATAATGATAATGATGATGATGATGATGATCATGATAATGATGATGACCATGATGATGCTGATGCTGATCATGATAGTGATGATGATACTGATCATAGTCATGATAATGATATTGATAATAATGATGACTGTGATAGTGATGACATTCCTTTGCAGGTGATGTTGGGAGACGAGGATGGTGGTTCTCGAGAACCGAGTGTCCCTGACTTACCTGTGTCCTGTGACGGTTTTGAGAGTGAGCAGTGGCGAGACCCCTCTCTTAAAAACGGCACAGGAAAATATGATTGTTCTAAATGAGGTTTCCCAGGAGCCTGGCTCTGAGGAGAGGTTTCCTCATGCTGCCATGAACAATAGCCTATTGTATAGGGACACTGAAGTCCAGGGAGAGGTCGTGAGTCAGCTCCTGGTACCTGAGCTATATAGAAGTATAGTGCTGGGGTTGTCACATAGTCACATACTTGAGGGACCAGATGGTGAAGTTAATGTTGTGGATGACATGTTAACTAAGGTTCCAGATCAAGATGTGAATGAAAATGAATTGTATAACCCTGACAGTGAGCAGGATGTGAATGAAAATGAATTGTATAACCCTGACAGTGAGCAGGATATGAATGAAAATGAATTGTATAACCCTGACAGTGAGCAGGATGTGAATGAAAATGAAGTGTATAGCCCTGACAGTGAGCCAGATGTGGCTGAGAAAAAGGGGTCAGATAGTGATAGTGAATTATCTGATGACCATAAAGCAACCAGTGCAAATGAGGAAGGCATGGTAGCAGAGGAGGTTGAGAGTCCTGAGAAGAAAGCTGATGCTGACCTTACAGCCAGACAGAAGATGGCATCTGAAGATGTTTTACAGTTGGCCGGTTCCCTGGCGAAGACTAAGGTGAAAGGAGGAGAGCTGAGCTTTAAAGGCAGGACTCTGAAACTGAACACAGCACAAGTGGATGTTGTTGAAGATGAGAAGTTGTCAGTGTGTGGTGTGGATCTGCATCATGCCAAGGACTCTGAAGGTGATGCTGCAGAGGTGGAAAAAGCCATGGAAGTGGTGGTCACCAAGCCAGATGCCTCATCAGAAGCTGAGGTTTCAAGTGAAGCTGTGAGGAGCAAGACTGAAGATATGGGGACTGACTCTGTCCAGGAATCTGTTTCTGCCGAAGACAGCGGCGTGGATGGGTTACGGTCCGGATCAGTAGCTGGAATTGGTGAGCTCAAGCGCACTTTCAGGGAGGCTACATCGGAGCCACGTCCCAACAAATGGGAAAAGCGATGTGTCACTCCGTTGCCGCTGCAGACACACGGGAGCCCAGGTGGGATGCAGAACGTGGCTGAAGAGGTAGAGTCTAGGACTGACGGTGAGGCTTCTGGGCATGTCTTGCCAGAAGAGCCTGAAAGTGGGGAACTGGAGAAAAGTGAAAAACCCCCTATACCTTCTGTGATAGTTGGTGACACATGGTCAGTGCACCAGGGACAGGAGGTACGTGAGTTTCTGAGGAAGAGTCAGCAGAGGTGTTCTGATGTGTCGGGTCGTGCTTCTCTGGCCAGGCACTGTGTCGAAGGTGGGCCCGGCCCTAAGGTCAAGATGAAACCGTGCAGGATACCCGAGGCCCGCAGAGAGTATAGGCCTGGGAGGGTACAGGGTAGTGCGGATGCTTCAGATGAAGAGAAAACTGATGTTGGCTATGACAGTGGTGAGGATGAAGCTGATGAGGGCCATGACTGGTCCAGAGTTCACTGTCTCTGTTGGATTGTTGACCAGCCCTCCGGTCTGGATGACCAGCCCTCCGGTCTGGAGAAGAGGGAGGGGATATGTGAGACAGTGAGTGAATATGTGATGAATGGGGTGTACATTTCACCTAGGTATAAGGGAAATGTGTGGCTTTGTAAACCTAGTGGTAGAGAAAGGTCACTACACCTCACATTCAGCACACACTTGCAGCACAAGCCTGAAACTACTCAGGTCTTAATTAGGAGACCAGAAGTAGGTGTCTGCAAACACAATCTAAGAGCTAGTTTAGCCTGGACACAGGAAGGTGTCTCGGCACAAGAAACAGTCTCCAAGAGTGTTAGAGCTGTCTTTAGCCTGGACACAGAGAGGTGTCCTGGCACAAGGAAGCAGTCTCCAAGAGTGTTAGAGCTGTCTTTAGCCTGGACACAGAGAGGTGTCCTGGCACAAGGAAGCAGTCTCCAAAAGTGTTTGAGCTATCTCAGTTTGGGTGCAGGAAGGACCCCGGACATAGGAGTAGTCTCAGTGCGAATCCGTGTGAAGAGCGGCTGAATAGGAGTGGATCTCTCTCAAGTCTGGTCATGGAAGGTGCCTTCAGACACAAGGAAGAGTATCTGTGAAGCTCCATACTGGTAACATATGTGATATGTGTTGTTTTGGGCACAGACTGGTAGAGTCTGGGTCCCGGATAGAGAGGGCCATCTATCTAAGTGTAATTAGAGGCTAGACAAGCCCAGGTTTTCTGTTTATGCTTTGTTTTAATCTGTTTGCTGTGGACTTTAATAAAGCTGGTTGCGGCCAGTTTTGCACCAGAACTGCTGTCTGAATGAACTGTTTTCATGCCATTCTGTCTACCCAGACAGCGATCCTAGAGCTAAACCCCCTGGAAATGTTACAATATACATATATATATATATATATATATATATATATATATGTATATATATATATATATACACATGTATATGCAAAAATAAGTATCTTTGTATATATACTATATATATACATATATATATATATATATATATATATATATATATATATATATATATACAGTATATATATATATGGACTTGATTGGTCAATGTGTAAGGTCCTGGAAGGCCTATGTGTTGGAAGGTGTACTACCTCCCAGAAGAGCACATGGTGAGGCTTTGGACCGGGTGGCCTGTGTTGGATGGTTCCAAGTGGGGACAGACATCCTGAACAGCACAGGGAGAGGCCGTGTTTGCAGAGTTAGTGAAGGCACTGCGTTTGAGAGAGCTACCGTCCGTCTAAGGATCTGGACTTTCGGGAGTGCACTGTGTTATGATTTGGTAGCTGAGGAGGGCAGGAGCAAAAAACCACAAAGGCAGCCAAGCACCAGAGAGGTAGGGATCTAATAGGTTGCAGACCCCTAAACTAACCGCACAACTAGAAGCAGCCATGGGACGTTCCTACGGTGCCCTAGACGCCTCGTCACAGCCGGAGAGATTAGCTACCCCTGAAGATGGAAAGAGGAAAGCTAACTGCCCCGGAGAAGAGCCCCAATGGAATAGAAAGCCCCCAAACATATAATGGCGGTTAGACAAGATGAAAACACGAACGCAGACAGAAAATAGATTGAGCAAACGCTGGGGCCAAAACTGTCTAGATAGGACAGTGCAGGAGAGAATACTGTCTGCAACCCAGCAAAAAAACAAGGAAAAACACCAACACTTCTGATTCCAAAAATGCTGAGACCACACGGTCTCGACCACCTATATCAGTTCTCTGGTGTGAACAAGCAGCTACCCAGCAGTAAAAAATCACAGGAACAGAGCAAATGAACAAATACAAAAAGAAAACAGAGACCAGCCCAAGCCCACAAAGGGGATCCGGCTGAACTCAAAAGTAAGGCAGCAAAAAACAAGGAAAATCAAACCACAGAAAAAAAACAGAAAGTAACTTATCTGAATGATAGCAGGAGACAGCAGAAAAGCTAGCTGATTTCCAACCTAGACCAGGAAGTAACAATTGATCACCGGCGAGGATCATAGGAGGTCAGCTCACTTATATCAGGCCAGTCCGTCCCCCCTGATAACCATTCATCCATTGCAGGTGGTAGACTTTTGCTGTTCAACATAGGTTCAATACCCTCAGCAACCACCAAAGGGAGCCTCAGCTCCGAAGTCGTCTCCAACACGTTCACAACAGCACTGGTCACAAGGACGGTGATACAAGTTCGGCAGCTTTCCTGGGAACCAGGACCGACAGGAGGTCAGCCTGTGGAGCAGGAGCTCCAAGAAGGTAACCTGGAGTAAGGGGACATGTATGCACTGACAAAAGTAAGTTAATGAACTGTGCAGTTACCCACGGGAACTGGACGGAGTATGGACCAGGGTGTTTAGTGACCACAACTGAATGTCATGTTCCAGAGCAGTGTGTAATGGACTGTTTGTCATACGGTTTCTGACTGCATAATAAAACACAAAGACTGTTTAGGTGGAAAGTGTTCGTGTGTGCGTTAAATCTCGTGAATGTCCCCCAATACATTCAGTAAGCGCGGCCTTACTATATATATATATATATATATATATATATAGAACCAAAAGTTTGGACACACCTTCTCATTCAAAGATTTTTCTGTATTTTCATGACTATGAAAATTGTACATTCACACTGAAGGCATCAAAACTATGAATTAACAGATGTGGAATTATATACTTAACGAAAAAGTGTGAAACAACTGAAAATATGTCTTATATTCTAGGTTCTTCAAAGTAGCCACCTTCTGCTTTGATGACTGCTTTGCACACTCTTGGCATTCTCTTGATGAGCTTCAAGAGGTAGTCACCTGAAATGGTTTTCACTTCACAGGTGTGCCCTGTCAGGTTTAATAAGTGTGATTTCTTGCCTTATAAATGGGGTAGGGACCATTAGTTGTGTTGTGCAGAAGTCTGGTGGATACACAGCTGATAGTCCTACTGAATAGACTGTTAGAATTTGTATTATGGCAAGAAAAAAGCAGCTAGGTAAAGAAAAACGAGTGGCCATCATTACTTTAAGAAATGAAGGTCAGTCAGTTCGAAAAATTGGGAAAACTTTGAAAGTGTCCCCAAGTGCAGTTGCAAAAACCATTAAGCGCTACAAAGAAACTGGCTCACATGAGGACCGCCCCAGGAAAGGAAGACCAAGAGTCACCTCTGCTTCTGAGGATAAGTTTATCCGAGTCACCAGCCTCAGAAATCACAGGTTTACAGCAGCTCAGATTAGAGACCAGGTCAATGCCACACAGAGTTCTAGCAGCAGACACATCTCTACAACAAGTGTTAGGAGGAGACTTTGTGAAGCAGGCCTTCATGGTAAAATAGCTGCTAGTAAACCACTGCTAAGGACAGGCAACAAGCAGAAGAGACTTGTTTGGGCTAAAGAACACAAGGAATAGACATTAGACCAGTGGAAATCTGTGCTTTGGTCTGATGAGTCCAAATTTGAGATCTTTGGTTCCAATCACCTTGCCTTTGTGCGACGCAGAAAAGGTGAACGGATGGACCCTACATGCCTTGTTCCCACAGTGAAGCATGGAGGAGGAGGTATGATGGTGTGGGGGTGCTTTGCTGGTGACACTGTTGGGGATTTATTCAAAATTGAAGGCATACTGAAGCAGCATGGCTACCACAGCATCTTGCAGGGTCATGCTATTCCATCCAGGTTGGGGTTTAGTTGGACCATCATTTATTTTTCAACAGGACAATGACCCCAAACACACCAACAGGCTGTGAAAGGGCTATTTGACCAAGAAGGAGAGTGATGGGGTGCTACAACAGATGACCTGGCCTCCACAGTAACCAGACCTGAACCCAATTGAGATGGTTTGGGGTGAGCTGGACCGCAGAGTGAAGGCAAAATTGCCAACAAGTGCTAAGCATCTCTGGGAACTCCTTCAAGACTGTTGGAAGACCATTTCTGGTGACTACTAGTGTTGAGCGATAGTGCTCGATATCTAAAAATATCGTATCGAAATTGTATCGCCGATAGCACTAAATATCGTCGATATCCGATTTCGATACCGGAAGTCCAATGTAAGTCTATGGGAACAAAATATCGCAACTAAAAAAAAACCTTTATTTCCTTGTAAACACTAAATATACACACATAGAATACATATATATATATATATATATATATATACATGTCATTGTGACATATATATATACATATATTTATAGTTTATACACTTCTACATAGTAAAATAGACTCTGATTCAATTGCCGGGTAAAGCCGTGACATACCCCATAGAAGTCGACGGGCTCGGTGCCGAGTACCCCAAAAACCTCTGGCTCTGTGCGACTCAACTTGGGCGTCACGAACAGGATTCTGTAGCTCGCTATAAGCGAGTCCTGTGTGCCTGAATTGAACTGGTTTTGTGCTTGAGAATTGCTAAAATCATCAGAGAATGTATTTGCCATTTTTCCGCCATATCTGCGTCACGACGAGACACTGGTGAAGAAGAAGGGCGTGCTCTTCATGGGTGTACACACTCACTCAGTGACTTGAAAACGATGGCTCTAAATGGTACTGCAATGTAAGATCGTGCCCCACAGCTCTTGAGTTCCGCCTCCTCATCCTCCTCAGTGTGCGGAAACGAACACGAAGGTCCCGCCTCACTACAAAAGATGGGCCCTCTCCAGATGCTAATGACACATGTGACTTGGCAGAGATGGCTAATGGACACGAGCAGAAGTGTGAAGGGATGGAGCAGTCAGAGCTCTCCCCCCATGGAAGCGACCCGATCGCCACGGAACCACCGTTGGGCACACGGCCTGGAAACCCTCCTACGCTGAAAGAAGCGGAGGATACCCTAAGAGGCCTGGCCCGACACCGGGAGGAGGTCGCCAGGATGGAAGCCAGCTGGCGTGCCCTAAAACTAAACTTGGAGCGGCGCCAATCCCTCTTACCTGAAGTGTCTGTACCGGAAGGTGAGGCACCCGTTCTAGTAGAGGAGTCCGTGCGGGCATCCCAGCCCTTGCAATGTGATCCGGTTGATGTTGTCGCAGTGGAGGCACCCGTTCGTGCAAAAAACGCTGCACCGGCAGCACCCCAGATCCCGCTGTCTGCCCCCGTCGCTGAGACAGAAGAAGCGACACCCGTCCTCATGGAGGAGGCCGCGCAGGCACCAGAGGTCTACCTGCCTGTACCGGAGCCCCGACTGTCATCTGTTCCAGAGCCGGCTGCTTCCTCCGCAGGTGAGCGCCGCCAGGACTGGGGGGCGCCAGGAGAGCTTCCGCAAACCGGACACTGTAAGCTGCAGTTTGATGGTGGAGACATGGAGATGCTGGAGGAGAATTTCAACCGGCGTCAGGAGGAAGAGTGGAAACGTTGGGAAAAGGAAGCAGAGCGACAAAGGGAGCAGCGAGAATCCCAAAAACTTCGCCAATGTCAGCTGGAGAAGGACCGGGCAGATAAGGACCGGATGAGAAAAGATAAAGGAACCCTGAGGGAGCCGCGGCGTAAGGGTGCAGTACGGAACTTTAAGTTAAAAGGTGGTTGGGGCTTCATCCAGGAGCCTGGACTTTATTTAGAAGTTTTTGTGAACCGGCGGGACGTGGAGGCTCACCTCCCAGAAGGACACCCGGGGAGGGACCTGTTGCCAGGAGACTTGGTGCCTTACACCCGACACTGGGGTTACAATGGATGGTACGCCCTAAATGTTACCAGGTGCGACCCCTGGTCCCCAGAGTGTCAGGAACCTGTGAGACCCTCGGAGCCTTCAGCCTCCCACATCCAGGCCTCTGTAAAAGTGCCCACCCCACGCCGTAAATCTCCCCAGCCTCCCTCAGTGGTCTCCTCAGCAGCCCCAGCTATGGACATGATAAGTATAGCTGGCCCGTACCCGGCGCCTGTTAGGCCCCCTGGGGTTCGTACAGTCTGTGACATAGGGCTCCAGACCCGGAGGGAGATGAAAGAGGTGGCCACACAGACCCATATAGCGGGTCACGACTTGACTGTACAGGCCAGACGACGTCATCAGGTCCTGGTGGTCCTTGGTGCCTCGGATGTTTGGCAAGCATCAGAAGAGTACCAGGTGGTACCTGGAACACCCCTGCCAAAGAATTATAAATAACCCGGACAGGGTCACTGTATGTAAATAGTTAAATTGTTTATGTACCCGGACGGGTGAATGTTCATAAAAAAGTTTTTTAATTTAATAAAAAAAAAAAACACAGTTTTCATTACTTTTATTACAGTGTCATCCTGCGACGCCATCGATCTCCTGTAAAAAAATGAAAAAAAAAAAAGTATACCACCTGACCGACGCAGTCCATAGTAACGAGTGTCCCACGACGATCCAGCTCTGCTACATCAGAATGACAGGCAGAGCCTGTCATCCCGGCGCAGCACAGCTGATTACCTGCTTCCCCCGGCGGTGACGTCATCGGACTGACTGCTTTACGGCCGGGATTACCCAGCAGTCACTGCAGTTATCGTGAGAAACTGCATGTGACCGCGGGGAAAGATGATGGCGGCCATGAAGCAGTCCAGGCCGTGACCGCCGGAGATCTTCTGCCAGGTAAGTGCCGCTGACTCCTGACAGACCCGACCGACGGACACTCACAGTGACAGTGACAAATCCGATTCCGGTATTCGATAAGACGAAAATATCGAAACGAATTATCGAAAGGCCGATAGAGCTAATATCGGCCGATAGCCGATATTTACATTATCGTATCGCTCAACACTAGTGACTACCTCTTGAAGCTCATCAAGTGAATGCCAAGAGTGTGCAAAGCAGTAATCAAAGCAAAAGGTGGCTATTTTGAAGAACCTAGAATAGAAGACAAATTTTCAGTTGTTTCACACTTTTTTGTTAGGTTATTAATTCCACATGTGTTAATTCATAGTTTTGATGCCTTCAGTGTGAATGTACAATTTTCATAGTCATGAAAATACAGAAAAATCTTTGTCTGAGAAGGTGTGTCCAAACTTTTGGTCTGTACTGTATATACTTATTTGCTTTATTTTCCATGTAGCATTGCAATTGATTGACATTGACATTGAGTGACAGGAGAGTAGATTATACGATAAATACATAAACAAGATGTCTTTTGTGCAAATCTGCACAGTAAGTACAAGTGATCTATTTTCCCAACATTTATGCTTCTTACCAACATAAACTTGTCTTTCTTTTCAAAATCTGTCTTTTCAGTTCTGCTGCCAGCTATTAATCATGACAGGAACAAGTAACACAAATACAAATAGAAAAATAAAACGCAAAGTGACTAAAGTGACTTACATTGAAGAATGTGTCATGTTCTCACCGTACTGTTTTGTAATGTAAACTAAAGCGTAATGCAAAGAAATGTAGCAGAGCATAGTTTGCCAAGTAAAACTGATCTATCACCAGATGTCTTTTTGTCAACCTATGGCATGATCCTGTAGTGCTATATGTTGCTTGAAAATCACAGGTCCTAACAAAGACAATAATAACTTAGTAAAATAAGTATACCAACTCATTATTCAAGCATTAACAATATTACATTGCTAAGTCCTATAATTTATTAATAAAAAAAATGCACACAGTTAAAAAATATATATTTTTTCCATAAAGAGATTTATACTGTATATAAGATGTCACTGCAATTAATAAAATATGACTAATAAAGTTAACATATTATTTAATCTCCAAACTAAGTTATGTAAAAAAGCACGTAAAGCAAGAAAAACTTTTATTTAAATCCCACCCTACATTCCCCAAAAAATTGATAATTAAGCAATAATTCATAATAATTCCAAAAGGGTTATCTTATAAAAAAAAGTTTATTTATAAAAAGTTACAAATGTTGGAATGCAAGGGAAATACTTTTTTTTCTACAAAATGAATGAAAGTACATAAAAGTGCTATTATAGTGCAAAAGTAATCAGTGGCATAACTAGTCTGATATGCCCCCGTGAAAAATTTGGACCCCCCCTGCATGTTTGTCATATGTATGGGCCCTTGTAGTGTTCTAAATCTATAAATACATACGTGTTTGACCCTGTTCATTATATAGTTATGCAAACTATCCTTTACTTAGTCAGTGATTCCATCATAGAAGGAAATTAGATGTCTGGCATGACTTGTTTGCTACAATCCTGTGCTGGTTCTGGTTAATTATTGATTTGCTTACATGTACTTACATACATGCTGTTCAATAATTTGCTCAAAGATCTTTCCTGGTATAGAAGTAAAGCTCACTAGCCTGAAATTTCCTGGCTCCATCTTCTTTCCTTTTTTGAAGATAGAGATAATATTTGTCTGCCTCCTTTCTTTTGAGACTTCTCCTGTACTCCAGGAATTTTCAAAGATTCTGACTAGTGGTTCTTCAATTTCCTCAACAATCTCTTTCAGTATCCTCGGATATAATTCATCTGGACCAGGAGATTTAAATTCATTTAAATTAGATAATTGTTCCCTCACCATCTCTCTGTTTGCAGTGTGGATTATTTTATTCCTTCAATAGGACAGTGAAGATCAGTTAATGTTACATTGGCTTTTTGGAGAACACAGATGCAAAATAGGAATTTTAAAGTTCAGTCTTCTGATCATCATTTTTGACCACTTCACCCTTTTCATTCTGTAAAAATTCTGTAGCATCTTTGACTTTATATTTTGCTTTTGACATACCCAAAATCCATTGTTATTGCTTTTGGTTTCCCTCTCTTCATTACTGGCTTTGGTTCTTCTAATGCCTTCCCTGTATTCCCTGCAGGCAACATTATGATGGCAACATTTGATGTACATTTCTTTCTTCCTTATTAGTAAGTGTTTTTAATTTCTGTATTCATCCATTCTTGTCTCTTTAAATATTTCCGATTCTGAGGAAGAAAATCCAGCTAAAGCTGGCGCTGGCATCAGCAGACCCTCTCCCAGTCACACCCTCTACAACCAAGACCATTACTTCCTTGCATGCTATTCATAACTATAAAGAGAATGCATTTTGCATGCTACAAGGGGAATGTCACAAATTTTAAAACAGAATTTCTGTTTTCTCATTACTTAAAAGAAAAAGTTAACAAAAAGAATTGTATATGTTTGGATCCCATAATGAGGCCACTGAATTATACAATTAGGCCTCAAAAAAACCAAGCCTACATACAGGTATGTCACTAGAAAAATAAAACAAATATGGTTCTCTTAATACCAAAAATATCCTATGGTTTTTAATAAAATAGCTTCAAAATTATAAAGAATAAACAGAACAATACAGGCAATTAAAATTAAATCTTGTGAAATATTTCTATATAATAGAAATCAAAAAGTAAAATTCTACCATCTTAGTTTCAAATTTCTAGCTTGCAATAATTCTTTCAGGAAATCCTAGGGATGCAACACTTATACTATAGTATTTACAAACTAGATTTTATGACCACAGCTATAATTTCTGAAATCTATGTCAATCATGATCACAGTCATGCTAATTTTGGTTCATATATTAATTCAATCAAACAAATTTGAAGAAATGCTTAAATAATAGCTCAGTATGGAAGTCATATTCATATATTATAATATGCCACATTACGCAGATAGCAGCACTTCTCTTTACCCAACCATTAAGTACCAAATGAATAATGTAGACTACGAAAACGAAAAAAGTGCAGACAAAACATTCTAAATTGCTGAAGTGAACAGACTTTTCTGCAATTGACATTTTGCAGGATCAACATTTATTTGCCATTTTAAAGGGTGACGTAATGCATGGTTCAAACTATTTTACTACTTAAAAATGTGGTTCAATGCAATATTGCAATTTCTAGTGCTTTACTCTCATTATTATTATGTTATTCATATATTTTATTACTTCATATATTTCACCACTTCACTTTAAGGGCGATTCTCCGTTTTTTAGTTTTTTCTTTCTTTTCTTCCAAGAGCGAAAACATTTTTTATTTATTCATCCACATAACTGATTATGGCTTGTGTGTTGTGGGACAAGTTGCACTTTTGAATAACGTCATTCATTTTATCATGTGATGCACTGGAAAGTGGGAAAAAAATTCCAGGTGCGTTGAAATTGCAAATGAAGGGCAATTTCACAATTGTTTTTTCTTTTAATTTATCATGTTCACTTTACTTTAAAACTGACCTGAAAATATCACTATCCAGGTCAGTAAGATTATGCAGATAAGCACCTAAACTAACAATCCATATATACTGGAGCTAGTATGCATAAAAAAAAGAAACACCAAAAAAAGGAAACAATACAAGCCACATAAAATCATACTACAATTTTTATTTGACACAATTTAAAACCATATAAAAAAGAGAATGGAACTCCACAGGGGGGACAGCTGTCAAAATCATAATAATAAATATCTTGCCAGTTATAAAATAAGTTTTTGTGTGCTACATAGGATATAGGTAACCAAAACCAGTGTTTTTTTTTATAATAATAGGAATAACACAGAGATAAATTTTATTTTATGGCTTGCATTGCTTCCTTTTTTTAGTGTCTCCAGTATACAGATACCAAACATATAAACTTTTTTGTTTTTTATTTAAGTGATGAAAAAAAATTCAGAAAAGAACAAAAAAAAGAACAATAATTTTGCTTGTGTTGCCATTTACCGAGACCCATAACACTTTCATTTTTTAGGATATAGTGCTGGGTGATGGCTTATTTTTTACTGTATTTAATAGTCCCCTTAGAGGACATGAAGCTGCGATTGATTGCTTGTGATATACATAGGAATGCATCAGAACAGCTATTTATAACTAAAATTATGATCTTCTATGAACACAAACTACTGCCTTTCGCAGCAGAATCTTCCCATCTGTGTCCTGCGATCAAATCACAGGCCCGCAGATGGAAATGTGTAATGACACACCTCCCTGTCGGTGCCTGTTAAATGCCACTGTCAGAGATTGACATTTTACAGGTTAACAACTGAGAGGGAGGCTCCACTCAAAGTGGGGCTGCTAAAGTCCGCATCAAAGTCAGGGACGCGAAATATAGCATAAATATATGTCATATGTCGTGAAGGGTTTAATAGGGCTATCACGACAAAGTGAAAAAATATATTAAATCTCTGAAGTTATGCAAAGTATTAATTTAATCATATCAATGCAAAAATGTCATTCTGAAATATAATTTTTATCTCTTTTGGTCTCTTTATTCACATTTCTGAAGCACTGGACTTTGACATTCCAGTGAAGAGTATTTGCTTGATATAAGTGGCTGCATCTACCAGGAGTGCATTGCAGTTGGCTCCTGCTAATATTGCCCCTTAGTTGCTGGAGATCTGATTTTATGTCTTTCGCCATTGACCTACAGAGAAAATAGTCCATCACACACATCATTAACATATCTCATAACAATCTATCTTTCTAAACAGTGAAGAAGGGCACCTTTTTGATTAGTTATTTATGGGGTTTTTAGTAATTATCTGAAGAAATGCATACAGCAACATACTATTGTGGCTTATTCACATTCTTTATTCCTTTTTTCTTTCTTTCTCAAAAAGGCAGCAATCCATTTGCTTGGGTTTACTGTGTTTGGAGGTGAATCCATAGCAACATAGTTGGTTCAAGTCCACATTTTTGCTTAAAGATTGAGTTTTGTATTTCATTCCTTGGAAAACAATTCTGTGGACAACTGTCTTTAGGCATGAACCCATACTGTTTTAAACTAGTGCTGCATTAATTCCTGTGTTGATATTTGTTTATCTATCTATTAAGA
The DNA here is from genome assembly GCA_033576555.1 of Oophaga sylvatica. Lineage (NCBI taxonomy): Eukaryota > Metazoa > Chordata > Amphibia > Anura > Dendrobatidae > Oophaga > Oophaga sylvatica. The sequence goes on from JARQOD010000002.1 coordinate 235,875,610, forward strand.
AAGGAAGGCACAGCTCCATAGATGTGCAAAAAAGTGGACTTTTATTAGCCTGTGGTGATGAGTTGGGTAAAACCAGTGAGCTGTCTCAAGACCTTTGCAACCTTTATGTTGCAAAACATACTGATGGCGTTGGTTACAGAAGAATTTCTAAATTAATGAAGGCTCTAGTGAGCAATAGGGATGAGTGATTATGCTTGACGATGCTCGGAAATCAATTGAGTATCTGGGTGCTCGGATGTGCTCGGTACTCGGTGAGCATTAGCTGGTGCATAGATTTGAAGCTCGAATCCCAACCCCACATTTTTGGTGTCTGTTACACAGGCAATAAACATGCAGTGATTGCCTTCCAATCACTGTAATGTCATAGCCATCTTGGTAGTGGCATTACTGTGATTGGCTATCCGCATTACTTCATCAAGGTTATAAAAGGATAGGCGTCACCATGCTCGACACACTGTTACCATTGCACAGCTCATGGACAGATATGATTGAAGTGAGAGAGCAGTTATCCAGACCTGTGTGTGCATAGTTTATCTAATCAGAGTACTTTTGTGGTGATTAGAGTTGAGCGAAACAGGTCGGTCAGATTCATAAGTCGCCTACTTTCGCCAAAGTCAGGTTTCGTTGACCGAAACCCGACCATAGCGTGCAGTCGGCCATGAGATCAGCAAAACGAGCGCTAAAGTCGATTTTCCCAGAATGCTTTCAGGCGCCTTTTTTCAGCCAATGAGCAAGGACGTACACTGTGGGCAATGAGATGACATGTGCAGCATCCACCACCATCTTTAAGAAGAGCATTGCAGTATTGGCTTGCTTTGGTAGGCGTCATAGTGTCTATAAAAGCCCTGAGCGCCGACCTCCAGTTTACTTTTGCCGATCTTAACAGTAGGGAGAGGTTGCTGACACTGTTTATCAGTAGGGAGAGAGTTTAGAGCTGGAAAGAGAAGTTCTTCTGTGCTTGTGCTGATAGCAATTGTGCTGTACAGTTAGTGTGCAGTGACGGGGAGGATTTTCTTGTGTGCAGCAGCGCTGGTTATTAGGCTGCCTGATAGCTGTAATGCTGTGTGTACACAGCACTAATACTTTTATTCTTTTTTTCTGCAGTTACCGAGCGTTCATTTTTTCCCACACTGTATAGAGCTATACGCTCCTCACACACTACCGTGTACCGGCTGGTTCACGGACAAATACATGCTGACTATCTGTGTGTGACTCCGGAAATATATACGGAGATTGAAATTTTCCCCTACACCGTATACAGCTGTCTGCTTCTGATACAGTACCGTATATCAGCTCTTTGTATTATGGTCAAATCCATACTGAGTGAGCAAGTCTGTGTGTGACCCCAGGAAATAGATACGGAGATTTAAATTTTCCCCTACACCGTATAAAGCTGTACGCTCCTTATACAGTACCATATATCTGCTGGTATTTTTGATACATTTTCCCAAACATGAGGAAGTATGGTGGAAGAGGCCATGGGCGGGGTGGCCAGCTGGTGCTGATGGTGGTGGTGGTGCATCTTCTGGTAGTGCCAAAAGCACAATAGCACCTAAGGTAGGAGGTGTTGAGCCTGCGTCATCATCTGGCTCCAGAAGGCCTATAAGGCTCCCTTTTCTGAGAGTAGGTAAACCGCTTTTAAAGCCAGAGCATCAGGAACAGGTTTTGGCTTACATTGCCGAAACAGCCTCCAGCTCTTTCCCCTCCTCTTCTGAAGTTTCAAAAAATGCAAGCACTGAGTCGTCAGTGCAGACTCCTGGTCAGGAACAACACCTTTCCTTGTGTCCTTCACCCCCACCAAAAGTGAAGGATGTGGCAGGCCACACTTCAGATTACTCCATGGAGCTCTTTTCACATACCATGCCTGGGTTATCAAGTGAAACCTGAATTCCCCAGTCCAAGATGAATATGACATGGAGTGCACTGATGCACAGCCACTGCTATATGATTCTGCTGGTACATTTACCCAGAGCACTGCATTGCCATCGCAGTCTACTGAGCCAGATTCTGACCCTGATGAAACTCAGGTGCCCCTTTCCGCATACTATACCACCTTACACGGTGACACAGAGGAAGGTGCAGATGAAATTGAAGAGGAGGTGATGAATGACCCAGTTGTTTACCCGGATTGGCATCCATTGGGGAAGAGTGTGCCGCTGGCAATACCTCAGAAGAGGAGGATCCGCAGCAGGCATCGACATCGCAACTGCGGTAATCTGGCAGGCCCGTAGCAGTCCAAAAATGTGTTAAAAAAAGAGTTGCAGGACAGCTTGGCCAGACGGTCAAATTAGCACAGCGTGCAAACCCTGAAAATTTATCCCATAGTAGGAAGAGTGCAGTGTGGCAATTTTTTGACCAAAATCCTATTGATGAGGCAAAGGTTATCTGTAAGAAGTGCGGAAGGACCTTTAGCCAAGGGAAAAATCTCCGAAATTTAAATACCAGTTGCATGCTTAGACATGTAAACACCATGCACTTGCCAGCGTGGACGGACTACAAAACCTCACTGGCTTTAAACGCCTACATTGCCAAACTGATCTCATTAGAGATTATGCCCTTCCGTTTGGTTGAAAGTGCAGCGTTCCGAGAGCTCATGGCCTATGCTGTCCCACGCTATGACCTACTCAGTCGACACTTCTTTTCTAGAAAAGCCATCCCTGCCCTCCAACTGCATGTGAAAGACCGGATTGGCCATGCACTCAAACACAGTGAGTGGAAAGGTGCACCTCACAACAGATGCATGGCCCAGTAGGCATGGCCAGGGCCATTACGGGTCCATCACTGCGCACTGGGTGAATGTGGTGGAAGCAGGGTCCACAGTGGACAGCGGCGGTGGGACAGTGCTGCCTAGCCCACGGTATAGGCAACAGTTGGCTGTAGGTGTTCGACCCTACTCCTCCTCCTCCAGAAGCAAAAGCTCCTCTACAGAGCGCAGTTGCACGAGCACTCCATCCGCAGCTGCCAGTGTTGCACACGAGGAGTCCCACTATCGAACAGCTAGTGGTAAGCGTCAGCAGGCTATTTTAAATATGATTTCTTTGGGCGACAACAGACACACCGTAGAGGTACTGGCCGACTACATGCAGTAAGAAACTGTTTCATGGCTGGGCAGTCTACATCTTGAGCCAGGCAAGGTAGTCAGTAATAACGGACGTAATTTTGTGGCGGCCATAGCCCTGGCAAAACTCAGACACATACCTTGCCTGGCTCACACCTTGAACCTGGTGGTGCAGTGCTTCATAAATAATTATCCGGAGTTACCAGCCCTACTCCATAAGGTGTGAAGACTGTGCTCGCACATCCGTCGCGCGCCCATAGACTCCAGTCGTATGCAGAGGCTACAGCGATCGCTCCACCTCCCAAGCACCGCCTAATCATAGACGTTGCAACAAGGTGGAAACTCCACCATGCACATAGTTGAAAGGCTGTGCGAACAGAGGCAGGCTGTAATGCATTTGTGGGAGGATACACGGGCAGGCAGTTTGAGGGCAGACATCGAGTTGTTGGGTGTGCAGTGGTCAAAGCTGAAAAACCTCTGTAAAGTCCTTCAGTGTTTTGAGGAATGCACACAGCTGGCAAGCGCAGATGATGCCATCATAAGCATGAGCATCCCACTTATGCATCTGCTCATGCAAACTTTGACGCACATTAATGATCAGGCATCTGCAGCTGAGGAGGAGGAGGGAAGCCTTGATGACAGTCAGGCATTGTCTGCTCAGGGAACTGTCCTGGATGAGGTGGAGGAAGAAGGAGAAGAGGAGGAGGAGGAGGGGATGATTATTTTGGGGAGGAGGATGCTACTCAGGGGCAAGAGAAAATGTTGGCTTGCCAAGGTCAGGAACAGGGTTAGTGCATGACTGGAGGGATGTGGATTTGGAAGAAAGTGCTCCTCCACCCACCACTGGCAGTGCATTCTTGACACCTGGAGCATAGGCCCACATGTGTAATTATGTCTTGCGGATCCTAAAAAGGGACCCCCGCATTGCCAAAATTATGAAGGATGACAACTACTGGTTGGCCAGCATCCTCGATCCACGCTATAAAGGCAAATTACAGAACATCATGCCACAGGAGAACCTACAGCTAATATTGGTGAACAAACAAGCAACTCTCGTAAACCGTTTGTTAGATGCATTCCCAGCACATAGCATCGGTGCAGGTTCTACCACGAGCCGTACTTGGCCAAATGGAAGAGGTGTTCGTGGTGCACACAGCCGAAGTGGCGTTGGAGACAGGGGTTTCATGACCATGTTGTGGTTTGATTTCTCGAGTACCGCTCACACTGAAGCATAATTGCTGCCATTGCGTAGTGGCAAAGACTTTTTTTGGGTGAATAAATAAACAGTCTCCACTCGCTCACATTGTTCTCAAAGGTACATTTTTCCATTCTCCCAGGAACAGCTGTGAAAAACGTTGTGGCTCGTTGGGTCTAGTGAGAAAATCTACTTTGGAATCTTTCTGTTCATGTTCTGAATCTTCTGAATCAGGTACTGTATATCTTCAAGTTTCTCTGGAGATGAAGAGATAGGTATTCCAGAACCATGAAGCAGAACCGTTGTCAGGAGGTCCTGGTATATAATTTCCTTATTATTTTTAAGGCTGAATCCCTCTTCGTTGCATGTTCTGCCATAATTCTTCTTTATAAATAAAACACAGTACATGTGAAGCCCACTACCTTTCCTGATCAACTAATTTTACAACAAAGTAAGCATAATTCACTTTTTTAACGAAGCTCGTAATGTTCTTTCATTGTTTCTTCTCTACAAAACAACCGCAAATGTAGCAAAAGTTGTCAGATGAATTATGACACGCCCTGTAGCCATTTCGATCATGTTTTTAAAAACAGAAGCTTAATCCACCATAACCACTAAGTACTGCAATGAATCATTGCAAGCAAATCACCACACTCTTATGAACTGTCTAAAGAAAAATCTGCAATAGCAACCAATCACAGTGCAGTTTTCAGCTTTTATACTGCTGAGGTGTAATGGAAGCTATGCTCTGATTGGTTGCTATGGACACCAACTCACTGTTATGAACTGTGACTAAATAAATCTGTCTTTAATGCCCATAACAACCAAAAGAACATAGGTTTCATTTCTTATACTGCTGAGGTGAAATGAAAGATATGCTATGATTGGATGCTATGGACACAAACCACTAGTGATGAGCGAATTTGTTCAGAAAACGATCACCAAACAAATTCGGAACGAATATGGCATATTCAGATTCGTGATAAGAAACCAGAGCAAAATTTTATAAAATCGGTAAAAATTGGAAACATTCTGTAAAAGTGTGGAAAAATATTTGCGTTCCCGGAAAAATATTTTCAGCACTTAAGCAATGATAATGGTGGTGTATCATGAGCGTTTGGCATGTGTTTGATGAAGGGAGGGTGTTTGCAGAACTCAGAGGCACGGCGTTCTTGTAAGCAGTAATTTTTTTTCCTAATTTTATGTGCGCACATTGCGGCTAGCCAATCAGGACGCAGAAAAAAAACCCACAGTGTCCTGACACAATGTTTTTTTTGTCATTGGCGATGAAATCACATGTCCCTCTCCATATAAATAGCAGACATCTTGTTTTAGTGCCATATTGACACTCTAACAGTGCAGAGTAGCTGCTCCTGATGCTGTCACTGTTAACAGCAAGATTTTAGCTAGTTAGTTAGGCGGTTGTATATCAGTCAGAAAGTGTAAGTGTAGCTAGATAGTGTCCAGTGTGGCTGCAAAATTTATTTTCCAGAATTTGTTTTTTTTTTGGGTCATTACTGAGGTCCACAGACAAAGCCAGCAGTACACATATGGACATTTTCACTGCTTCTATTGTGCTCCATGCACAAGTATAGTATTCTAAATAATATATTTTCACTTGCTAAATGTGAAAAAGACTTCTGTACCCACATTTTAGCTATTTAGACAGCAAGATTTTAGCTAGTTGTTAGTTGTGGTTGTATATCAGTCAGATACTGTAGGTAGATAGTGTCCAGTGTTGCTGTTAAATTTAGCATCCATCACTTTTTTCCTTTTTGGCCATGCTGAGGTCCACAAAGAAAGCCAGCAGAGCATGTGTTGTGCATTGCTTCTATTGTGCCGCATACACAAGTATAGCATTCTAATTAATATTTTTTCACTAGCTAAATGTGAAACAGCCTGCTGTCTCCCACCTTGTCATTTTGTGCTATGGTTATATGAAATACTAAATGTGAAACAGCCTGTCGTATCCCACATTGACATTTTGTGGCAGTGATATAAACGTGTTTACTGACTTAACATGCATTAAAAAAAATCTACATTTTCTGTTGCTGAATGTGATACAGTCCACCGTATCCCACATTGCCATGTTGTGGCGGTGATATGAACCTGTGTGCAGACCTAACACGCATTAACAAAAATTCTAATTTTTTACAGTTGCTAAATGTGAAACAGCCTGCCGTATACCACACTGTCATTTTATAGTGGTGATATGAACCTGTGTGCAAACCTAACACGTATTAAAAAAAATTACAATATTTTCTTTTGCTGAATGAGATACAGCCTGCTGTATCCCACATTGTCATGTTGTGGAGGTGTTATGAACCTGTCTGCAAACCTAACACGCATTAAAAAAAATTTGAATTTTTTCTGTTGCTGAATGTGATACAGCCCGCCATATCCCACATTGTCAATTTGTGGCGGTGATGTAAAGCTGTCTGCAGACCTCAAGCACATTAAAATATTTATTTGTTTCTGTTGATAAACGTGACACAGCCTGCGATATCCAACTTTTTCATTTAGTGCCGCTTAAATTGTTCTTTGTGCAGAGTTGTTGCACATTAAAATTAATTTATTTTAATTTTTTACAAATGTGATACAGCAGCCGAGATCTGAGTTTGAAATTGTTTAGAGCCTATCTTTTAGCTTATGTGCATCTTTGACATCATTCATACGTAGCTTGAGATGCACATCTGTTACAACTGTCTTCGGACAAGCATCAACCGCTCTCTGTTAATTGGTGTTGGGCAGCTGAGTAATAGTTGTAGGCTGGATTCTGGATGTCGTACTTCCCATAGCCGCCCTGTTATTGTTCCTGTTGTACGTTCCCATTCCCGTCCAAAAAAATTTTTCTGTTACTAACATCATACATAGTTTAACATACATAGTTAGCAAGGCCGAAAAAAGACATTTGTCCATCAAGTTCAGTCTTAAAGGACTTTTATATATATAAAATAAAATATAACAAGCCAATTTATTGCTACTTGTATCAGGATATTCATACAATAAGGACTGACACTACTCAGGATACTTGCCCAATGAAGCGGACAGGCAAGCAGCCCTCCTTGCAGATGTCATCCATGGTGGGATTTGAACCCTGGACTCCCATGCTGCAAAGCACCAGTCCTTTCTGCTGAGCCACCATGCTCAGTAGGTGATGTCATTTTTCAATTGTTTGGAGCATCTCGTCAATGTTATACAGGTCTTATTGAGAGGTGCCCAAAAATTCTTGCCTTACTAACGTCATACGGCAGGGTACATATGACTTTGACATTGTTTGAAGCATCCACTCAATCTTATACAGGCCTTGTCGACAGGCCCCAAAAAATTCTTCTGTTACTAACGTCATACAGTAGGGGACATGTGACTTTGAAGGTGTTTGATGCATCTACTCAATCTTATACAGTTTATCATGTAGATCAAGTCACAATTAAGTGACATATAGATCAAGAGTGCTACTCATTTGAATAAAAAGTAAAAAAAAGTTTTATTTCAAAAATTCTAAACTTTAACAAACACAACATTTAAAAGGGGTTGCCTCAAACCAATTGCCACTAAAGCAAGGAGAACAGCTACAACAGCACGGAACAAATATACAATTTGAACAGCATGGGGACTAAAATCATTTTCTATCTTATCCAAGGTAATCCTTTCCCTCATGAAGCATTATGATCAAATAGCTGTGTAACTAAACCAGGTAATACGCAAATGCCAGTGGGTTAAAGTATTATATTTTATCACCAATATTAATTAATGTGCCTAGTGATTAATCACATATATCTGCACTCATTGCAATTATTCAAAATCATCAGTGAATATCAAGGTATCCAACTTTCCCTAACTTGCTATAGTAAACATTGCAGTTGCTCAGAATCATCAATGAATATCAGGGTATTCAACTCCCCTAACTTGCTATATCTACATTGACATGAAGCAACTACCAATGCCTGAGGAAAGAGAGGTATAATACATATTATCTGAATCCTGCTGTAGAGTATGAATACGCCAAGTGGCACGTCGTCTCCTCGCACCCCTCGCCATCTCCCCGTGGTGCGGGGAGACGGCGTGCCACTTGCCGTATACATTTTTTACAGCATGGATTCAGGTAATATGTATTATGCCTCTCTTTCCTCAGGCACTGGTAGTTGCTTCATGTCAATGTAGATATAGCAAGTTAGGGGAGTTGGATACCCTGATATTCATTGATGATTCTGAGCAACTGCAATGCTTACCATAGCAAGTTAGGAAAAGTTGGATAATTTGATATTCACTGAAAATTTTGAATAGCTGCAATGAGTGCAGGTATATGTGATTAATCACTGTTGCAACACTAACCATTTAAACTTGCTGGAAATATCCATTAAGACATGTGAATGAAGGGAAAACTGGGTACTTTGTTTTTTATGATTAAACATTATTGTAACATGTGCAATATGTACTGCAATACATGATTTAATACTGTTGTAACAATTATCAGAGTAAAATTGGATACATGAATTTATGCATAATCACCGGTTGTAATGCAATAATAACAATTTTGCACTAGGCACTTTAATTAATATTGGTGATAAAATAAAATACTTTAATTCACTTGCATTTGAATATTACCTGGTTTAGTTACACAGCCATTTGATCATATTGCTGCATGAGGGAAAGGATTACCTTGGATAAGATAGAAAATGATTTCAGTCCCCATGCTTTTCAAATTGTATATTTGTTCCCTGCTGTTGTAGCTGTTCTCATTGCTTTAGTGGCAATTGGTTTGAGGCAACCCTTTTAGATGTTGTGCTTGTTAAATTTTAGAATTTTTGAAATAAAGCTTTTTTTGTTTTTATTTAAATATGAGTAGCACTCTTGATCTATATGTCACTTAATTGTGACTTGATCTATATGATAAACTAATGTCCTGAGTGTTGCCCGTTTCTTGTCTAAGGAAAATGGGCTTGGGTATTGTGCTTACTCAATCTTATACAGGCCTTATCGACAGGCCCAAAAAAATTCTTCTGTTACTAATGTCATACGGTAGGGGACATCTCACTTTGATATTGTTTGGAGCATCTAGTCAATATTATACAGGCCTCATCCACACTAAAAAAACAAAAAAATTCTGATACTAATGTCAAACAGTAGGGGACATCTCACTTTAAAAATTTTTGCAGCAGATCTTTGTCTTCATACAGGCCTCATCGACACTGAAACAATTATTTTTGCTGTGAGTAATGTGATTAATCACACCATATTTCAGCTTCTAATTTTGTGCCGCTGAAATTCAGCTGTGTGCTCTTACCACACTATCTGAGCAACATGACTGGGAAAAAGCGAGGTCGTGGAGGAAGGGGGATTAGGCTTGGTGTTCGAGGTGTATGTGGGGTACGTGTTAATGTTTCTGAAAGCACAAGTGATCTACTAATGTGACATCCTATCCAAACACAACTGACAACTTCTGTTACTAGATGTTGTAGTTTTTAGTGTGCTGCATTGTTCTTGCAGTCTTTCATATCCTTAGTGGGGCTTATGTGCCTACTGTTGCTGCTGCTGGAGATGTTAGCAATAATTTGTGGAAATGTGAACATCTGCTGGGTTGGGTGTAGTGGAAGACCTGTCGGTCCCCATTATATTATTTCTACTGTGGTAAAATTGATGCCACTTTGTTAGCGTCTGACACTAATTTTTGTAAATGTGTAGATTCCGCGTTTGGTCTCCTTCATGTGTGTTGTCTGTAGCAGTAGGCCTCCGATACTAGCAGTCCTCCACTGTCTTTGAGTCAAATACCTGTGTTACTATCCTTATATTTTTCTGACAATAGTAATATACAAAACTGATATGTGTGCCACCTGAGTGTGGCTGAGCATCACTTTCAATTTGTGGGAGGGTTTTATCACTTATATAGAGCCAAAAATTCAACATTAGCTTTACAGACATTACTGGCATTGTCATCATTGGGGCTCACAATCTAAATTTACTATTTGTATGTCTTTGTAGTGTGGGTAGAAAAATAATAACTGGGAGTAAACCCTCGCAAACACAGGTAGAACATACAAACTCTTTTCAGATGCTGTCCTTGGTGGGGTTGTAACACAGGACTACACCGCTGCAAGACTGCTAATGTTTTTGCGTTGACAGCTGAAAGTTGGAAGGCTATTACTGCGATTAAAACTGTGTGCCTTACTGCTGTGTTGAGGAAAACCACTGTCAAGATTGTCTTCCAGCATGTTTTGATACTGCAGCAAGGAGAGTCCCTTTCTAGAGGGGGAAGCAACAAGCAAAATTTACTTTTGTATTGTGGCTAGAACACACTGGCAACCCAGTACTCACCATTATTTGGAATCATAACTATACGGGTATAAATCATGTTGCAGATAGCGCTTCAAGAAAGTGCTCATCTGTCGGTCTCTTTCATGAGGATGCCACAGGGTGTTGGTGGTGGTATAACTCTCAAGTTTTCTTCCTCCATCCCCTCCTGACAACCATGGATAATATAGAAGTAATCATTATCGTCTTCATCTCCTAACTGTTGTGCATCCATCACCTCTTCCTTCTCGTCCTTTTCATGGTCTTTCTCCATTTGTTCCTCCCATAACAAACGTCTATGAGACGACAGACCTGAACTTATAGATACTGTTAACCCTAAAGGTATCCTCCTCTGCTTCCTCATCTTCCACATGACAGTAATAGGGATGCTGATGATGGACATCATCATTGCTAACCATCTTTGTAGCCATTAAGAAAACGTACAGAAGGGTGCAGAGGTTCTTCATCTGTATCAAGTACGCAAGTGTGAATTGCCCCATGTCCACACTGCGTTGTGCTAGGCTATAAAAAATGTCATCTTGAACCAGGTCTCAGCGCTGCTGCCATAGTCTCTGCAACATGTGCAGAGTTTAATTCCACGGCGTGGTCATATATCGCATATCAACCAGTTAACCAGTAGTTCAAAAGATCTCTATATCAACTGAAGTGGAATGGTGGAAGTCAGCATGACAGTGGTTTCTGCAGCAGCACATGCAGGCTGAGACAGTGGCGGAGGAATTGCTGTACCGTCAGATTGAGGATGTAAACCATGCAATGCACGTTTGTAAGGTTTTCACGGTGTAGGGCCACCACCAGATTTGCACCATTATCGCACATGGCCTTCTCTCGCTCCAGGTTGAGAGTAAACAGTCATTGATCAAACTCGGCATGGATAGCTATCCACAACTGTTGATCTGTATGACTGCGATCTCCAAGGCATATTATTGTAAACACTGCCTGATTACGGTGAGCCCTGGTTGCGCAGTACAGAGATGGGGGATGGATTCTCTCTACAGTGTTGGAACGTATGTTTTATTAAGGCAGAGGTTGATGGTGCAGTTGGAGGCCCTAGAGGAGGTGGAAGAGGCAGAAGCACTGCAGGAACTTTTACATAGAGATGTTTGTTCCTCAAGCCCTGGGGATTCCAAGGCTTGGTGTCTAGTGACACCATGGTGTCTATTCTTTAGTTCTCCATCCATTGGTGTGTACTAGTTTAGTTCTCCAACCCAAGCTATTTAGTAGTTTAGTTCTCCAATCCCTGTTGTATATTAGATTAGTTCTTCATGTCCTGGTATTAATTTGTTTAGTTCTGCAATCATAGCTGTTTAGTAGTTTAGTTTTCCATCCCTGTTGTCTATTAGTTTAGTTATCCATCATATGGTATGTAGTGGTTTATTTCTATAACCCTAGCTGTTCATTAGTTTAGTTCTCCAATCTCTGTTGTCTAGTAGTTTAGTTTTCCATCTTATGGTGTGTAATGGTCTATTCCTCCATCCCAAGCACACTGCAAGCCTTGGGGATTGCAAGACTTGTGGAGCAGCCCCTTCCCCAACTACCCCTACAGCCACCAGAGTCACCCAGTGCCCAGTCATCTAGCTGTAATTCTTCTGTCCATGTTTGCTCATCCAGGTGTCATTGTTGAAATGAACCCTGGCACAAATAGAAGTTTTCAGGGAACAGATGATGTTGTCTGTGACTTGTTGCTGCAGGCAGGAACACCTTTCTTACAGAAGTAATAGTGACTTGGCAACTGGAATCGGGGTACTGCGACGGCCATCAGCTTTCGTAAACCATCTGTATCCATAAGGAATAAGGGCTGCATTTCCGTGGCCAACAAATTGGATTGGCCTTGCAATAATCACAGAGATCACAGGCCGTGAGTCATAGAGAAAAAGCGCTCTGATCTTAGTAGACAATAGCTCTCAGCTGGCTCCTATCATCCAGACAATGACACAATTGGGCGACGAATCATCTGAGGAGTTAGTTCTCAGAAAAGTAATAGTGGGCGTACTGAGGAGTTAGTTCTCAGAAAAGTAATAGTGGGCGTACGGCTTATCCATGTCCGGATTACAACACATGGAATATGCGTATATCCTGCTGCACGATCACGGCTAACTCCACAATAGCCCTACACTCCTCGCTGCCAATAACAATACTGTTTTTAACTCCAATAAATAAATGCAAGGCCGACTGGATGCCATTTTTCTTTTGAGGTTCACACCATCAGGGTGTTCCATCCCCTCTCCCTCAGAGTAGCAGTCATATACCAGCCCCAGGCTCACTCACCCACTTCCTTTACCACTTTTATGCATTACGGCCACACTTCATGTCCTCAGAATTGACAACCCTTATCCTGGGAGACTTCAAAAGCTCCAACTCCCCAACTGCATCCCAGCTTCTATCCCCAGCCAATTTTCGTGGCCTCTCACAACTTTCAAACTCTGAGACACACAAAGACAGTAACACCCCTGATCTGGACTTTGTCTGGTTCAGTTCAATCTCCTACCTAGATGACTTACCTTTTAGCCTTTGTCCAACATGAAACTATGAGTATAAACACAACTTAGACATTTTTAGGTGCTCCCTAAAAACACAAGTGTTTAGGGCGGCCTATCATGTTCCCTAATCAAAGTCCTTTTTATATATATATAGCTTATTCTCTACTTCTCTGAACATAATTCACCGTCAAACTCAGCCTTACCAAAAGACTCATGCAGCCTTTATCTTCCCCTCCATTTCATCAAGATGGTTGTACCATCATTGTAAATACTCCCACCTCATTGTAAATTGCAAGCTCTGAAGAGCAGGGTCATCATTATTTTTGCTTTAATTGTTTGATTTTCTTAAACTTGGTAACTTTTGATTGTTTTATATCAACTGCTGAGTCGTAAAACTATGCATAATGTGTTTGTGATATATAAATAAAGTTTATTATTATTAGTAAGTTGAAGATGGTGAAATTCAAACTGTTAACTGTGCCTTGTGTAGGAGTGAAGAATCTTTTATGTGAGCACAACTACACATACGAGATATTGCTGCTGTGCCCACACAGGGTTGAGTAAGGTGAACACGACAAGCTACTGGACTGTGAGAGGTACTGTTAAGGGCCTGCGGAACACACCTAATAGATATTAAGGAGAGGTGCGTTCGCAGCCCGGGGTCCACCATGCAGGCAGAGCCTGCTGCTAGTAAGATGGCACAAATAGGCAGTATGAGCGAACTCTGAACTCCCGCAGAGTCGCAGATGTAAACGCCGTAGCATTATATGGCGGTATGGGCGAACTCTGTTATTCCACAGAGTCGCTAACTAAAATACTGTAGCGCTATATGGCGATATAAGCGGACTCTGTTAATTCACAGAGTCGCTGTGACAAAGACTGTGTCCTGTCAGACTCGCAGGGGACACAGATGACTGCTAGCGGATTGCAGTCTGTGGTCATACAATCAGAACACAAGCAATAATCTCCTCACCGGAGTAGCCGGTATTCTAATGGCGTTTTCAGCCGAGCCCTGAACACGTGCATACAAAACCCCTCACCGGAGGTGCCAGTATTCTAGGGGCTTATTTCAGCCAGACCTAACCACATGCATACATGACCACACTGGTGCAAGCACGTAACAGATTTGATACTAGCGTACGGCCATGAGGTCATTCACACCTTTTATAGTAGCAGCTACAGGACCTTCCAGAAAAGGACCAATGGGAAAGCTGCTCCAGAACTAAAGCAGCTTCAGGACCTTCCTGGAGGACCAATGGGAGTCGCTGCAGTACCCGATCATGTGACCCCTGATCTCCTATGAGAGATCTTACCCTGAGTATGCTCAGAAGGGAACACACAGGACTTAGTCCCAACTATGTCTGCTTGCAGCTGACCTGCACAGGTTACAATGGCAGGACCTGGGGAGGCAGCAGTCATCCTCTGCACAGTATTAGACTGGGCAAGACGCTGGGACCGACGTCTTTGCTGAGGAGGCTCCACTGCGGCCGGAGACAGATGGGGGACCGCAGCGGGGATAGCTCGAGATTCCCCTTGTGCAGTAGTGGGAACTCGTTCCATAACATTACCCCTCCTCCTAGGGCCCTCCCTTCAGAGGGCCTCGCTACGTTCAAAGGCTCAGCAGGCTCCCAGAACCTATCCTCAGGCCCATAACCCCTCCAATCCACCAAATAAAATTTTTTGCCCCGTACCACCTTGCACCCCACAATTGTATTCACCTCGTAATTGTCCGTAGACGAACCCGATGTCCCGGCAGATGACTCGGAAAACCGGGACATGACCACGGGTTTCAGGAGGGACACATGAAAGGTGTCGGAGATGCCTAAGCGAGGCGGAAGGGCTAAACGATAAAACACAGGGTTGACCTGCTCGAGGACCTTGAAGGGACCCAAAAAGCGGGGTGCCAACTTAGTGGACTCCACTCACAGCCTGATGTTTCGGGCGGAGAGCCACATTAGGTCGCCAGGAGCAAATGTCGGAGCGGGGCGCCGATGTGCGTCGCCCGAAGAACTCATCCTCTCCTTGGAGGCCTGAATGGCATCCTGAGTGCGGTCCTAAATGTCCCGTGCCTCCACGGCCCAGTCTGCCACCCTGGAGTCGGCGGAAGACAAGGGCATGGGCACCGGTACCCGTGGATGCTGACCGTAGTTTAAGAGGAATGGGGTCTGTCCGGTGGATTCAGCCATAGCATTATTTAGAGCGAACTCAGCCCACGGTAGCAAGGATGCCCAGTCATCCTGCCTGGCTGAAACAAAATGTCGCAAGTATGTGACCAAGGTCTGGTTGGCCCTCTCTACCAACCTATTCGTCTCGGGATGATTTGCCGAGGAGAGATTTAACTCAATGCTGAGTAGACAACACAGCTCTCTCTCCAGAACCGAGACGCAAATTGGGGACCTCGATCCTTGACAGTTTTGTCTGGCATTCCGTGTAGACGGAAAATGTGTCTGATAAATAATGCTGCTAAGGCCCGTGCAGAAGGTAACCGTGGTAACGGCACCAAGTGCACCATTTTGGAGAAGTGGTCGGTTATTAACCAGATGATGGTGCATCCCCGAAACTTGGGTAAGCCCACCACAAAATCCATCCCGACCATCTCCCAAGGCCTGTCTGCCACCGGTAAAGGGAAAAGTAGCCCAGCTGGCCGTTGTCGAGGGGACTTATTCTTGGCTCAGGAGACGCACGCCTGAACGTATTCCCTGACGTCACGGACCATATGTGGCCACCAGTATGTCCTCGCCAGCAACTCAGTTGTCCTCTTTGCCACAAAATGTCCACCCACCATGGACGAATGTACCCAAGAGAGTACATCCGGTCGCAAATTGGTGGGCACAAAAATCTTGCCCGGAGGCACAGACTCAAGCGAAACCGGAGCCACAGTTCTAAGGCTCTCTGTGGGGACAATCAGTCGAGGCTCCTCCTCCACCTCCTCAGAGGACACCACGGAGCGAGAGAGAGCATCAGCCCGAATGTTCTTCTCACCAGAGGGGAAATGGAGGGTGAAATGGAAAAGGTAGAATAACAAGGACCATCTGGCCTGACGAGAATTTAGCCGTTGGGCTGTCTGTAGGTACACCAAATTTTTGTGGTCAGTGAAGACTTGGAAGGGAAAGCAAGCCCCCTCCAAAAGATGTCTCCACTCAGAGAAGGCCAACTTCATGGCTAGCAACTCCCTGTCCCCGATGGAATAATTCCTCTCCGCTGGTGTGAAGGTCTTAGAAAAGAAGAAGCAGGATGCTTCCGACCTTGAGCATACTTTTGGAAGAGGACTGCTCCAGCACCAACAGATGAGGCATTCACCTCCAATATAAACGGTTTATCAACATTGGGGCGATGTAGGATGGGAGCACTACCAAAATTAGACTTAATAGAAGAGAAAGCCTTGGAGACCTCCTCAGACCACAATTTGGGATTTGCTCCCTTCTTGGTGAGGGCTACCAAGAGAGCTACCAAAGTTGAGAAAAGGGGAATGAACTGGCGATAGTAATTAATGAACCCCATAAAGCGCTGCAACGCTTTAAGAGAATGGGGTTCTTGCCAGTACATCACAGCCTGTAGTTTGGCAGGATCCATAGCCAATCCCTGGGCGGAGATGATATAGCCCAGGAAAGGTAAAGACTCCTGCCCATACACACATTTCTCCAACTTTGCATTAAGGGAATTTGCCCGTAAGAGGTCGAAGACTCTACAGACATCTTTCCGGTGGAAGTCAATATCAGGAGAGAAGATGAGAATATCATCCAGATAGACTACGACTGAGGTAGAGAGCATATCCCGGAAGATGTCATTGACAAAGTCTTGGAAACAGCTGGGGCATTACAGAGCCCGAAGGGCATCACCAGATATTCATAATGCCCATCCCTGGTATTAAAAGCCGTCTTCCATTCGTCCCCCTCACGGTTGCGAATCAGGTTCTAAGCATCCCGCAGATCCAGTTTAGTAAATAACCTTGCTCCCCAGAGCCTATCAAAGAGCTCAGAAATCAGGGGCAACGGGTACTTATTCTTAACGGTGATGGCGTTAAGACCCCTGTAATCAATGCATGGACATAATTCTCCGTTCTTCTTCTGCACGAGGAAGAATCCCGCCCCTGCCTGTGACACCGACTTCCTAATGAACCCTCTTGCCAGGTTCTCCTGGATATATTGCGACATAGCCTCTGTCTCAGGAAGAGAGAGGGGATAGACCCTTCCCCGAGGAGGTTCTGCTCCAGGCAAGAGGTCAATAGGACAGTCATAGGGGCGATGAGGAGGAAGAGTCTCCGCAGCCTTCTTGGAGAACACGTCTGCATATGACCAATAGCACTTGGGAAGTGAAGTAAGGTCTGCGGGTAACTCAGTAGTGGTAACCTGAACGCAACTACTGACACATCTGCCTCTACATGCATCACTTCAACCCAGTATCCTACCCGAAGTCCACTCTATATGTGGGGAGTGGAAACGGAGCCAAGGTATTCCTAGTAGGATCTCGTCTATTCCCTCGGGAAGGACGAGTAGGGAAATAAGCTCCTGATGGGAATGGGATACAAACAATGCAAGAGGAACAGCCTGGTGTGTAATTTGTGAGGGCAATGTCGACCCATTCACTACCCGGACAGTCACTGATTTGTCAAGCGCCACCAGAGGTATTGCGTGACGGCGAGCAAAGTTAAAGGACATGAAGTTCCCCTCTGCTCCTGAGTCCACGCAAAGGTCGACTGTGAGAGTGGAAGTGCCTACAGTGATTGTCCCTTTAAGTGTCATCTTGGTGGAAAATGCCGCTGTCTCTAGTGAGCCTCCTCCCAGGGTCACTAGACGCGATCGCCTCTGCGATCGCTGTGGACATCTGTTAGTATAGTGACCTGCCTGTTGGCAAAAATTACAGACCACTGTTGCTCGAGCCGTCCGGGACTTCGGTCCCGCTCGAGAAACCTCCATTGCTTCGGAGGAGTCGGACGCTTGAACAGAAGATTCCAGAGGTTTGGCGAAGGAGGGAGCCAACTGAAACCTCTGCCTGCACTGGGTCCGCAATAACTTCTGCTCGTTAAAACGGAGATCAATGTGGGTAGATAAGGAAATGAGCTCCTCCAGTGTGGCGGGAATCTCCCTGGTGGCCAAGGCATCCTTCACATGATCCGCCAGTCCTCTCCAGTACACTGGAATGAGGACTTTATCCGGCCACTCTAGCTCAGAGACCAGAGTCCGAAATTGGACGGCAAACTGGCTGACCATGGATGAACCCTGTGATATTGCCAGCAGTTGGAGCGCCGCATCGTGGGTGACACGAGGTCCTAAGAAGACCTGTCTCAGAGCCTCCATGAAAAGAGGAGCACTCTGTACCACACAATCATTGCACTCCCACAGCGGCATTGCCCACTCCAACGCCCTGCCCGACAGGAGGGATAAGATAAAACCCACCTTCGCCCATTCCGTGGGAAAACGTGCAGCCAGAAGCTCAAGATGAATGGAGCACTGACTCACGAATCCCCGACATTGCTTGCTGTCACCAGCAAACTTGTCTGGAAGCGGGAGACGGGATAAAGTCGGAGCAGGGGTGGCAGAGGACAAACTGGCTTCAGCCACGCTAGCAGCCTGGACAGCGACAGCGGTAACATCCACAGCTGAGGTTGTGCGCTCTAGAGCAGCCAACCTACCCTCCAGCTGCTGGATGTACCACTGTAGAGGCTGGTCGTTCGCCATTTTACTAGCCAGACCCGGGCGCTAGTATTATGTTAGGGCTGGCGGACTGCACCAAATAAATATAAATAATAAGTGCGTTCGCAGCCCCGGGTCCACTGTGCAGGCAGGAACACTGTGGCCCTATATGGCGGTATAAGCAAACTCTGTTACACCACCAGGTATAAACTCAGAGATATGGACTGTGTCCTGTTAACTCCACAGGTATGCACAGACAATTGCTGTGCGGACAGCAGTCCGTAGCAACGCAATCAGCAACGCAATCATACAATCTCCTCACCGGAGGTGCTGGTATTCTAGGGGCTTATTTCAGCCGAGCCCTAACACATGCGTGCAAGATCACCCTGGCGCAAAGCACATAATGTGATTGATACTAGCGCATGGCGGCACGACCATGCCACCCTTTTATAGTAGCAACTACAGGACCTGCCAGATAAGGACCGATAGGAAACTGCTCCAGAACACAAGTGGTTTCAGGACCTTCCTGGCGGACCAATAGGAGCTGCTGCAGTACCTGAGCATGTGACCCCTCATCTCCAATGAGAGATCTTACTCTGGGCATGCTCAGAAGGGGAAAGCAAGGACTTTGTCCTAAAGACTGCTCGCCGCTAACCAGTACTGGCTACAATAGCAGAGCCTGGAGGAGCAGCAGTAATCCTCTGCACAATGTTAGACTGGGCGAGACGCTGGGACCGACGTCTAAGCTGAGCTGAGTCCACTGCGGCTGGAGACGGATGGGAGACCGCAGCAGGGACAGCTCGAGATTCCCCTTGTGCAGAAATGGGAACTCGACCCCTAACACACACCACCTCCACATCTCGCCCACTACGTGTCATTTTCCACCAAGGTTTTCTTCCGGGCCGAAGAGTCTCAGTGGGCCCTTTTAACACATACCACAATTCATGATGCTCCGATACGGCAGAGAAATATAGGTATAGTACAATGCCAAATACTTCACTTCTTACATTACATGAGTGATATCTATTTTAAATTCTAAAATAGCTCAAAAAACGGACAGTATAGTCCTCCATACAGTATTATATTAGTAGCTTTCCACCCTCCTATCAAGATCACACCTCACCACTTGCATGCTTGACCCGCTCCCATCCCACCTCATCCCTAGCCTCGCTATCGTCTTCACCCCTACTCTAACACACCTCTTCAACCTCTCACTTACAAATGGTGTCTTCCCCTCATCCTTCAAACATGCCTCGATCACACCCATTCTCAAAAAGACCTCCCTTGACCCATCTTCTGTGTTTAGTTATCGCCCGATATCTCTTCTCCCTTATGCCTCAAAACTACTGGAACAGCATGTCCATCTTGAACTGTTCTCCCACCTCTCCTCCTGCTCCCTCTTTGACCGCTTACAATCAGGCTTCCGACTGCATCACTCAACTGAAACTGCCCTAACTGAAGTCACCAACGACCTACTAACCGCTAAGAGCAAGCGACACTACTCTGTCCTCCTCCTGGACCTGTCATCTGCATTCGACACTGTGGACCATTACCTCCTGCTACAGATTCTCTCATCTCTGGGCATCACAGGTTTGGCCCTTTCCTGGATCTCATCATATCTAACAAACCAAACATTCAGTGTCTACCTCTCCCACACCACCTCCTCACCTCGCCCCCTGTCTGTCGGTGTTCCCCAAAGCTCAATTCTAGGACCCCTACTCTTCTCCATCTACACCCTCAGCCTGGGACAGCTCATAGAATCCCATGGTTTGCAGTATCATCTCTACTCCGACGACACGCAGATCTACCTATCTGGACCTGACCTCACCTCCTTACTGACCAAAATCCCACAATGTCTGTCTGTTATTTCTGCTTTCTTCTCTGCTCGCTTTCTAAAACTGAACATGGACAAAACAGAATTCATCATCTTTCCCTCATCTCACTCTACCCCCCCACCAGACCTGTCCATCAACGTCAATGGCTGCTCACTTTCCCCAGTCCCGCATGCTCGGTGCCTCGGAGTGATCCTCGACTCTGCCCTCTCTTTCAAGCCACATGTCCAAACCCTTGCCTCCTCCTGCCGTCTCAAACTCAAAAATATTTCCCGGATCCGTGCATTCCTTGACCATGAAACTACAAAAACACTAGTGCATGCCCTCATCATCTCCCGCCTCGACTACTGTAACCTCCTACTCTCTGGCCTTCCCTCTAGAACTCTGGCACCACTCCAATCCATCCTGCACTCTGCTGCCCGACTAATACACCTGTCTCCCCGTTATTCCCCAGCCTCTCCTCTCTGCCAAGCCCTTCATTGGCTTCCTATCGTCCAGAGGCTCCAGTTCAAAACCCTAACCATGACCTACAAAGCCATCCACAATCTGTCTCCTCCATATATCTGTGACATAGTCTCCCGGTACATACCCACACACAACCTTCGATCCTCTCAAGATCTCCTCTTCTACTCCCCTCTTATCTCTTCTTCCCAAACCGCATACAAAGCTTCTCCCGTGCCTCTCCCATACTCTGGAACTCTCTACCCCAACACATCAGACTCGCGCCTACCATGGAAACCTTCAAAAAGAACCTGAAGACCCACCTCTTCCGACAAGCCTACAACCTGCAGTGATCATCAGTCTACTGAACCACCGCACGACCAGCTCTACCCTCTCCTAGTGTATCCTCACCCATCCCTGTAGACTGTGAGCCTTGGCGGGCAGGGTCCTCTCTCCTTCTGTACTTGTGTGTGCCTTGTATTGCTCATGTTTACTGTACTTGTCTATATTTGCCCCTCTTCACATGTAAAGCGCCATGGAATAAATGGCGCTATAAAAATGTATAATAATAATTATAGGCACCATATAGTGCGCCATACATAATAATATGCCCCATATATTGCTCTATACAGAATAATGAGCCCCATATATTGCTCAATACAGAATGGGCTCCATGTAATGCTCCATACAGAATAGGCCCCATATGTGCTCCATTTGATGCTTTATATATAAAGGGCCCTATATGATGCCCCATAAATAATGAGCCCCATATGATGCTCTAGTATATGATGGGCCCCATATATGATGCTCCAGTGTATGATGAACCCCATATAATGCTCCAAATATAATGGTTCCCATATATAATGCTCCTTATATAATAGTCTTCATGAGATGCTCCATATATAATGTGCCCCATTTAATGCGCCATATATAATGGGCCCCATATGATGCTCCAGTATATGATGTGCCCCATGGATGATGCTCCAGTGTATAATGGGCCCTATCTATGATGCTCAAGTGTATGATGGGCCCCATATATAATTCTCCAGTATATAATGCTCCCCATATATTGATCCAAGCATTAAAAAAAATGAAATACCTCTCCTCGCTGGGCACTGCTCTACTCTGGACTCCTCAGCGTCACCATCTTCCAGCTCTCCGCACTGTGACTGTTCAGGCAGAGGGCGCACAGACGTGATATCATCACGCTCTCTGACCTGAATGTCACTGTCAGGAAACGTGGAAGACGTCACAGCGGTGGAGCAGGGAGAGGTAAGTATTGCAAGTGCTGGGGCCCTGAGCTAGCAGGGGGGGCACACTTGTGGGCGCTGGGAACTGGCACAGGGCCCCTCATAGTACATCGGCGTCTCTGACAGCGAGTGGGCCCCCCACCTGCTCAGGGCACCGGCACTTGCCCGGGTGCGCCAGGTGCTGACGCCGGCCATGTAGGGGGTACAGCCCAGTTAGGGAGGTGGAAAAACTGTCATATGTTGAGGTGTAGGCTGGACATTCAGCAGCTGCAAATGGAGGAATTGGAGAAGTCGGAGGAAGAGGAGGACAAAGCGAGCCATTTTGCTGGCAACCTATGTGTCATCATGGGAAGGTGGAACAAAATCCTTTGAAACCCAGGCATGATTCATTTTAATGAAGGTGAGATCATTAACATTTTGGGTTGACAGCCGGGTCCTTCTTTCTGTCAGGATTGATCCAGCAGCACTGAAGACTCTTTCTGATAGCACACTATCAGCAGGTCAAGCGAGCTCCTGTAAGGCATATTGTGCCAATACAGGCCAGGTGTCCAGTTTACAGGCCCAGTAGTTAAAGGGGAATGAACTGTGAGGGAGAACATCGATAGGGGAGGAGAGGTAATTTTGAACCATAGTTGACCACTGTTTTCTCCTGTCTGTTGCAATCGATTCAGTATTACCAGTCGTGGGAGCGGTACTCGAGAAATCAGACCACAACATGGTCATAAAACCCCTGTCTCCAACGCCACTTCCGCTGTGTGCACCACGAACACCTCTTCCATTTGGCCCAGTATGGCTCGTGGTAGAACCTGCACCACTGCTGTGTGCTGGGAAAGCCTCTAACAAACGGTTCACCAGAGTTGCTTGTTTGTTCGCCAATATTAGCTGTAGGTTCTCATATGGCATGATGTTCTGTAATTTGCCTTTATAGCATGGCTCGAGGATGCTGGCCAACCAGTAGTAGTCATCCTTCATAATTTTGGCAATGTGGGGGTCCCTTTTTAGGATCCGCAAGACATAAACACACATGTGGGCCAATGTCACAGGTGTCAATGATGCACTGCCAGTGGTGGCTGGAGGAGCACTTTCTGCCAAATACACATCCCTCCATTCATGCACAAACCCTGTACCTGACCTTGGCAAGCCAACATTTTCTCTTGCCCCCTGAGAAGCATCATCTTCCCCAAAATAATTGTCCCCCTCATCCTCATCCTCCTCCTCTTCCTCTTCTTCCTCCACCTCGTCCAGGACAGTTCTCTGAGCAGACAATGCCTTACTGTCATGAAGGCTCCCATCCTCCTCCTCCTCCGCTGCAGACGCCTGATCCTTAATGTGCGTCAAAGTTTGCATGAGCAGACGCATAAGTGGGATGCTCATGCTTATGATGGCGCCGTCTGCGCTTACCAGCCGTGTGCATTCCTCAAAACACTGAAGGGCTTTACAGAGGTCTTTCAGCTTTAACCACTGCACACCCGACAACTCCATGTCCGCCCTCAAACTGCCTGCCCGTGGATCCTCCCACAAATGCATTACAGCCTGCCTCTGTTCACACAGCCTCTCAACCATGTGCTTGGTGGAGTTTCACCTTGTTGCAATGTCTATGATTAGGCGGTGCTTGGGGAGGTGGAGCTATCGCTGCAGCCTCTGCATACGATTGGAGTCTACGGGCGAGCGACAGATGTGCGAGCACAGTCTTCGCACCTTATGGAGCAGGGCTGGTAACTCCGGATAATTATTTATGAAGCACTGCACCACCAGGTTCAAGGTGTGAGCCAGGCAAGGTATGTGTCTGAGTTTTGCCAGGGCTATGGCCGCCACAAAATTACGGCCGTTATCACTAACTACCTTGCCTGGCTCAAGATGTAGACTGCCCAGCCATGACTCAGTTTCTCGCTGCATGTAGTCGGCCAGTACCTTCGCGGTGTGTCTGTTGTCGCCCAAAGACATCATCTTTAAAACAGCCAGCTGACGCTTACCACTAGCTGTTCGATAGAGGGACACCTCGTGTGCAACACTGGCAGCTGCGGATGGAGTGCTCGTGCGACTGTGCTCTGTCGACAATTTTTTGCTTCTGGAGGAGGAGGAGGGTCGAACACCTACAGCCAACTGTTGCCTATAATGTGGGCTAGGCAGCACTGTCCCACCGCCGCTGTCCCCTGTGGACCCTGCATCTACCACATTAACCCAATGTGCAGTGATGGACGCGTAACGGCCCTGGCCATGACTACTGGCCCATGCATCTGTTGTGAGGTGCATCTTTCCACTCACTGATTGTTTAAGTGCATGGACAATGCGGTCTTTCACAAGCAGGTGGAGGGCAGGGATGGCATTTCTAGAAAAAAGTGCCGACTGGGTAGGTCATAGCGTGGTACAACGTAGGCCATGAGCTCTCGGAATGCTGCGCTATCAACCAAACGGAAGGGCATCATCTCTAATGAGATCAGTTTGGCAATGTAAGCGTTCATAACTAGTGAGGTTTTGTAGTCCGTCCACGCTTGCAAGTGCATGGTGCTTACGTGTCTAAGCATGCAACTAGTATTCAATTTTCTGAGATTTTTCCCACGGCTAAAGGTCCTTCCGCACTTCTTACAGATAACCTTTGCCTCATCAATAGGATTTTGGTCAAAAAAGTGCCACACTCTTCCTACTATGGGATACATTTTAAGGGCTTGCACGCAGTGCTAATTTGACCATCTGGCCAAGCTGTCCTGCAACTCTTTTTGCTTTTTTAACACGTTTTTGGACTGCTCAGGCCGGTCAGATAACCACAGCTGCGATGTTGTTGCCTGCCGCAGATCCTCCTCCTCTTCTGAGCGATTGCCAGCGGCACCCTCTTCCCCCAATGGATGCCAATCCGGGTCAACAACTGAGTCATCCATCACCTCCTCTTTAATTTCATCTGCACCTTCCTCTGTGTCACCGTGTAAGGTGTTAGAGTATGCGGGAAGAAACACCTGAGTTTAATCAGGGTCAGATCCTGGCTCAGTAGACTGAGAGGGCAGTGTAGTGCTCTGGGAGAATGTACCAGCAGAATCAGAAAGCAGTGGCTGTGCATCAGTGCACTCCATGTCATATTCATCTAGGACTGGGGAATTCAGGATTTGACTTGATAACCCAGGCATGGTATGTGAAAAGAGCTCCATGAGGTAATCTGAAGTGTGGCCTGCCGCATCCTTCACATTTGGTGGGTGTGAAGGACACAAGGAAAGGTGTCGTTCCTGACCAGAAGCCTACACTGATGACTCAGTGCTTGCACTTTTTGAAAGTTCAGAAGAGGAGGCGATAGAGCTGGAGGCTGTTTCGGCAATGTAAGCCAAAACCTGTTCCTGATGCTCCGGCTTTAAAAGCGGTTTACCTTCTCCCAGAAAAGGAAGCCTTCCAGGCCTTCTGCAGCCAGACGATGACGCAGGCTCAACACCTCCTGCCTTAGGTGCTATTTGGCTTTTGGCACTACCAGCAGATGCACCACCACCATCATTCCCAGCTGGTCCCCCCCGCCCACATCCGCAGCCTCTTCCACCATACTTCCTCATGTTTGGGAAAATGTACCAAAAATACCAGCAGATATATGGTACTGTATGAGGAGCGCAGAGCTGTATATGGCGTAGGGGAAAATTTAAATCTCCGTATATATTTCCAGAGTCACACACAGACGCTCACTCAGTATGGATTTGACCGTAATACAAAGAGCAGATATACAGTACTGTCTCAGAAGCGTACAGCTGTATATTGTGTAGGGGAAAATTGCAATCTCTGTATATATTTCCGGAGTCACACACAGTTAGTCAGAATGTATTTGTCCGTGATACCAGCCGGTACACGATAGTGTGTGAGGAGCGTACAGCTCTATATGGTGTGGGAAAAAATGAACGGTCGGTAAGTGTGCAGAAAAAAAAGAATAAAAGTATTAGTGCTGTGTAAAAAGTAGTCTGCACAGCAGTGTACACACAGCAATACAGCTATCAGGAAGCCTAATAACCAGCGCTGCTGCATACAAGAAAATCCTCCCTGTCACTGCACACTAACTGTACAGCACAATTGCTATCAGCACAAGTACAGAAGAACTTCTCTTTCCTGCCTAACTCTCTCCTTACTGATAAACAGCATCAGCAACCTCTCCCTACTGTTAATATCGGCAGAAGTAAAATGGAGGTCGGCGCTCAGGGCTTTTATAGACACTATGACGCCCTCCAAAGCAAGCCAATCACTGCAATGCCCTTCTTTAAGATGGTGGTGGATGCTGCACATGTCATCTCATTGCCCACAGTGTATGTCCTTGCTCATTGGCTGAATAAAGGCGCCTGCAAGCATTATGGGAAAACCGACTTTTGCGCTGGGGTCGACAACCGCATAGCTGACTGCACGCTATGGTTGGGTTTTGGTCAACAAATACAGCAGATGGACACTCAACAAGGAGTGTTCACTAGAGTTGAGCGAAACAGGTCGGTCAGATGCCGACTATTGAATCTGACCGACCTGTTTCGCTCAACTCTAGTGAACACTCCTTGTTGAGTGTCCATCTGCTGTATTGGGTGTAGTGGAAGAACTGTGGGTACCTACTATACTATTTCTACTGTGCCGAACTTGATACCACTTTGGTGATGTCTGCCAATAATTTTTGGAAATGTGCAGACTCTGGTTGGGTGTCCATCTGCTGGATTGGGTGTAGTGAAAGACCGGTTGGTTCCTATTATCCTATTTCTACTGTGGTGAAATTGAAGCCACTTTGGTGGTGTCTGCCAATAATTTTTGAAAATTTGAACACTCCTGGTTGGGTGTTCATCTGCTGGATTGGGTGTAGTGAAAGACCTGTCGGTCCCTATTATACTATTTCTACTGTGGTGAAACTGATGCCACTTTGATGGTGACTGCCAATAATTTTTGGAATTGTGAACACTATACACGCCAACGCACCGCCCACACACATAGCGTCGCACACTATACACGCCCACACACTTCCCTCCTCCCGAACTGCAGCGGTTTCACCCGCAGCAAAACCACAGATCTTTTTTAGACCTCGGTTTTGCTGCGGAAGTGCCCGACTCAATGCAAGTGAATGGGCGCAGAAACGCTGCAGTTCCGCACAAAAAATTGACATGCTGCGGAAAATAAAGCGCGGCGAAACCGCTCGTTTTTTTCCGCAGCATGTGCACAGCAGACCTGCGATTCCCATTGGATTACATTGCATGTGCACTGTGCTATGGGTTGGATACGTTTCCGCACGTTGAAAAACGCAGCGGAAGTGCATCTAATAACGCAACGTGTGCACAGGGCCTAAATGTGTTTCTGAAAATCATTTCTTAGCAAAACCTCATTTCTTCCAAATAACTAGTTTTAATCTATGGTTCTCTAATTCAATACCTTTGATGAGTTCCTCCTGGTAAAAGTCATTATTGCACACCTGAATTGACACAAAGTAAGAGGTATAAAATTAAACTTAATGTTCTACCCAAAGTGGTTATAAGTTTATTCCAACAGAAACAATGCAATTTTGCATTGTCTTAATTTTTTTTATTGCTCTGCATTTTTTTCTTTTTACATGAGATAAAGTATACACTTTTTCTATATTTTATGTGTCAGGACATAATGAAAAAAATAATATAAAAGTCTTAAAATTAGGTAAATGCAATCTCTGATGAACAACAACAAATGAAAAATTACCCAGTGTCATTATTTATTTAATAAAAACTAGGCTAACGTATGAAAATTTAATCACATCCGATAAATCAATAGCTTGTAGACTAACAGAAAGCAATAGTTTTCTGTATTACTTTATCAAACTTAATTCTGAGGCTTGAAAATAAATGGCGTTAAAAAACAGGAATTGTTGCTGCTGAATGTGAACCTTTGTACTTAAGAGCTTCTTTTACCACTGTTTGGTGAAGTTTGTGCAGTATGTGTCATACTTACTGTTATAAATGCTGATATATTTTAAAACCAATTGCTGTCAGGTGTTCTTATGTGCTTATATTAATCCAGAGGATTCAATCTGAGTTTGCTCATTTCCGAGGCTTGATCACTAAATATCTTAGAAGCAAGTGAAAGAGAAAAAACAGGAATTGATACTGCTGAATGCTGAGTGGGAATATGGGGACTGGTTGGGTGCTTCCTTTATCAGTGCTCTGTATTGTGCAGTTTTGTGCTTTCTGTATTATAACTACTGACAGAGTTTAAAATTCTTTTCCTGTTGGCTGTGTGGGCTTTGTACCTAATTAGGAAGGGGACATGTTAATTGTCCTCAGGTGTTAGGTGTCTATATTAAATCAGATGACTCAGTCTAAGCTTGTTCAATTCGGAGACTTTATCAATAAATGACTTAGAAACACGTGGTTTTGCAAAAAAAAGAGTTGAAAAAAGGAGTACATGCCTACGAGTCTTTATTTTTTCTCCAACCTTTAGTCATTCTTTACTGTTTATTTGCTGCTGTTTGGGTAATGGATAGCATAATCGGAGGTTTCCTTAAGTACACAGAATACCAAATGAATGCACAGCTGGAGCAGGTATTCCAGGGTTAATACAGCCAGGAGCATACATAGAAATTATGGTCCTGTCATGTGTGCATTGCCACGAAGATCGTCGCGGTTGCACATTTTGACTTCTCACAGCTGAGTTGCTGTTTCTTTGTGTTTGGCAGCTAGGGAGTTAATTCTGTCTGTGCTCGGTGCTGGGACTGGGTGCAGTTTCTCCCGGCTGCAATTGATTATTTGTTGATTGGTTTCCTTTAAATTCCTGGTTGTCTGCTTTGGGAGTTGCCAGTGAAATCCTTCATTCAGTCCACAGATAGGAATGAATCTGTATTGACTTAAGTTGAGAGCTCCTTAGTTGTTTTAAGCTCAACTTGCTTAGAGTTTATTTCCCAGACCATTTATGTTCCTTCGGTGTTTGAGTGTGTATGCAAGTGAGTGCTATCCTGTCTGTCTTATATGTCTTATCTGTGTATTTAGCTGAGATCAGCCCATATCCCTTTGGTGGTAATCAGGATCCTTCTTAGGACTGATTACAGGGTTCAGGGTCTGATAGGAGAGAGGGTTAGGCTGGAGACTTGGACCTCTGAACCATTATCAGTACCTCCAAGGTAAGGGATTAGTTAGGACCCCAGTGTAGGGTCAGGTTAGACCCCGGTCCTCCTCTTTCCTGTTACAGCTCATCAAGTCCTCAAGATTAACCCTGAAGTAAACAGAAATCGTTTCTGCACATCTAGTCCTCAAGATTTACCCTAAGTTCTGCAGATATCGTGTCAGGTAAATCTATTTTATACTTACATTCTGATGTTGCTAAACTATATGTTGTATAGAGTGTGGTTCCTGTATAAATAGCTTACTGACATTGTATTCATATCATTAGACAGCGTGACATTTTCACTGGCCTTAAAAATTATCTCTAGTTACCATGGATCCAGTAGCCCAGCTGGCTCTGCAGTTGCAGGGATTATCCATGGAGCTGACGGACATTAAGTCCAAAGTTTTGTCTCCCCTGGAGCAAACCAGAGTTGAACCTAAAGTAGCTCTCCCAGATAGGTTCACTGGTGGGCGAGACAAATTTTTTACCTTCCGGGAGGCATGTAAATTGTATTTTCGGCTTCGGCCGCGATCATCAGGGAGTGATGAGCAGAGAGTGGGAATTGTTATCTCACTTCTTCAAGGGGACCCTCAATCCTGGGCATTTTCCCTTCCTCCGGGATCCCCGGCTCTACAGTCTGTAGATCAATTTTTTACTGCCCTGGGATTGGTATATGATGACCCAGATCGGGTCTCTCTTGCTGAGACCAAATTACGTAAGATACAGCAGGGAGATCGTCCGGAGGAGGAATTTGCTTCTGAGTTTCGTAGATGGGCCACGGATACTCAGTGGAATGACCCAGCTCTTAGGAGCCAGTTTTGTCATGGGCTTTCTGACAAATTAAAAGACGTTTTGGCTCAGTATGAGTCTCCTCCTTCTCTGGAGGCTTCTATGGCCCTAGCTATCCGTACTGATAGACGGCTTCGGGAGAGGGGTGAGGTAACTCCACTCCCTGTTGTTACTCCACCTACTACTAAAGTCCCTTATGTTGAGGTTCCCCTTGTCTGTTCGGATGAACCTATGCAGTTGGGAGGGACATCTTTTCGTAGTAGGGGATTGGCGGCACGCCGCAGGACTAGAAGGTGTTTTTTTTTCGGGAAAGAGGGACATTTTGTTGGAGAATGTCCATCCCGTGTCTTGTTAAGTAAAAAGTCGCCGGAAAACTGCTAATCCCAGGTTGTGTGGTGGACGACAACCTGGGAGTATGTATTTCATCCGCCGGTTCTTCTCAGTTCCTTGTACCAGTGGAGGTGGTGGTTGGTACTAGAGTGAAGAGATTGTCTGTTCTTCTGGATAGTGGTTCCGGGCTAATCTGGTTGACGCTCAGTTTGCTCAGGCTCAAGGTATGCATCTGAGTGTATTGGTCAAACCGATCCCTATTTTCTCCATTGACGCCAGGCCTCTCGGCCAAGGTAGCTTTGTTCATGAGGTTCATAGCATTGACCTTCGGGTAGGGGCAATATATAGGGAACAATTATCTTGTTATGTGTTGGAGGGTCTACCTACTCCCATTGTGTTGGGACTTCCTTGGCTGGTTAAACATAACCCTGTGATTAATTGGCAGTCCAGAGAGATAAGCCAATGGGGTGAGTTTTGCAAAAGCAACTGCATTAACACAGTCATCAGTGCGGTCGTGCCTAGTACATTGCCTCCTTTTTTGGAGGATTTTGGGGATGTTTTCTCTGAGGAGGGGTGTCGGGAGTTGCCTCCTCATCGCGTGTATGACTGCTCTATTAATCTACTTCCTGATGCTAAGTTGCCTAAAGCTAGGTTGTATAATCTTTCTGGTCCTGAAAGGCAGGCTATGAAAGATTATATTTCTGAAAGTCTGGCCAAAGGGCATATTAGACCTTCATCTTCCCCTGTGGCCGCGGGGTTCTTCTTTGTGAAGAAAAAATATGGAGGCCTACGCCCTTGCTTGGATTTCCGCGAACTTAATCGGATTACTGTTCGAGATCCATATCCACTCCCTCTTATTCCTGATCTCTTCAATCAAATTGTTGGCGCCAAATGGTTCTCTAAATTGGATCTCAGGGGGGCGTATAATCTGATTAGGATAAAAGAGGGGGATGAGTGGAAAACGGCGTTTAACACGCCGGAGGGACATTATGAAAACCTGGTCATGCCTTTTGGTCTGACTACTGCACCAGCAGTATTCCAACATTTTGTTAATGACATTTTTCGTCACCTTGTGGGGCTGTTTGTGGTTGTATATTTGGACGACATTTTAATTTACTCGCCAGATCTTGTGTCTCATCAGGAGCATGTGAGACAGGTGTTGCAGATCTTGCGAGACAATAAACTATACGCCAAACTGGAGAAGTGTGTTTTTGCCGTACAGGAACTTCAGTTTTTGGGTTTTTTGGTGTCAGCCTCCGGTTTCCGTATGGACCCTGAAAAGGTGAGAGCAGTGCTTGAATGGGATCAGCCAGGGGATCTTAAGGCTCTGCAGCGTTTTTTGGGGTTTGCTAATTACTACCGGAAATTTATTTGTAATTTCTCGTCTGTCGTCAAACCTCTCACTGACATGACGAGAAAAGGGACGGATTTTTCTAGGTGGTCGGACAAGGCTTGCCAAGCCTTTTCCTCTTTGAAGAGATGTTTTGCTTCGGCACCCGTTCTCATCCAACCAGATGTATCTCAGCCGTTCATTGTTGAGGTGGACGCGTCTGACGTAGGGGTGGGTGCTATATTGTCCCAGGGTCCGTCCCCTGGTAAATGGCATCCGTGCGCTTTCTTTTCTAAGAAATTGTCGTCCGCCGAAAGGAATTATGATATCGGCAATAGGGAACTTTTGGCCATTAAATTGGCTTTTGAAGAATGGCGTCACTTTTTGGAGGGGGCAGTCCACCCGGTCACCGTTATTACTGATCACAAGAACCTGCTGTATTTAGAATCCGCTAAGCGTCTGAATTCCAGACAAGCTCGATGGTCGTTGTTTTTTACCAGGTTTAATTTTGTCGTCACTTATCGCCCGGGGTCTAAGAATGTAAAGGCTGATGCCTTGTCTCGCAGTTTCCCAGGGGCCGGGAAAACGGATGACCCGATTCCTATCCTTCAGGAGGGGGTGGTAGTGTCGGCTGTATGCTCTGAGCTTGAGGAGGAGGTGTTAGAGGCTCAGGGGGACGCCCCTGCAGGACCTCCAGGGAGACTGTTTGTCCCGAATCAGTTGAGACAAAAGGTTATTGAGGCACATCATAATTCTGCTTTAGCAGGACATCCAGGGAGTAAGGCTACTTTAGATCTCCTTTCTCGCCGATTTTGGTGGCCTAACGCTAATAAAGATGCTATAACTTTTGTCGCGTCCTGTGGGGTTTGTGCTCGCTCTAAAACCCCTCATACCCGTCCGTCTGGGACCCTTTTACCCTTGAAACTTCCGGAGCGTCCATGGACTCATTTATCTATGGACTTCATTACGGACCTTCCTCAGTCGTCAGGGAATACTGTCATACTGGTGGTTGTTGACAGGTTCAGTAAGATGGCACATTTCGTTGCTCTTCCTGCACTCCCTAATGCTAAAACTCTTGCGCAGGTGTTCATTAGGGAGATCGTGAGACTTCATGGGTTGCCTTCTGATGTGGTGTCAGATAGGGGGTCTCAGTTTGTGTCCAAATTTTGGAGGGCATTTTGTTTACGTCGGGGGATGCAATTGTCGTTTTCCTCGGCTTTTCATCCGCAGACCAATGGTCAGACAGAGCGTCTGAATCAGAGTTTAGAGACATATCTCCGATGTTTTGTCTAGGAGAACCAGGAGGACTGGTCTTCTTTCTTGCCTCTGGCAGAGTTCGCTCTTAACAACAGGCGGAGCGAGTCCACTGGTAAGTCCCCGTTTTTTGGGGCATATGGTTTTCATCCCAGTTTTGTACTTTCAATGGGGGGGTCCTTCTGGGGTTCCTGAGGAGGAGCATTTCTCGTCGTCACTTGCTTCTGTGTGGAGAGGTGTATTGAATAATCTGAGTGCGATGGGGAACCGTTACAAACGTATGGCTGATAGGAGGAGAGTTTCTGGTCCAGATCTGAATGTGAACGATCTGGTATGGTTGTCTACCAGGAATATAAAACTTAAAGTGCCCTCCTGGAAACTGGGTCCCAGATTCATCGGGCCGTACAGGATCAGTTCCATAATTAATCCTGTGGCATTTCGTCTGGAACTCCCTCCTACGTTTAAAATTCATAATGTGTTCCACAAGTCATTACTTAAAAGGTATGTGGCACCAGTCATATCGTCACCTCTACCTCCTCCTCCAGTGTTGGTCAATGGCAACTTGGAATTTCAAGTATCAAAAATCATTGACTCACGTCTGAATCGCCGGTCCCTTCAGTACTTGGTGCATTGGAAGGGGTATGGTCCGGAGGAGAGGACGTGGGTCCCTGCGTCTGATGTTAACGCAGATCGTTTGGTTCGGACCTTCCACAGAACTCACCCGGGCAGGCCTGGCCCTGAGGGTCCGGAGGCCCCTCGTAGAAGGGGGGGTACTGTCATGTGTGCATTGCCACGAAGATCGTCGCGGTTGCACATTTTGACTTCTCACAGCTGAGTTGCTGTTTCTTTGTGTTTGGCAGCTAGGGAGTTAATTCTGTCTGTGCTCGGTGCTGGGACTGGGTGCAGTTTCTCCCGGCTGCAATTGATTATTTGTTGATTGGTTTCCTTTAAATTCCTGGTTGTCTGCTTTGGGAGTTGCCAGTGAAATCCTTCATTCAGTCCACAGAGAGGAATGAATCTGTATTGACTTAAGTTGAGAGCTCCTTAGTTGTTTTAAGCTCAACTTGCTTAGAGTTTATTTCCCAGACCATTTATGTTCCTTCGGTGTTTGAGTGTGTATGCAAGTGAGTGCTATCCTGTCTGTCTTATATGTCTTATCTGTGTATTTAGCTGAGATCAGCCCATATCCCTTTGGTGGTAATCAAGATCCTTCTTAGGACTGATTACAGGGTTCAGGGTCTGATAGGAGACAGGGTTAGGCTGGAGACTTGGACCTCTGAACCATTATCAGTACCTCCAAGGTAAGGGATTAGTTAGGACCCCAGTGTAGGGTCAGGTTAGACCCCGGTCCTCCTCTTTCCTGTTACAGCTCATCAAGTCCTCAAGATTAACCCTGAAGTAAACAGAAATCGTTTCTGCACATCTAGTCCTCAAGATTTACCCTAAGTTCTGCAGATATCGTGTCAGGTAAATCTATTTTATACTTACATTCTGATGTTGCTAAACTATATGTTGTATAGAGTGTGGTTCCTGTATAAATAGTTTACTGACATTGTATTCATATCATTAGACAGCGTGACAGGTCCCCATAGCAGAAGTTCTAAATGCCCCCCCCCCTAAAAAAGAAATTAATATTTGATGGGGTCAAAGAAGAGCATGTCTCTCAACGTTGCAGCCCTTACAAAGTAATTTTCCTTCTATTGAAGCCCCTAGGTTTCCTTCTCATTGCCCCATAAAGTGTGATGCCAACACTAATGTCCCCCCTTAATACAGTACGATACCTCCATGGTTAATTCTTCCACCTCATCCTATAAACACATGATGACTAGAGTTGAGCGATACTTTCCGATATCCTAAAGTATCGGAATCGGAATGATATCGCCGATATCACTAAAAAATCGGCGATACCCGATACCGATACCGGAAGTCCCATGTAAGTCTATGGGAACAAAATATCGCAACTAAAAAAACCCCATTCTTTCCTTGTAAACACTAAATATACACACATAGAATACATATATATATATATACATGTCATTGTGACATATATATATACATATATGTATAGTTTATACACTTCTACATAGTAAAATATCCTTTGATTCAATTGCCGGGTAAAGCCGGCTTCAGTGAAAAGACAGAAGCACCCGACATGAAATGACACTTGGTGTACATAGGGTTAACCATGTATTTTCATGTCGTTTGCTATCTGATTTGCACAAACAATTAAATCAGACTATGTGTGCAAAATTTCACACCTGTAGGGTTAATTAAAGGTGTAAATTCGTTGTAAAAAAAACAGACTTTTTTGCTACGAATTTACACCTTTAATTAACCCCTACAGGTGTGAAATTTTGCACACATAGTCTGATTTAATTGTTTGTGAAAATTAGATAGCAAAGGACATGAAAAGACATGGTTAACCCTATGTACACCAAGTGTCATTTCATGTCGGGTCACCCGACATGAAATGACACTTGGTGTACATAGGGTTAAACATTTCTTTTCATGTCCTTTGCTATCTAATTTGCACAAACAATTAAATCAGACTATGTGTGCAAAATTTCACACCTGTAGGGGTTAATTAAAGGTGTAAATTCGTTGTAAAAAAAACGGACTTTTTGCTACGAATTTACACCTTTAATTAACCCCTACAGGTGTGAAATTTTGCACACATAGTCTGATTTAATTGTTTGTGCAAATTAGATAGCAAAGGACATGAAAAGACATGGTTAACCCTATGTACACCAAGTGTCATTTCATGTCGGGTTCTGCATTTTCACAAAAGCCGGCAATTGAATTAGCGGCTATTATACTATGTAGAAGTGTATGAACTACAAATATAAATATATATATATATGTGTCACAAATTCAATGACATGTATATATATATATATATATATATATATATATGAGGTGTAAAATTGCTGAAAAAAAATGCGTGGGCTCCCGCCCTATTTTCGCAACCAGACAGACAAAGCCAGTGAGTGGGGGCAGATAATAATAGCCCAGAGAGGGACCATTATTTTTGGCCCCCCCCGGCTACTTAACATCTGCCCCCAGACTCCCCAGAAAGGGCAAATCTCTAATTAGATTTGCCCTTTCTGGCACTTTGCCCGTCTATTCCCATTGCCCTGTAGCGGTGGCGAATGGGTTAATAAGGGGTTAAAATGACCTTGCAATTGAAAGGTCACTTTAAGCCAGGTTAATAATTGAGAGCTGTCAATTAGACAACTATCAATTATTAATCCTATTGTATGAAAGAAAAATCAAACACACACACTTTAATAAAAAAGAAGTTTAATGAAATAATCACACAGTTTTTGACCATATTTTATTTACCTGCTAAAACCATTTCCTGTAATAAAAATAAAATAAAAAAGCAAAATTATTCTTACCTATCCCATGCACAGTCAGGTCCCACGGTGAAATCCTTCAGAAAGGGTTAATGTTTACTGCAGGGACCGCAGCTAATGCTGCAGCCTCACAGTAAACCCCAAATGAATGAGTTCCTCTCCTGCCTGACAGGAGAGTAAAGGCTGGGTGTCACATAACGATACACCAGCGATCCCGACAACGATATGCACTTGTCAGGATCGCTGGTGTATCGCTACATGATCGCTGCTGAGCTGCCAAACAGGCAGCTCAGGCAGCGATCTGGGACAGCGACACTGCGGGTAACATCGCTTAAGGGCCCGTCTCACATAGCGATATCGCTACCGAGATCGCTGCTGAGTCACTAGTTTTGTGACGCAGCAGCGAGCTCACCAGCGATATCGCTGTGTGTGACATTCAGCGACGATCAGCCCCCCTGCCGGGTATCGCTGATCGTCGCAGAAATGTCAGGACCTTTTTTTGATCGCTGGTTTCCCTCTGACAGGCACGCATCGCTGCGTGTGACAGGCGGGAGACCAGCGATCCGCTGGTAACCAAGGTACACAGCGGGTTTCCAGGCACCGCGCAGCGCTTGGAAACCCGCTGTGTACCTTGGATACCAGCTCCCTGCATCAGGGCGCTGGTATCCAAGGTACACAGCGGGTTTCTAGGCACAGCCCCGCGCCTGGAAACCCGCTGTGTACCTTGGTTACCAGCGGATCGCTGGTCTCCCGCCTGTCACACGCAGCGATGTGTGCCTGTCAGCGGGAAACCAGCGATCAAAAAAAGGTCCTGACATTTCAGCGACGATCAGCGATACCCGGCAGGGGGGCTGATCGTCGCTGAATGTCACACACAGCGATATCGCTGGTGAGCTCGCTGCTGCGTCACAAAACTAGTGACTCAGCAGCGATCTCGGTAGCGATATCGCTATGTGAGACGGGCCCTTAAGTGGAAAGCTTAATTGATTGCTTTCCACTTTCACTTCAGGTCAGCCAGGGACACAATCAGTGACGTCAGAGGGAACTGATTAACAAAAATAGGGGTTCCCTTCGAAAAAAAAATGGCGTGGGGTCCCCCCTATTTTTGTTAACCAGCCAGATGAACCAGACCGCTGAGGCCTGGATTTTCAGGCTGTTAAGGAGCCAAGATCCATGGACCTTGCCAGCCTGATAATACTAGGCCACAGCAGTCTGCATATCTTGGCTGATTAACAAAAATAGGGGATCCCCTCGAAAAAAATTGGCGTGGGGTCCCCCCTATTTTTGTTAACCAGCCAGATGAAGCAGACCGCTGAGGCCTGGATTTTCAGGCTGTTAAGGAGCCAAGATCCATGGACCTTGCCAGCCTGATAATACCAGGCCACAGCAGTCTGCATATCTTGGCTGATTAACAAAAATAGGGGATCCCCTCGAAAAAAATTGGCGTGGGGTCCCCCCTATTTTTGTTAACCAGCCAGATGAAGCAGACCGCTGAGGCCTGGTTTTTCAGGCTGGTAAGGATCCAATATCCATGGACCTTGCAAGCCTGATAATACCAGGCCACAGCAGTCTGCTTAGCTTGGCTGGTTAACAAAAATAGGGGATCCCCTCGAAAAAAAAACGGCGTAGGGGTCCCCCTATTTTTGTTAACCAGCCAAGTAAAATGCAGACTGCTGCGGCCTGGTATTAAAAGACTGTCAAGGCCCATGGATTTTGGCCCTCAACAGCCTGATAATACCAGGCTACAGCAGCCCCACATTTGGCGCATCAAAAGATGTGCCAATTGTGGCACTTTACCCGGCTCTTCCCACTTGCCCTGTAGCGGTGGCAAGCGGGGTAATAAGGGGTTATTGTCACCGTTGATTGCACGGTGACAATAAGCCCGGTTAATAATGGAGAGGTGTCAATAAGACACCGATCCATTATTAATCCCAAAGTTATTAAATGTATAAAAAAAAGACAAAGCAAGAAAAAAGTATTTTAATGAAATAAAAGAGACAACACAGTTTTCATTAATTTTATTATACACTCATTCCTGCGACGCCATCGATCTCCTGTAAAAAAGAAAAAAAACAAACCAACAGTATACCACCTGTCCGACGCAGTCCAGAACGACAGTCCCACGACGATCCAGCTGTGCTACATCGCAATGACAGGCAGAGCCTGTCATCGCGACGCAGCACAGCTGATTACCTGCTTCCCCGGCGGTGACGTCATCGGACTGACTGCTTTACGGCCGGGATTACCCAGCAGTCACTGCAGTTATCGCGAGAAACTGCATGTGACCGCCGGGAAAGAAGATGGCGGCCATGAAGCAGTCCGGGATGTGACCGCCGGAGATCTTCTGCCAGGTAAGTGCCGCTGACTCCTGACAGACCCGACCGACGGACACTGACAGTGACAGTGACAATCCCGATTCCGGTATCCGATAAGACGAAAATATCGGAACTCGGAATCGGAATTCCGATACAGCCAATATCGGCCGATACCCGATATTTGCAGTATCGGAATGCTCAACACTAATGATGACCATACTGTTGCCCACTCCCCCTTAACACTCCCCTGGAAAAGTGCAGTGACACCAACATAGTATTATGCCTCAACTATTATCACCAAACAACCCACCATACAGCATAATGGGCCTCCATACAGTATAATGAACCCTACACACACACCTCTCCACTCAGTATGATGGCCCTGACATAGCCATTCACACTGTATAATGGCCCCCATTAGCCCTCACAGCAGTATAATAACCTTGGACTCATGGGCACTCCAGGGAGGGTTGCAGCTCTGGAATATGACAACACTGGAGGATATTGAGTACTTGGTCGCTTCACATGTCATTGTTCTTATACTTTTATGATTTACAGCAAATTTTCTGTGGATCAACTTCTTTATGGAAAAATTTGTCAAAACTGGCAAATTTTATCATGTCTAATATTATTGTCAAATTTACATTTAAAATCTTTTGACAATTTGCTGGATTCACAAAAATGAAATCGTAATATATATATAAATGGGATTATGAATATACTCTTAAGTAATGTACTATATTGTAACAAATGACAATATATTGGCAGCTAAATTGTGCAAACATAATGGTTAGTTAACTGTACAACATATAATAATCTAATCACAATGTTGCACACATGTTGTAATATGTTATGACATTGTTAGTATCATTCTTTAAAAATGAATACTGCTTTGACGTGCACCTTATTTAATTAAATTTTCTGACTGTAAAGTGAAAGCTATTATACATAAATACAATATAATATTGAACAACTGAAACAATAACTATTACATTCTTATTCCAACTTTACTCATGTAGATTGAGTACATTTGTTCACTTAATTTCCTCCCAATTGCAAATTTTCACAATTCAATTTTAAATGTAATACTGTTGTATTAGGGTATGCTTCCAAGTTCAGGAAATGCTGCGGATTGGATGCTGCGTACAGCCGAAGCATCCAATCCGCAGCGTCCAAAACACGCAGGCGGCAGACCTGCGTATACGGACATTTGGCGCGTCTTTCTAGACCGCAGCATGTCTATTTATCTTGCAAAGATGCTCAATCTCCACAAGATAAATAGCACCATTCTATGTATAGGATGCGGTGATTTCGCATGTGTTCAATGAACACATACAGAATCACCATGCGTACAAAAGCTGGCAGCGCTTTGAACGGAGCGGGCTTCCGCTGCGTTCAAAGCGCTGCCATTCCAGAATGTTGAAACATACCTTAAGTCGTGAGGCCTAGATCTTGATGCTGAATTGTACCCTCTTATATGGCACTTTTAATAATCATATTTTCTTGTATTGCTACATCTCTGTTATTTCTCTTCAATTTATATTTATGCTCCTTAGGTTATATTAAGTAATGCTGTTTGTATTATTTGGTCAAGATTTGTATTAGATAAACTAATGAAAAAAGTGCATAGTAAAGTAGACTACAATAATTCCTTTTGTGATAGTTTTGTGAAAGAATCAGGAATTATTTATTTACTAGTGTGCTGGATAAGACTTTCATTTAGTTGTGATCGTTGTGTTCATTTTTACCATAAATAAGTAAATAGCCTCTACCCATTTAAATAGTTAAAAACAAACAGTACTAGGATGTAACATGGATGGTATCCATGTGTTTCTTAATTTTTTCAGAGACTCATAAACTTGAATGTTCATTTTTGAATTGAATCAAAATCAGATTTTTCTGTGTTGGGTTTTTTTGCGAATGTTTGGTTTGCAAAAAAAACATGGACATGTGTACAGTCCCAAAACCTAAACAATAATTGGAACACATACTGTACATGAATCATGAATATCCAAGAGAAGCCTTATGGACATCATTTTTGGCATAACTTATTCTGTGGAAACCGCTTTCTTTCAAAACTTGATAACTTTCACTATTCTTCAGCATTGATTACTTCGCTGTGAAAATTCTTACCAACTTTGACATGTCATTTTAGAAAATTGTATTATTTCAGGTAATAAACAAACTTTCAAGATTCTGGTTTTCATTTTCTTAATCTCATAAAGAGAAATTGCTAAATAATTTTGCACTCTAGATGTAATAGATTAAAATACACATATTGTACAAGCCAGATGAGACAGAGATTGATGCATGGCTAAAAAGTACATTTTTAATAATATTGCCTTTATTATAAAAATACTTGTCTTAAACTGAAGCAACGTACATAAAGTCCTAAATGACATGGTGTTGGATAAGTCTGAGATTCTTGTTCATATTGGAAAGTAAATCTAAGGTATGGATACTAAAAAGAGATATCCCAAAGTGCTTTTGATCCATTTTGCCATAGAAGTATCGTACACTTTCAGCAGAATTTCTCATCCATATGCTTCATTGGTTTAAGATCTGCTGTCCATTTAATTCACTAATCCAAAAGTCATGTTCATGGAACAAGCAGATGTATATTTTTTGGGGTACAGTATGATGCCTTCTGCTGAAAATTGCCCTTCGAATTTGAGTATATTATGGCCATTATCAGCAATAATATAATAGGTAGGCATTTCATTAATGGTGTTCATTGGCCCTGGTCTGAAAGTGCCTATCAGCTATCACTGCACCACAACCAAATTCTAAACCTACCATCAAAATTTAATGACCAGACATTTAAAAGTTGCTATTGTTTTTTGTTGATGAGACTGTTTACTCTGTACTGTTACTTTTCCACTCCAATGGATTTCATTGTGATTTTTCTTTCTATTAGCACTTTTGTTGCTCATGACAAAAACCATAGTTACACCATTCCTTTCCCTGTCGCCTCCAACCATTTTGGATATTTCCTTTTAAACCACTCATCACAAACTCTTGCTTTTTAAATCTATTAGTTGGTTGTCGAAAGACTTCACTTGCTCTAAATGATGGCGAGTTCAAGCATTTGGACCCTAGCTATACAACCTCACTGTAGAGTTATTGTATCTTAGACAATTATGGCATATGTCTACAGAATTTGTCTTCAATGTCTAATAATCTTACTTCTGAGACCGTCATCTGTCTCAAGAACAGGGCCCCTTTTATTGAAGTTGGAAAATTGTCTGAGGAATTGTGCCACCTTGGTGGTGTTAGGCAGTTCTCGTACACAACATACTGTAGATATGAGTCCCAGTGGTGGGGGGCTGCATGTATCCTGTCAAATTAATTTTTTTATAGGAAAAAATGTGTTTTTCACCTTCGTGTCCTAGGAAACAGCACCATTAAATGTCTCAATTAAATACCTAACCTTTAGCTAATATATTTCCCAACACAAACTTAAATTAGCCTATGCAAATTCAAAATGTAGATAATCCACATGGGGAAAT
This sequence comes from Oophaga sylvatica, assembly GCA_033576555.1. Lineage (NCBI taxonomy): Eukaryota > Metazoa > Chordata > Amphibia > Anura > Dendrobatidae > Oophaga > Oophaga sylvatica. The sequence continues at coordinate 235,917,747 of JARQOD010000002.1, forward strand.
AGGTTTAGAAAACATTGTCACCTTAAACTAGCACATTATAATTTGTATTAGGCAAGGTTTTCTGTCGGAATTAAAGCACCTGGTCTTTCAGGAAATGAGCATTTCCCAAAGCTACAAAACCTTTACAAGATGTGTTGAAGTGGATATGGAAAATGAATTAAGACACGTAATAACAATTTGAACACTTCTCCACACTTAAATAATGTTACTACTTTCTACTTCTTATCCTAGACTCCTGCAGACAGTAATTGGAAATTAATAGATCAGTGGCCCCAGATGCTCATTAACTCTGCATTCACAAAGGTGAAATTGGACCTCAGTTCTCAAGATCCGTGTGGTTTCAATAGCCATACCAGAGCAATCACACATTTTCAGCTATCCTGTGTAATGTGTATATTTTTGGTGTTTGTGTTGAGAAATTTAATTTTTACTTATTCATACTTAATACTTCATTAATATTGAGAAGGTTGTGATGATTTTTGTGCTATGAATGCTTAGAAATGAAAAAATGCCACTGTTTTTAGTAAATAGTGTTGCCCTAAAGGGTTGCATAAAAACTTGGTTTGCAAACAATATTTAGGAAAGTGTGGAAAATAAGAAAAACCAGTGTCAAACAACTTAAAACATACCTTTTCAAGCTTACTCGGAGGACGAGCAGTGTACGGCTTGCAAAATCCAAGGTGCATATGCGCGATATACATAATTCAGTCCCGAAGGTACTGAGTTTTGCTGGGTTAGAAAGGGTGTCTTTACTAGTGATGAGCAAATTTGTTCGGAAAACAATTGCCAAACATAAATTCGGTATGAATAAGGCACATTCAGAGCCATGATCAGAAACCAGAGCAAAATTTTATAAAAAAAGTAACAATCTGTAAAAGTGCGGGAAAATATTTGCGTTGCCACAAAAATATTTTCAGCACTTTAGCAATGATAATGGTGGTGTATTATGAATAGGGTTGAGTGAAACAGGTCGGTCAAATTAAAAAAACACCGACTTTCGCCAAAGTCGGGTTTCGCCGAGCGAAACCTGACCATGGCGCGAGGTCGGTCATGTATTCGGCGACCATTTTGCCCAAGTCGGTTTTCCCATATTACTTTAAGGGCCTTTTCTCAACCAATCAGCAAGAACGCAGGCTGTGAGCAACGCGATGACATGGGCAGCGGCCAGCACCATCTTAGAGAAGGGCATTGTAGTGATTGGTTGGCTTTGTGTGGCGTCACAGCTCATATAAAATCCCTCAGCGCCGACCACCACTTTACTTCTGCAGATCTTAGTGTAGGGAGAGGCTGCTGGTTTTCAGTAGGGAGAGCGTTAGTCAGGCCCCCCCAAAAAAACTGTGCTTGTGCTGATAGTGATTAGCTATACAGTTACTGAGCAGTGACAGTGAAGGATTTTGGTGTGTGAAGCAAAGCTGGTTCTTAGGTTGCCTGCCAGTGACAGAGTAGAAATTGCTTGTGTGGAGCAGCAGAGCTGATTAATAGGCTGCCTGCCAGTGCTAAGGGGGAAATTTCTTGGGTGGCGCAGCAGAGCTGATTACTAGGCTGCCTGCCAGTGAGAAGGGGGAAATTTCTTGTGTGGCGCAGCAGAGCTGATTATTAGGCTGCCTGCCAGTGAGAAGGGGGAAATTTCTTTGGTGGAGCAGCAGAGCTGATTACTTGGCTGCCTGCCAGTGAGAAGGGGGAAATTTCTTTCAGATACCGAGTGTTCATTTTTTCCCACACCGTATAGAGCTGTACGCTCCTCACAGTACCGTGTACCAACTTGTATCACGGACAAATACATGATGACTATCTGTGTGTAACTCAAGAAAAATATACGGAGATTTACAATTGTCACACTGTCACTGCGTACAGGAGGTCAGGGTCCTATGCTGACCCTAAGCTGGGCCCTGTCTAATCCCTCTACCTGGAGGTACTGTTAATGGTACAGAGGTCCAGGCCGCCAGCGTAACCCTACCTCCTGAGAATCCCTGAACCTCAGTAATCTAGTCCTGAGAAGGACCCCGATCACAACAGTAGTGGACAAGGTAGTAAATGCTTATACACAGTACTAGACGAACGAGACAGTACAAGGGGAAAACCAAAAACCACCTTGCATACAAAAACTCACACCACAATAACAGAGGGAACACAAACGGGTAAGGAGATAAATGATAAAGCGAGGAAGGGAAAAATCCACACCGAGTACACTTCGCTCCCAACTCTTCAATACCACGATCCGCTCTGATGGTCTGTATGAAATGCTTTCACCGACAACTACCCTATCAGACCGGCAGGTATTTGAAGGAGTCCCAATACTGCAGAATTAACTGCAGCTGGGTGAGGCTGGGCCTCGTCTAGCACAGAGAGAGAGAATTAACTCCCTCACTGCCGAAAAACACCAAGCACCAAAAACTCAGCTGCGAGAAGTCAGGCTGTGCAATCGCGACGATCTTCGTGGCGACACACCCGTGACAGTACCCCCCCTTCTACAAGGGGCCTCCGGACCCTCAGGGCCAGGTTTATCCGGGTGAGTCGTGTGGAAGGCCCGAATTAATCGATCTGCGTTAATATCCGACGCAGGAACCCACATCCTCTCCTCAGGACCATACCCCTTCCAATGAACCAGGTATTGAAGGGACCGGCGATTAAAACGTGAATCGACGACTTTCGATACCTGAAACTCCAAGTTACCATTGACCACCACTGGAGGAGGAGGTAAAGGTGACGGTATCATCTTCGCGCCGCATACCTCTTAAGCAAAGATCTGTGGAACACGTTGTGAATTTTAAACGTAGGGGGAAGGTCAAGACGGAATGCCACCGGATTAATTATAGAACTGATCCTGTACGGCCCGATGAACCTGGGACCCAGTTTCCAGGAGGGAACCTTAAGTTTTATATTCTTGGTAGACAACCATACCCGATCGTTCACACTTAGGTCCGGACCAGACACTCTCCTCCTATCAGCCATACGTTTGTATCGGTTCCCCATAGTACTCAGATTATTCAGCACCCCTCTCCACACTGAAGCGAATGATGACGAAAATCGTTCCTCCTCAGGAACCCCCGAAAGAGCCCCCCTACTGAAAGTACAAAACTGGGGGTGAAAACCATATGCCCCAAAAAACGGGACTTACCAGTGGACTCGCTCCGCCTATTATTTAGAGCAAACTCTGCCAGAGGCAAGAAAGAAGCCCAGTCCTCCTGGTTCTCTGACACAAAACACCGGAGATATGTCTCCAAGCTCTGGTTCAGACGTTCCGTCTGACCATTGGTCTGAGGATGAAAAGCCGATGAAAACGATAAATGCATCCCCCGCTGTGTACAAAATGCCTTCCAGAATTTGGACACAAACTGAGACCCCCGATCCGACATCACATCGGAGGGTACCCCGTGAAGCCTCACAATCTCCCCAATGAACACCTGCGCAAGAGATTTAGCATTAGGAAGAGCAGGAAGAGCGATAAAATGTGCCATCTTGCTGAACCTGTCCACTACAACGAGTATGACCGTTTTACCCGAAGACGGCGGAGGTCCGTAATAAAGTCCATAGACAGATGAGTCCAAGGACGCTCCGGGATCTTCAAATGTAAGAGGACCCCAGACGGACGGGTATGTGGGGTCTTAGAGAGCGCACAAACCCCACAGGACGCAACAAAAGTTACCACCTCCCTATGTAAGTTAGGCCACCAAAACCGACGCGAGAGGAGATCCACAGTTGCTTTACTCCTGGGTGTCCTGCCAAAGTTGAGTTATGGTGTGCCTCGATCACCTTTTGTCGCAACTGATCTGGAACAAACAGTCTCCCTGGAGGTCCAACAGGGGCGTCCCCCTGAGTCTCCAATACCTCCTCCTCAAGCTCAGAGAATACTGCCGACACCACCACCCCCTCCTGAAGGATAGGAACCGGGTCATCCGTATTCCCGGCCCCAGGGAAACTACGAGATAAGGCATCCGCCTTTACATTCTTTAACCCCGGACGATATGTGACGACAAAATTAAACCTAGTAAAAAACAACAACCACCTAGCTTGTCTGGGATTCAGACGTTTTGCGGACTCAAATATAGCAGGTTCTTGTGATCGGTGATGACGGTGACCGGATGGACTGCCCCCTCCAAAAAATGGCGCCACTCCTCAAAAGCTAACTTAATGGCCAAGAGTTCCCTATTGCCGACATCGTAATTCCTCTCAGTCAGCGGACGACAATTTTTTAGAGAAAAAAGCGCACGGATGCCACTTACCAGGGGACGAACCTTGTGATAATACTGCTCCCACCCCTACCTCAGAAGCGTCTACCTCTACAATGAACGGCTGTGACGCATCAGGTTGAATGAGTATGGGTGTCGAGGCAAAACATTTTTTCAAGGAGGAGAATGCTTGACAAGCCTTGTCAGACCACCTAGAAAAATCTGTCCCTTTTTTTGTCATGTCTGTGAGAGGTTTAACCATGGACGAGAAATTACGAATGAATTTCCGGTAATAATTAGCAAACCCCAGGAAACGTTGTAGTGCCTTAAGATTCTCTGGCAGATCCCACTCAAGAACTGCCCGCACTTTCCCAGGGTCCATACGAAAACCGGATGCTGACACCAGGAAGCCTAAAAACTGGAGTTCCTGTACGGCGAACACACACTTTTCCCATTTGGCATACAGTTTATTATCCCGCAAGATCTGTAACACCTGCCTAACATGCTCCTGATGAGACACAAGATCTGGCGAGTAAATTAAGATATCATCCAGGTATATGACAACAAACTGTCCCACCAGGCGGCGAAAAATGTCATTAACAAAGTGTTGGAACTAGTGTTGAGCGATACGATACCGCAAGTATTGGGTATCGGCCGATATTAGCTGTATCGGACTTTCGATATTGACTTTCGATATTTCCCATATATCGTATACCGGAATCGGAATTGTCACTGTCACTGTGAGTGTCCGTCGGTCGGGTCTGTCAGGAGTCAGCGGCACTTACCTGGCAGAAGATCTCCGGTGGTCACGGCCTGAACTGGTTGATGGCCGCCATCATCTTTCCCCGGCGGTCACATGCAGTTTCTCGCGATAACTGCAGTGACTGCTGGGTAATCCCGGCCGTAAAGCAGTCAGTCCGATGACGTCACCGCCGGGGAAGCAGGTAATCAGCTGTGCTGCGCCGGGATGACAGCCTCTGCCTGTCATTCCGATGTAGCAGAGCTGGATCGTCGTGGGACAGTCGTTACTATGAACTGCGTCGGACAGGTGGTATACTGTTGGTTTGTTTTTTTCCTTTTTTTACAGGAGATCGATGGCGTCGCAGGAATGAGAGTATAATAAAAGAAATGAAAACTGTGTTGTCTCTTTTATTTCATTAAAATACTTTTTTCTTGCTGTGTCTTTTTTTTTATACATTTAAAAACTTTGGGATTAATAATGGATCGGTGTCTTATTGACACCTCTCCATTATTAACCGGGCTTATTGTCACCGTGCAATCAACGGTGACATTAACCCCTTATTACCCCACTTGCCACCGCTACAGGGCAGTGGGAAGAGCCGGGTAAAGTGCCACAATTGGCACATCTTTTGATGCGCCAAATGTGGGGCTGCTGTAGCCTGGTTTTATCAGGCTGTTGAGGGCCAAAATCCATGGGCCTTGACAGTCTTTTAATACCAGGCCGCAGCAGTCTGCATTTTACTTGGCTGGTTAACAAAAATAGGGGGACCCCTACGCCGTTTTTTTTTCGAGGGGATCCCCTATTTTTGTTAACCAGCCAAGCTAAGCAGACTGCTGTGGCCTGGTATTATCAGGCTGGCAAGGTCCATGGATATTGGCTCCTTAACAGCCTGAAAAACCAGGCCTCAGCAGTCTGCTTCATCTGGTTGGTTAACAAAAATAGGGGGACCCCACGCCAATTTTTTTCGAGGGGATCCCCTATTTTTGTTAACCAGCCAAGATATGCAGACTGCTGTGGCCTGGTATTATCAGGCTGGCAAGGTCCATGGATCTTGGCTCCTTAACAGCCTGAAAAACCAGGCCTCAGCAGTCTGCTTCATCTGGCTGGTTAACAAAAATAGGGGGGACCCCACGCCAATTTTTTTTCGAGGGGATCCCCTATTTTTGTTAAACAGCCAAGATATGCAGACTGCTGTGGCCTGTATTATCAGGGTGGCAAGGTCCATGGATCTTGGCTCCTTAACAGCCTGAAAAACCTGGCCTCAGCAGTCTGCTTCATCTGGCTGGTTAACAAAAATAGGGGGGACCCCACGCCATTTTTTTTTCGAAGGGAACCCCTATTTTTGTTAATCAGTTCCCTCTGACGTCACTGATTGTGTCCCTGGCTGACCTGAAGTGAAAGTGGAAAGCAATCAATTAAGCTTTCCACTTCCTCTCCTGTCAGCCAGGAGAGGAGCTCATTTATTTGGGGGTTTACTGTGAGGCTGCAGCATTAACTGCGGTCCCTGCAGTAAACATTAACCCTTTCTGAAGGATTACACCGTGGGACCTGACTGTGCATGGGATAGGTAAGAATAATTTTGCTTTTTTATTTTATTTTTATTACAGGAAATGGTTTTTGCAGTAAAATAAAAGATGGTCAAAAACATGTCTTTATTTCATTAAAATGATTTTTAATTAAAGTGTGTGTGTTTATTTTTATTTCATGCAATAGGATTAATAATTGATAGTTGTCTAATTGACAGCTCTCAATTATTAACCTGGCTTAAGGTCACCTTTCAATAGCAAGGTGGCTTTAACCCCATATTAACCCATTCGCCACCGCTACAGGGCAATGGGAATAGACGGCAAAGTGCCAGAAAGGGCGAATCTAATTATAGATTTGTCTTTTCTGGGTGTCTGGGGGCAGATGTTAGTAGCCAGGGGGGGGGCAAAAATAATGGTCCCTTTATGGGCTATTATTATCTGCCTCCACTCGCTGGCTTTGTCTGTCTGGTTGCGAAAATAGGGCGGGAGCCCACGCATTTTTTTTCAACAATTTTACACCTCATATATATATACATGTCATTGAATTTGTGACACATATATATATATTTATATTTATAGTTCATACACTTCTACATAGTATAATAGCCGCTAATTCAATTGCCGGCTTTTGTGAAAATGCAGAACCCGACATGAAATGACACTTGGTTTACATAGAGTTAACCATGTCATTTCAAGTTGTTTGATCTATTGTTTTCACTAACAATTACATCAGTCTATGTGTGCAAAATTTCACACCTGTAGGGGTTAATTAAAGGTGTAAATTCGTAGCAAAAAAGTCCGTTTTTTTACAACGAATTACACCTTTAATTAACCCCTACAGGTGTGAAATTTTGCACACATAGACTGATGTAATTGTTAGTGCAAATCAGATATCAAACTACATGAAAAGACATGGTTAACTCTATGTAAACCAAGTGTCATTTCATGTCGGGTGCTTCTGTCTTTTCACAAAAGCCGGCTTTACCCGGCAATTGAATCAGAGGCTATTTTACTATGTAGAAGTGTATAAACTATAAATATATGTTATATAATATATATATAATATATGTCACAATGACATGTATAATATAATATATATATATATAATAATATATATATATATATGTATTCTATGTGTGTTTATTTAGTGTTTACAAGGAAAGAAAGAGGTTTTTTTAGTTACGATATTTCTGTCCCATAGACTTACATTGGATTTCCGGTATCGGTATCGGTATCGCCGATATTTTTTGGATATCGGCGATACCATTACGATACCGATACTTTTGGATATCGGAAAGTATCGCTCAACACTAGTTGGAACACCGCCGGAGCATTAGTCAGACCGAATGGCATGACAAGGTTCTCATAATGCCCCTCCGGAGTGTTAAACGCCGTCTTCCACTCATCCCCCTCCTTCATCCTAATCAGATTGTACGCCCCCCTGAGATCCAACTTAGAGAACCATTTGGCGCCCACGATCTGATTGAAGAGATCGGGATAAGTGGGAGCGGATACGGATCTCGGACCGTAATCCAATTAAGTTCACGGAAATCCAGGCAAGGGCGTAGGCCTCCATCTTTCTTCTTCACAAAGAAGAACCCCGCGGCCACCGGGGAAGATGAAGGTCTAATATGCCCCTTAGCCAAACTCTCTGAAATATAATCCTTCATGGCCTGCCTCTCAGGACCAGATAGGTTATACAACCTAGATTTTGGTAACTTGGCCCCAGGGAGCAGTGGCCCTCAGACTGCTGTGGCCTGGTATTATCAGGCTGGCAAGGTCCATGGATCTTGGCTCCTTAACAGCCTGAAAAACCAGCCTCAGCAGTCTGCTTCATCTGGCTGGTTAACAAAAATAGGGGGGACCCCACGCCATTTTTTTTTTCGAAGGGAACCCCTATTTTTGTTAATCAGTTCCCTCTGACGTCACTGATTGTGTCCCTGGCTGACCTGAAGTGAAAGTGGAAAGCAATCAATTAAGCTTTCCACTTCCTCTCCTGTCAGCCAGGAGAGGAGCTCATTCATTTGGGGGTTTACTGTGAGGCTGCAGCATTAACTGCGGTCCCTGCAGTAAACATTAACCCTTTCTGAAGTATTACACCGTGGGACCTGACTGTGCATGGGATAGGTAAGAATAATTTTGCTTTTTTATTTTATTTTTATTACAGGAAATGGTTTTTGCAGTAAAATAAAAGATGGTCAAAAACATGTCTTTATTTCATTAAAATGATTTTTAATTAAAGTGTGTGTGTTTTATTTTTATTTCATGCAATAGGATTAATAATTGATAGTTGTCTAATTGACAGCTCTCAATTATTAACCTGGCTTAAGGTCACCTTTCAATAGCAAGGTGGCTTTAACCCCATATTAACCCATTCGCCACCGCTACAGGGCAATGGGAATAGACGGGCAAAGTGCCAGAAAGGGCGAATCTAATTATAGATTTGTCTTTTCTGGGGTGTCTGGGGGCAGATGTTAGTAGCCAGGGGGGGGGCAAAAATAATGGTCCCTTTATGGGCTATTATTATCTGCCCCCACTCGCTGGCTTTGTCTGTCTGGTTGCGAAAATAGGGCGGGAGCCCACGCATTTTTTTTCAACAATTTTACACCTCATATATATATACATGTCATTGAATTTGTGACACATATATATATTTATATTTATAGTTCATACACTTCTACATAGTATAATAGCCGCTAATTCAATTGCCGGCTTTTGTGAAAATGCAGAACCCGACATGAAATGACACTTGGTTTACATAGAGTTAACCATGTCATTTCAAGTTGTTTGATCTATTGTTTTCACTAACAATTACATCAGTCTATGTGTGCAAAATTTCACACCTGTAGGGGTTAATTAAAGGTGTAAATTCGTAGCAAAAAAGTCCGTTTTTTTTACAACGAATTTACACCTTAATTAACCCCTACAGGTGTGAAATTTTGCACACATAGACTGATGTAATTGTTAGTGCAAATCAGATATCAAACTACATGAAAAGACATGGTTAACTCTATGTAAACCAAGTGTCATTTCATGTCGGGTGCTTCTGTCTTTTCACAAAAGCCGGCTTACCCGGCAATTGAATCAGAGGCTATTTTACTATGTAGAAGTGTATAAACTATAAATATATGTATATATATATATATATATATGTCACAATGACATGTATATATATATATATATATATATATATATATATATATATATATATGTATTCTATGTGTGTTTATTTAGTTTTACAAGGAAAGAAAGAGGTTTTTTTAGTTACGATATTTCTGTCCCATAGACTTACATTGGATTTCCGGTATCGGTATCGGGTATCGCCGATATTTTTTGGATATCGGCGATACCATTACGATACCTTTGAATGAAAGGTGGCTAACCATATTGAACCATCGCCAGCATACAGAGCAATGGCGACAAGATCTCAAATGCCAGTAAAGGGCCGCCAATCCTTCATTATAGATTGTGCCCTGTTTGGGCATTTGGGGCCACGATGATTAGTAAGAGAGGGGAAAAGTATGGTTAGCGGAATATCTGCCCACTCGGGACCTTACCCATGTATGTTCCGAAATCAGGGCGGGCGTAGCCCCATTTTTTTTCACAAAATTAAACCACCGGAATATAGTCTACTATGCCCCTTAGCAATTCTGAAATATATAATATTCATTGTCTCACTCTCAGTACATAATAGCGTTATTAATCCGATTTTGTGAACTGCGCCCACGGAAAGACATTGGTCCTACAGATGTGTGAACCTGTATTTCAGCTGTTTGGATCTATGCTTTACACTAACAAACACTCAGCAGTTGCTTCAACCTGTGGGTTAAAAAAAGGGAAATTCGAAGCAAAAGTCCTTTTTTTTAACGATTTACCCTTTACGTTCTCATTGTCCCTCTGACAAAGTGATGTAAACGCTTTCACTCTAAGCTCTTCACTCCTTCAGTGTCAGCCCCTGAGGACCATTACCATTTGGCCGGATTGACTTGAGGCTGGGCATTAAGTGGGGCCGATAACATTCACCGTATTCTTAAGTTCACGTGGAACCTGACTGGCATGGGTAGGCCTCAAATTTTTCTTCTTCTACTTAATTACAGAAGAACGCGGCCAGTAAAATAAAGGTCAAAATGCCTTAGCCATAAATTCTAATATAATCCTTCATGGCCTGCCTCTCAGGACCAGATAGGTTATACAACCTAGATTTTGGTAACATGGCCCCAGGGAGCAGTTTTACAGAACAGTCATACACGCGATGAGGAGGGAGTTCCTGACACCCTTTCTCCGAGAATACATCCTCAATATCGCCAGAAATGGAGGTTAGACTCTAGGAGCGACCGCACCGATGACCGTATTCATGCAGTTTTTATTACAGAATTCACTCCATTGGCTTATCTCTCTGGATTATCAATTAATAACCAGGTTATGCTTAGTTAACCAAGGAATGCCCAACACTATAGGAGTGGGAAGACCCTCCAACACGTAACAAGACAACAGTTCTTTATGTATCGCCCCCACTTGAAGATTTATGTTTTGCACTGCTTGCAAAAAACTTCCCTGACCGAGAGGCCTGGCGTCGATCGAGAATATGGGGACGGGTTTAGCCAACACACTCAGTCGCATACCTTGAACCCGGGCAAACTGAGCGTCCACCAGATTGGCCCCGGCCCCACTATCCAGAAGAACAGATATCCTCTCAGTTCTCGTACCCACGACCACCTCTGCCAGTACGAGAAACTGAGACGAACCTAGGGACGAAATACCTACTCCCAGATTGCCGTCCACCACACAACCTGGGATTAATAGTTTTCCGACGACCCTTTACTCTGCAAAGGACAGGATGGACACCCCCCAATAAAATGTCCCTTTCTCCCGCAGAAGAAACACCTTCCTGTCTTGTGGCGCACCGCCGGTCCCCTGTTATGTTTCGGTAGCTGAGGAGTGCAGGTAAAAAAGGAAATACACCAAAGCAGTTGGAATCTATGAGATTGCAGTACCCTGACTAACCACCACAACTAGAGGCAGCCGTGGAGCGTTCCTACGTTGGTCCTAGACGCCTCGTCACAGCCTGAGAAACTAACTACACCTAAAGATAGAAAGAGGAAAGCTATCTGCCCCGGAGCAGATCCCCAAAGAACAAAGAAAGCCCCCAAACATGTAATGGCGGTTAGACAAGAAGACATACTGACACAGACAGAAAATAGTATGAGCAAACGTTGGGGCCCAAACTACCTAAATAGAAAAGGATAGGAAGGGCACTTACTGCAATCCCAAAAAACCCTGAAAAGCACCAACTCTACTAATTTCAAAAACACCTGAGATCACACGAACTCTACCACCTAAATTAGTTCTCTGGTGTAACAAAATCAAAACAGCAGCCACTGAAAAAAATGGAAAAAGCAAATGTACAAACATCAGTGGCTGAACTAAACTGAGAGGGCAAAAGCCCCCGGAGGGGACCCTGAAGGCCCCCACAGAAGTGCAGGACAAAATGCAAAAATCAAGCACAAAAACAAAAAGAAGAAAATGTCTTATCTGTTAGCAGGAGATGCAGACACGACACAGCAGGCTACAAAGGAAACAGGAATCAAAGATTGAGACCAGAACAATTGATCACCGGAAACCCTGATGGGAAGGCGACTCCCTTATATAAGACCAGTCAGTAACACCTGATTCCCAATCCTCACAATCTTCACTGGACAGTCCAGTACCGCTTGTAACCACCAGAGGGAGCCTCTGCTCAGAACTCATTTCAAGTCCATTCACAACAGTCCCCTCCCCCGAAATGATGTCCCTCCTAACTGCATAGGCTCCTCTGGACTGACCAGGGGAACCTCCATATAAGGGGCCCTTGTAGAAGGTGGAGTCATCACAGGGGGCGGAGTTACCCCGCACCTCTCCCGAAGCCTTCTGTCAATGCGAATAGCAAGGGCCATAGCGGCTTCCAGTGACACGGGAGGGTCATACTGTCCAATACATCCTTTAATTTGTCAGATAAACCTTGACAAAAATGGCTCCTAAGAGCCGGGTCATTCCACTGGGTGTCCGTGGCCCACCTACGGAACTCCAAACAGAATTCCTCCGCCGGACGATCTCCCTGCTGGATCCTACTAACTTAGATTCATCAAGATAGATCCGATCTGGGTCATCATATACGAGACCCAGAGCTGCGAAAAACCTATCCACTGACTGGAGAGCCGGGGAGCCCGGGGAAGAGAGAACGCCCATGATTGTGGGTCCCATTATAGGAGCGAGATGACAATTCCCACCCTTTGTTCTTCACTCCCCGATGACCGTGGCCGCAGCCGAAAGTACAACTTACATGCCTCCCGGGAAACAAAAAACTTGTCCCGCCCCCCAGTAAACCTGTCAGGGAGAGCTACTTTAGGTTCTGGTCCGGCTTGCTCCGGGGGATACAAAACCTTGGACTTAACGTCCGCCAGCTCCATGGACAAACTCTGCAACTGCCGAGCTAGACTGGCTACTGGATACATGGAGGCTGGAGAGAATCTTTTGTCGGTCGGTGAAAATGTCACGCTGTCACTGTGTACAGGAGGTCAGGGTCCTATGCTGACCCTAAGCTGGGGCCCTGTCTAATCCCTCTACCTGGAGGTACTGTTAATGGTACAGAGGTCCAGGCCGCCAGCGTAACCCTACCTCCTGAGAATCCCTGAACCTCAGTAATCTAGTCCTGAGAAGGACCCCGATCACAACAGTAGGGGACAGGGTAGTAAATGCTTATACACAGTACTAGACGAACGAGACAGTACAAGGGGAAAACCAAAAACCACCTTGCATACAAAAACTCACACCACAATAACAGAGGGAACACAAACGGGTAAGGAGATAAATGATAAAGCGAGGAAGGGAAAAATCCACACCGAGTACACTTCGCTCCCAACTCTTCAACACCACGATCCGCTCTGATGGTCTGTATGAAATGCTTTCACCGACAACTACCCTATCAGACCGACACACCCGTGACAACAATTCCCCCAACACTATTTACAGCTGTATGCTACTGATAGAGTACATTTTTTCTGCGTTTCATATTCTGCTGTTATCAAACTGGGCCTGTGGCAGTGTTTGTTACTCCAGAAATATATGCGGAGATTTACAATTCCCCCAACACTATATACAGCTGTACGCTACAGATAGAGTACACTTTTCTGATTTTCATATTCTGGTGTTATCCAGACTTGGCCTCGGACTGTGTGTGTTCCTCCAGAAATATATACGGAGATTTAGAATTCCCCCAACACTGTATACAGCTGTACGCTACAGATAGAGTACACTTTTCCTGCCTTTCATATTCTGCTGTTATCCAAACTGGGCCTGCGGCCATGTCTGTTACTCCTGAAATATATATGGAGATTTACAATTCCCCCAACACTATATACAGCTGTACGCTACAGATAGAGTACACTTTTATGATTTTCATATTCTGGTGTTAGCCAGACTGGGCCTCTGACTGTGTGTGTTCCTCTTGAAATATATACGGAGATTTACAATTCCCCCAACACTGTATACAGCTGTACACTTCTGTTAGAGTACACTTTTATGATTTTCATATTCTGTTGTTAGCCAGACTGTGCCTCTGACTGTGTGTGTTCCTCCCGAAATATATACGGAGATTTACAATTCCCCCAAAACTATATACAGCAGTACGCTTCTGATACTGTACACTTTTTTGTTTTTTATATCATGTGTAATCCATACTAAGGCTGTGAGAGTCTGTGTCTGTTACTCTGCAAATATATACGGAGATTAAAATTTTTCACCTTCACCTTATACAGCTGTACGCTTCTGATACTGTACCATATATCTGCTGTTATTTTGGGTACATTTACACAAACATGAGGAATTATGGTGGAAGAGGTCACGGACGTGGTCGTGGGGGCCACCTGCTACTGATGGTGGTGGTGGAGGTGCATATGCTTGTAGTGCTAAAAGCACAATAGCACCTATTGCAGGAGGTGTTGAGCCTGCGTCATCGTCTGGCTCCAGAAGTCCTGGAATGCTCCCTTTTCTGGGAGTAGGTAAACCGCTTTTAAAGCCGGAGCAACAGGAGCAGGTTTTGGCTTACATTGCCAAACCAGCCTCCAGCTCTATCTCCTCCTCTTCTGAAGTTTCAAAAGGTCCAAGCACTGAGTCGTCAGAGCAGGCTTCTGGTCAGGAACAACCCCTTTCCTTGTGTCCTCCACCCCCACCGAAAGTGAAGGATGCGGCAGCCCACACTTCATATTACTCCATGGAGCTCTTTTCACATACCATGCCTGAGTTATCAAGTCAAATCCTGAATTCCACAGTTCAAGATGAATCTGACATGGAGTGCACTGATGCACAGCCACTGCTAGATGATTGTGCTGGTACATTCAACCACAGCACTACTTTGCCCTTCGCAGTGTACTGAGCCAGAATGTGACCCTGATGAAACTCAGGTGCTCCTTCCCGCATACTCTACCACATTACACGGTGAAACAGAGGAAGGTGCAGATGAAATTGAAGAGGAGGTGATGGATGACCCAGTTGTTGACCCGGATTGGCATCCAGTGGGGGAAGAGGGTGCCGCTGACAATAGCTCAGAAGAGGAGAAGGATCCGCAGCAGGTATCTACATCGCAGCTGGAGTTATCTGGCAGGCCCCTATCACTCCAAAAAAGTGTTAAAAAAACAAAAAGAGTTGCAGGACAGCTTGGCCAGACGGTCAAATTAGCACAGCGTGCAAGCCCTGAAAAGTTATACCATAGTAGGAAGAGTCCAGTGTGGCACTTTTTGTGACCAAAATCCTATTGATGAGGCAAAGGTTTTCTGTAAACAGTGCGGAAGGACCTTTAGCCAAGGGATAAATCTCAGAAATTTGAATATCAGTTGCATGCTTAGACATTTCATGACTATGCACTTGGATCGCCCGCCAGGGTAGTGGGATACTCGGTACTGGGCCGGTGTCTTAAAGGGGATGTGTCACAGCGGCAGTGACCGGTCCGTGGCCCTGGGCATCCAATGAAAGGGGAATATGTACAGGGATGATAGAGTTTGTAGTAAGGTATTCGTGACGTCACCTGTGGTTTCTGGTCAGCGGTGTCAAGCGCTGCAGTGCAGATCCTCTGGGACAAATGGTGTGATGCAGCAGAGTTGGAATAGCTTCCCACAAGTGAAGCTTGTCCCAGGGCAGAGAGATGATATAGAAAGTAATGGTGCTGAAAGATGTAGCAGAGTGGAGTGTGTTTTGCAGGAAGGACTTGAGGAGACACAGTCAGATGCAGTTTCCAAAGCTTTACTCACAGTTTTTGCAGGCAAAGTGTCCAGGACACTGAGTACAGATGGTGCTGGAGTCGGTCAGTCTGAAAGAAATTTGGAATCCCTTACTTCAGGTGGGATGTGAGGTCTCCTTTCTAGCGCTATTCTCTGAGGCACTGGCTGCTATAAGCTCCGTCCAAATTCCTCTTCTGTTTCTTGTCTAGGTAGAACTTCACTCTCATAACAGGCAGCTGTAACCTGCTTCAGGAATCACTCACTTATGGAATCTCCGACTCACATGTGCTGCTGCTGTGTAGTAGAGTATTAGTTGGGGCAAAGAACCTGCTGTCTCCTGCCCTCCGGATTCTGCTGCTGGGACTTTAGTTTACCAAATCAGCCTCGTACTCCGGTGGTCCAGTTTCTGGCTCTCCGACCTGGGGGTGAGCTCTCTATAGCCTCTCTTTTCCCCAGCTTGTCTCCACACGTCTCTCCTGTCTTGTCCCTCCAGCCACACTCACTAACTCCTCCCCCAACCACAATGTTCTCGAGGAGCTCTCCTGAAATCAGGTGTTGGATCTCCCCCTTCTGGTCCGGAGTAGGAAAGGTGTTGTATGCTGTGTTACCTGTTAAAGGGATCCTTCCTTGCTTTCAGGCATGAATCACTCCCCCCTGGAGGGAGGCAAGTTCACTGTGGCAACCAAACTCCTGGGGTGCCACACAATTGCAAACATGGACGGACTATAAAACGTACAAATCCCCCACCCCGGGGCCTGGTATCAGCACCTGGCGCATCCGGGCAAGTGCCGGTTCCCTGAGCAGGTGGGGGGGAACGGCACTGGCACAGGGCCCCTCATAGTACAAAAATTTGTCTCTGACGGTGGAATGGGCCCACTCGCCGGCAGACATACCGGCGTACTTTGAGGGGCCCTGTGCCAGTAATGTCACCCACTAGTCGGACCCCCCTGCTTGCTAAGGGCCCCAGCACTTGCAATACTTACCTCTCCATGCTCCACCGCTGTGACATCTTCCGCGTTTCCTGACAGTAACATTCAGGTTACAGAGCGCAATGACATCACGTCTGTAGTCCCTCTGCATAAATAGTCCAACTGCAGAGAGCTGTAAGATGGGGACACTCAGGAGTCCAGAGTAGAGCAGTGCACAGCGAGGATAGGTATTTTATTTTTTGTAATGTTTGGAGGAATATATTGGGAGCATTTTACACTGGATCATTAATAATGTGGCCCATTATATATGGAGCATTCTTTTGGCTCATAAGACACTGGAGCATCATCCATGGGGCCCATCATGTATTGGAGCATTCTAAATGGGGCAGATCAGACACTGGAGCAGCATTTACGTGGCCCATTACACACTGGAACATTAATAATTGGGCCAATTATATATGGAGTTTTCTTTTGGCCCATAAGACACTGGAGCAGCATCCATGGGGCCCATCATGTATTGGAGCACTCTAAATGGGGCAGATCAGACACTGGAGAAGCATTTACGTGGCCCATTACACATTGGAACATTAATAATTGGGCCCATTATATATAGAGCTTTCTTTTGGCCCATAAGACACTGGAGCATCATCCATGGGGCCCATCATGTATTGGAGCATTCTAAATGGGGCAGATCAGACACTGGAGCAGCATTTACGTGGCCCATTACACACTGTAACATTAATAATTGGGCCCATTATATATGGAGCTTTCTTTTTGCCCATAAGACACTGAAGCATCATCCATGGGGCCCATCATGTATTGGAGCATTCTAAATGGGGCAGATATACGAAAAAAAGGCTGCACTCTAACATACTAAAGCATGACAACATGGAATACGTGAAATTTTGAACATCAATACTGCTTTGGAGTATAAGGAAAAATATGAGACGCTTAGCATAACATTTGGCCAAATATTATTTGCCCACCAACAATCGTCATGGTGGTCTCAAGTCTGGTGAGTACCTGACCTATGCGAACATACCTCTTTTAGGCTGATATCTGAATTTCTGGGTGAATGTGGACACCTCTGTCAGTAATGCCTGCATTAATGGTTTAGTAGGAACCTTCTGTAATTAAAACCACCTGGTGGGGGCGGAGTGCTCGGTCAGTAAGCTAACATTCAAAAGACAAAAAAACTGACTGGCACATCCAGACTAATGTGAATTAGGTGCAAACCAGGGGGAGCTACCCCCATGTACAACATGAGAAAAAAAGGCTGCACTCTAACATATTAAAGCATGACAACATGCAATACGTGAAATTTTGAACAGCAATACGGCTTTGGCCCATAAGACACTGAAGCATCATCCATGGGGCCCATCATATACTGGAGTATTGTAAATGGGGGACATCAGGCACAGGAGCAGCATTTCTGGTGCCCATTATACACTGGTACATTAATAATGGGGCCCATTATATATGGAGCTTTGTTTTGGCCCATAAGACACTGGAGCATCATCCATGGGGCCCATCATATACTGGAGTATTGTAAATGGGGGACATCAGACACTGGAACAGCATATCCAGTGGCCCATTATACACTGGTACATTAATAATGGGGCCCAATAAATATGAAGCTTTCTTTTGGCCAATAAGACACTGGAGCATCATTAACCCTTCCCGACCCATGACGCCTATGTAGGCGTCATGAAAACCAGTGGCATCCCGACCCATGATGCCTACGTAGGCGTCATGCTATAAATCATGTTCCTGCGGGTCGGGTGACCGGGGTCACTGAAATGTCACCCGACCCGCAGGCACAAGACCCTTTGTGCATCACCACAGTGGGGGTGGCTTAACCCCCACGTTGCTACGATCGCTCTGATTGGCTGTTAAAAGAGAAACAGTCAATCAGACCGATTTGTAATATTTCACCAATGAAATTTGGTGAAATATTACAATCCAGCCATGGCCGATGCTGCAATAGCATCTGCCATGGCTGGACACCGAGATCTGACCCCCCCCCATACCGAGTGACGGGGCGATCGGCCGCCGCCACCGATAAATGGCGGCGATCGGTCGCCGCCATCAATTTCTGCTCCCCTCCTCCTTGCCTCCGCTCCCCCCAACTTCCGATCCACCCCCCTTACCTTCCGACCCCCCGGCGTTGGTCCGGGTTTCTTCATGGGTGCCGCCATCTTGGAAAACGGCGGGCGCATGCGCAGTGCGCCCGCCGGCCTGCGCATGCGTAGTGCGCCCTCCAGTGTCAAAAAAAATTATTTTGTTCACTGTGATACTCTCTCACAATGATCAAAATAAAAAAAAACAGTAAATAAAAGCCCCATTTATCACCCCCATAGGTAGGGACAAATAATAAAATAAAGACATTTTTTTTTTCCTGTGCACACGTTGCGGATTTTGCTGCGCATCCGCAACGGATTTGGTGCTGCGCATCTGCAGCAGATCCGGAAACCATGTACAGTACAATGTAAATAAATATTAAAAAAAACGCTGTGCACATGCTGCGGATTTTTCAACGCAGATTTGGTGCGGTTTTAAATCCGCAGCATGTCAAATCTTTGTGCGGATTCCGCAGCGTTTTTACACCTATTCCATTATAGGTGTAAAACCGCAGGGCAAATCAGCACAAAAAAACGCAGAAAAACCGCAGTAAATCCGCAACGTGTGCACAGGCCCTTAATCCGCGCTAAATCCGCAGGTAAAACGCAGGTAATTTCACCTGCGGAATTAGCAAAATACGCACGGAAAAATCGGCAAGTGAATCCGCAATGTGTGCACGGGGCCTTAGGGTTAGGCTGGGTTCATATTGCGTTATGGCAGTCCGTTAGATGGACTGCGTTACACCGTGGTATAACGCGGTGTAACGCAGTCCGTTAACGCTGCCCTTCACCCCCATTGTCGGGCGCATCGTGACGCATGCCGTAAAGCGGCATGCGTTCGCGAAGTGCCGTCATTCAGTGATAGAGCCTCGGATGCGGGCTGCAGCGTCTGGGCTCCGTCACCGCTAGCACAGATGAATCATCTGCTGATTCATCTGCGCTAGCGGGTATAGCATAACGCGATCGCGTTATGCTATACCGTTACCAGCCTGTCAACGCTATGTGTTGAACGGGCTGGTAAAACGCAATATGAACCTAGCCTTAGGGTTAGAGTTAGAACTAAGGTTAGGGAGGTTAGCATTAGGGTTAGCATTAGGGTTAGCATTAGGGTTAGAAATAGGGTTACGGTTAGAATTTGGGTTAGGGTTAGAATTAGGGTTAGGGTTGGAATTAGGGTTAGAGTTGGAATAAGGGTTAGGGTTGTAATTAGGGTTGGGATTAGGGTTAAGTTTGTGGTTAGGGTTAGAGTTAGGATAAGTGTTAGTGGTGTTTTGGGGTTAGGGTTGGGATTAGGGTTAGGCTTGTGGTTAGGGTTATGGTTAGAGTTGGAATTAGGGTTAGGGGTGTGTTGGGGATAGGGTTATGGTTATGGTTTGGATTAGGGTTAGGGGTGTGTAGGGGTTAGGGTTGTGGTTAGGGTTAGGGTTGGAGTTAGAATTGAGGGATTTCCACTATTTAGGCACATAAGGGGGTCTCCATAGGCGACATGGCGCCACCATTGATTGCTGCAAATTTTGCGCTCAAAAAGTCAAACAGTGCTCCCTTTATTCCGAGTCCCGACGTGTGCCCAAACAGTGGTTTACCCCCACATATGGGGTATCAGAATACTCAGGAGAAATTGCACAACTTTGGGGGTCTAATTTCTCCTTTTACTCTTGGGAAAAAAAAATTGAGGACTAAAAAAATTACTTTTGTGGAAAAAAAAAGATTTTTTATTTTCACGGCTTTGCGGTATAAACTTCTGTGATGAATTTGGAGATTCAAAGTGCTCACCACACATCTAGAGGAGTTCCTTGGGGGATCTAGTTTCCAAAATGGGGTCAATTGGGGGGGTTTCTACTGTTTAGGCACATCATGGGCTCTGCAAACGTAACATGAAGCCCGCAGACCATTCCATCAAGTCAGCATTTCAAAACGTCACTACTTCCCTTCCGAGCCCCGACGTGTGCCCATACAGTAGTTTTCTCCCACATGTAGGATATCAGCGTACTCAGGACAAATTGGACAACAACTTTGATGTCTAATTTCTCCTGTTACCCTTGGAAAAATAAAAAAATTGAGGACTAAAAGATCATGTTTGTGGAAAAAATGATTTTTTTATTTTTATGCCCGGGCGGTATAAACTTCTGTGTAGCCCTTGGGGGTTCAAAGTGCTCACCACACATCTAGATAAGTTCCTTGCGGGGTCTAGTTTCCAAAATGGGGTCACTTGTGGGTAGTTTCTACTGTTTAGGCACTTCAAGGGCTCTGCAAACGTAACATGACGCTCGCAGACCATTCCATCAAAGTCGGAATTTCAAAACGTCACTACTTCCCTTCTGAGCCCCAATGTGTGCCCGAACAGTGGTTCCCCCCACATATGGGGTACCAGTGTACTCAGGACAAACTGTACAACAACTTTTGGGGTCCAATTTCTCCTGTTACCCTTTTTTGAGGAAAAAATGATTTTTTATTTTCACGGCTCTGCATTATAAACTTCTGTGAAGCACGTGGGGGTTCAAGGTGCTCACCACACATTTGGATAAGTTCCTTGCGGGGTCTAGTTTACAAAATGGGGTCACTTGTGGGGGGTTTCTACTGTTTAGGCACATCAGGGGCTCTGCAAACGCAACATGACTCCCGCACAACATTCCTTCAAGTCTGCATTCCAAAATGGTGCTCCTTCCCTTCTGAGCTCTCCCATGCGCCAAAACAGTGGTTCCCCCCCACATATGGGGTATTGGTGTAGTCAGGACAAATTGCACAACAACTTTTGTGGTCCAATTTCTCCTGTTACCCTTGTGAAAATAAAAAATGGCAGGCTGAAAAATCATTTTTGAGGAAAAAAAAGATTTTTTTATTTTCACTGCTCTGCGTTATAAACTTCTGTGAAGCACTTGGGGTTCAGAGTGCTCACAACACATCTAGATAAGTTCCATAAGGGGTCTAGTTTCCAAAATGCCGTCAAATGTGTTTTTTTTTCACTGTTTAGGCACACAGGGGCTCTCCAAACGCGTCATGGTGTCTGCTAACGATTGGAGCTAATTTTCCATTCAAAAAGTCAAATGGCGCTCCCTTCCTTCTGGGCCCTACCGTGCGCCCAAATAGTGGTTTATGACCACATATGAGGTATCTGTGTACTCAGGAGAAATTGCCCAACAAATTTTAGGATCCATTTTATCCTGTTGCCCATGTGAAAATGAAAAAAAATGAGGCTAAAGAAAATTTTTGTGAAAAAAAAGTACTTTCTTTTTTTTTACGGATCAATTTGTGAAGCACCTGGGGGTTCAAAGTGCTCACTATGCATCTAATTAAGTTCCTTGGGGGGTCAAGTTTCCAAAATGGGGTCACTTGTGGGGGAGCTCCAATGTTTAGGCACACAGGGACTCTCCAAATGCGACATGGCAACCGCTAAATATTCCAGCATATTTTCCATTCAAAAAGTCAAATGGCGCTCCTTCCCTTCTGAGCCCTGCCGTGCGCCCAAACAGTGGTTTATGACCACATATAAGGTATCTGTGTACTCAGGAGAAATTGCCCAACAAATTTTAGTATCCATTTTATCCTGTTGCCCATGTGAAAATGAAAAAAATGAGGCTAAAAAATTTTTTGTGAAAAAAAGTACTTTCTTTTTTTTACGAATCAATTTGTGAAGCACCTGGAGGTTCAAAGTGCTCACTATGCATCTAGATAATTTCCTTGGGGGTCTAATTTCCAAAATGGGGTCACTTGTGGGGAGCTCCAATGTTTAGGCACACAGGGACTCTCCAAATGCGACATGGCTACCGCTAAATATTCCAGCATATTTTCCATTCAAAAAGTCAAATGGCACTCCTTCCTTTCTGAGCCCTGCCGTGCGCCCAAACAGTGGTTTATGACTACATATGAGGTATTGGTGTACTCAGGAGAAATTGCCCAACAAATCTTAGGATCCATTTTATCCTGTTGCCCATGTAAAAATTAAAAAATTGATGCTAAAAGAAAATTTTTGTTGGAAAAATTAAAATGTCCATTTTTTCCTTCCCTGTTGCTTTAGTTCCTGTGAAGCACCTGAAGGGTTAATAATTTTCTTGTATGTAGTTTTGAGTAGCATTAGGGGTGCAGTTTTTATAATGGTGTCACTTTTGAGTATTTTCTGCCATATAGACCCCTCAAAGTGACTTCAAATGTGAGGAGGTCCCTAAAAAAAATGGTTTTGTAAATTTTGCTGTAAAAATGAGATATCACTGGTCAACTTTTAACCCTTATAACTTCCTAACGAAAAAAATCTGTTTCCAAAATTGTGCTGATGTAAAGTAGACATGTGGGAGATGATATTTATTAACTATTTTGTGTCACATAACTCTCTGGTTTAACAGAATAAAAGTTCAAAATTTGAAAATTGCGAAATTTTCAAAATTTTTGTCAAATTTCCATTTTTTTCACAAATAAACGCAAAAATTATCGACCTAAATTTACCAATAACATGAAGCGCAATATGTCACGAAAAAGCAGTCTCAGAATCGCTAGGATCGTTTGTTAGAGGTCGAGTTGCCGCTTCTACACAAGGAGAATCTCAAGCCATCCCTGCTGCGGTCTCCCATCTGTCTCCGGCCGCAGTGGACTCTGCTCAGCTTAGATGTTGGTCCCAGCGTCTCGCCCAGTCTAACAGTGTGCAGAGGTTTACTGCTGCCACTCCAGGCTCTGCTATTGTGGCCAGTACTGGTTAGCGGCGAGCAGACGTCTTTAGGACAAAGTCCTTGTTTTCCCCTTCTGAGCATGCCCAGGGTGAGATCTCTCACTGGAGATCAGGGGTCACATGCTCAGGTACTGCAGCAGCTCTATTGGTCCGCCAAGAAGGTCCTGTGACTACTGGTGTTCTGGAACAGTTTCATTGGTCCTTGTTTCTGGCAGGTCCTGTAGCTGTTACTATAAAGGGGTGGCATGGCTGGGCCGCCATGCGCTAATATCAATCGTTATATGCTTTGCCCCAGTGTGGTCATGCGTGTGTGTGGTTAGGGCCCGGCTGAAATAATCCCCTAGAGTACCGACTTAATCGGTGAGGAGTTTGGTATGCTAGCTGGTCAGGGTCGGTGTCCTAGATGCCCTAGATTACCGGCATAGCCAGTGAGGAGATTGATTTCCGTATTGAGGGTCTGGCGTTCAGACGCCATAGATTGCGGGTGACTCCCGCGAGGACATTAGCGCATGATCACGCTCTATGTTCGCTTAGCAGTCAACTGTGTACCTGGGTGCCTGACAGGACACAGAAGTTTGTCTCAGCGGCTCTGTGACGTAACAGGGTTCGCTTTCAATGCTAGACAGCGCCCTAGCGTGTTTATTTTGCGACTCAGTGGTGTTAAGTGAGTTCGCACACATCGCCATATAGCGCTGCTGCACTCCTTCTAGCGGCTCTGTGGAATAACAGAGTTCGCACATATTTCCACAGCGCGTTACGGCGTTTATTTTGGCGACTCTGTGGGATAACAGAGTTCGCTTCTTGCGCCATTTTACTAGCAGCAGGCTCCGCCTGCTCGGTGGACCCCGGGCTGCGAACGCACCTCTCTACATCATATATTTGGTGCGTTCCGCAGACCCTAGCATAGTATTAGTGCCAGGGTATGGCTAGTAAAATGGCGGACGACCAGCATCTACGGCAGTTCATCCAGCAGCTGGAGGGTAGGTTGGCGGCTCTTGAGCGCACAACTTCAGCTGTGGATGTTACCGCAGTCGCTGTTCAGGATGCTAGCACAGCGGCAGCCAGTTTGTCCTCCAACTCCTCTGCTCCGACCTTGTCCCTACTCCCGCTTCCAAACAAGTTTTCTGATGACAGCAAACATTGTCGGGGATTCGTAAGTCAGTGCTCTATACAGCTCGAGCTTCTGGCTGCACGTTTTCCTACAGAGCGGGCACAAGTGGGTTTCATAGTGTCACTACTGTCGGGCAGAGCTTTGGAATGGGCAACGACGCTGTGGGAGCGTGACAATCGCGTGGTGCGGAGTGCTCCTCAGTTTCTGGAGGCTCTTAAAAAGGTCTTTTTAGGCCCGCAGGTCACCCACGATTCGGCTCTCCAACTGCTGGCAATGTCACAGGGTTCGAGCTTGGTCAGTCAGTTTTCAGTTCAATTTCGAACCCTGGCCTCCGAGTCAGAGTGGCCGGATAAGGTCCTTATACCGGTATACTGGAGAGGTCTGGCTGACCATGTAAAGGACGCCTTGGCCACCAGGGAGATACCTACCTCACTGGAGAAGCTTATCTCCATATCTACCCTCATCGACCTTCGCTTTCACGAGCAGAGGTTGGAGCAGGCCAAGTGTAGACAGAGGTTTCGGCTAGCTCCCACCTTTGCCAAACCTCTAGAATCTCCCATTAAGGCGTCCGACTCCCCGGAGGTCATGGAGGTTGCTCGAGCGGGACCTGATTCTCGGCCCGTTTGAGTCTCCGTGCTTTGTAACAATTGTCAGCAGTTAGGACATTATGCCAATAGATGTCCCCAGCGATCGGGAACTCGATCGCGTCTAGTGACCATGGGAGGAGGTTCACTAGAATCAGCAGCATTTGCCTCCAAGCTGTCCTTTAAAGGGACAATCTCTTTTGGTCCATCCACTCTGACGGTTGAGCTTTGTGTGGATTCTGGAGCAGAGGGGAACTTTATGTCCTCTGCTTTTGCTCTCCACCACACAATACCTCTGGTGATGCTCGCCAAACCGGTGACGGTTCGAGTGGTGAATGGATCCATACTGCCCTCACAGATCACACATCAGACAATCCCTCTCACATTAGCTATGTCTCCTTCCCATCAGGAGATTATCTCTTTCCTTGTCCTTCCTGAGGGTATAGATGAGGACCTGCTGGGAGTACCCACTCACTCCTCACATATTGAGTGGTCCTCTTGGAAGATACGGGGTTGGAGTGAGTCTTGTAGAGGTAGATGTGTGAGGTAGAGTGTTCAGGTTATAACTACAGAGACACCCGCAGATCTCACTTCCCTTCCCAAGTGTTATTGGTCCTATGTAGACGTGTTCTCCAATAAGGCTGCAGAGACTCTTCCACCTTACCGCTCCTATGACTGTCCTATTGACCTCTTGACTGGAGCAGAACAGCCTTGGGGTAGGGTTTATCCTTTCTCTCTCCCAGAGACGGAGGCTATGTCCCAATACATCCAGGAGAATCTGGCAAGAGGGTTCATTAGGAAGTCAGTGTCACCTGCTGGGGCGGGGTTCTTTTTCGTGCAGAAGAAGAACGGAGAATTACGTCCCTGCATAGATTACAGTGGTCTTAATGCCATCACCGTTAAGAATAAATACCCGTTGCCCCTGATTTCTGAGCTTTTTGATAGGCTCCGGGGAGCAAGGGTATTTACTAAATTAGACCTGCGGGGTGCTTATAACCTGATTTGCATCCGTGAGGGGGACGAATGGAAGACGACTTTTAATACCAGGGATGGGCACTATGAATATCTGGTGATGCCCTTCGGGCTCTGTAATGCCGCAGCCGTTTTCCAAGACTTTGTTAATGACATCTTCCGGGACATGCTTTCCACGTCGGTCGTAGTCTATCTGGATGATATTCTCATCTTCTCTCCAGATATTGACTCCCACCGGAGAGATGTCTGCAGAGTCTTCGACCTTCTGCGGACAAATTCCCTGTATGCAAAGTTGGAGAAATGTGTGTTTGAGCAGGAGTCTTTACCATTCCTGGGCTATATCATCTCCGCCCCAGGATTGGCTATGGATCCTGCCATACTGCAGGCTGTAATGGACTGGCAAGAACCCCATTCCCTTAAAGCGGTGCAGCGCTTTATGGGATTCATTAATTATTATCGCCAGTTCATTCCCCATTTCTCAACTTTGGTAGCTCCCTTGGTAGCCCTCACCAAGAAGGGAGCAAATCCCAAATTGTGGTCTGAGGAAGTCTCCAAGGCTTTCATCTCAATTAAGTCTCAGTTTGCTAGCGCTCCCATTCTACACGCCCTGATGTTGATAAGCCATTCATATTGGAGGTGGATGCCGTTGGTGCTCCGTTGGTGCTGGAGCAGTCCTCTTTCAAAAGGATGCTCAAGGTCGGAAGCATACTTGCTTCTTCTTCTCCAAGACCTTCACACCAGCGGAGAGGAATTATTCCATCGGGGACAGGGAGTTGCTAGCAATGAAGTTGGCTTTCTCTGAGTGGAGACATCTGTTGGAGGGGGCTCACTTTCCCTTCCAAGTCTTCACCGACCACAAGAATCAGCTCAGCGGCTTAATTCTCGCCAGGCCAGATGGTCCTTGTTCTTCTCCCGGTTTCATTTCACACTCCATTTCCTCTCGGGGAGAGAAGAACATTCGTGCCGACGCTCTCTCTCGCTCTGTGTTGTCCTCTGAGGAGGAGGAGGAGGAGCCTCGGCTTATTGTCCCCACAGAGAGCCTGAGAACTGTGGCCCCGGTTTCGCTAGAGTCTGTGCCCCCGGGCAAGACTTTTGTGCCTACCAATTTGCGACCGGAGGTACTCTCTTGGGCACATTCGTCCAGGGTGGGTGGACACTTTGGGGCAAAGAGGACATCTGAATTGCTAGCGAGGACATACTG
Source organism: Oophaga sylvatica (assembly GCA_033576555.1). NCBI lineage: Eukaryota > Metazoa > Chordata > Amphibia > Anura > Dendrobatidae > Oophaga > Oophaga sylvatica. The sequence continues at coordinate 235,945,009 of JARQOD010000002.1, forward strand.
ATGGCCGCATATGGTCCGTGACGTTGGGGACTATGTTCAGGCGTGTGTCTCCTGCGCCAAGAATAAGTCTCCACGACAACGGCCAGCTGGGTTACTTTACCCTTTGCCGGTGGCAGACAGGCCCTGGGAGATGGTTGGGATGGACTTTGTGGTGGGCTTTCCCAAGTCTCGGGGTTTCACCATCATTTGGGTCATCACCGACCATTTTTCCAAAATGGTGCATCTGGTGCCGCTACCACGGTTTCCTTCTGCACGGGCTCTGGCAGCGTTGTTCGTTAGGCACATCTTCCGTCTACACGGCATGCCGGACAAAATTGTCAGTGATCGAGGTCCCCAGTTTGCGTCTCGGGTCTGGAGAGAGTTTTGCCGTCTACTAAGTATTGAGTTAAATCTCTCTTCAGCGTACCATCCTGAGACGAATGGGTTGGTAGAGAGGGCCAACCAGACCTTGGTCACCTATCTATGACATTTTGTCTCAGCCAGGCAGGATGACTGGGCATCTTTGCTACCATGGGCTGAGTTTGCACTAAACAATGCTGTGGCTGACTCCACTGGACAGACTTCATTCCTCCTAAACTACGGTCAGCATCCACGGGTTCCGGTGCCCATGCCCGTGTCTTCCGCCGACTCCAGGGTGGCAGACTTGGCTGTGGAGGCATGGGACATTTGGGACCGTACGCAGGATGCCATTCAGGTGTCCAAGGAGAGGATGAGGTTTTCCGCTGACGCACATCGGCGTCCCGCTCCGACATTTGCCCCTGGGGACTTGGTGTGGCTCTCCGCCAGTAACATTAGGCTGCGAGTTGAGTCCACTAAGTTGGCACCCCACTACCTCTGTCCTTTCAAAGTCCTCGAACAGGTTAATCCTGTGGTATACCATTTGGCTCTTCCACCACGCCTGGGTATCTCCGACACCTTTCACGTATCCCTTCTGAAACCCGTGCTCATGTCCCGGTTTTCCGAGTCATTTGCCGGACATCGGGTTCGTCTACGGACGACCATGAGGTGAACGCCATCGTAGGGTGTAAGATGGTACGGGGCAAAAAATTTTATTTGGTGGATTGGAGGGGTTATGGGCCTGAGGATAGGTCCTGGGAGCCTGCCGAGCATGTTCATGCTCCGCAGCTCATCGCTGCCTTTGAGCGCAGCGAGGCCCAAAGAAGGGGGCACTAGGAGGGGGGGTAATGTTAGAGGTCGAGTTCCTGCTTCTGCACAAGGGAATCTCGAGCCATCCCTGCTGCGGTATCCCATCCGTCTCTGGCCGTCTCTGGCAGTGGACTCTGCTCAGCTTAGACGTCAGTCCCAGCGTCTCGCCCAGTCTAACAGTGTGCAGAGGGTTACTGCTGCCTCTCCAGGCTCTGCTATTGTGGCCAGTACTGGTTAGCGGCGAGCAGACGTCTTTTTAGGACAAAGTCCTTGTTTTCCCCTTCTGAGCATGCCCAGGGTGAGATCTCTCATTGGAGATCAGGGTCACATGCTCAGGTACTGCAGCAGCTCCTATTGGTCCGCCAGGAAGGTCCTGTGACTACTGGTGTTCTGGAACAGTTTCATTGGTCCTTGTTTCTGGCAGGTCCTGTAGCTGTTACTATAAAGGGGTGGCATGGCTGGGCCGCCATGCGCTAATATCAATCGTTATATGCTTTGCGCCAGTGTGGTCATGCGTGTGTGTGGTTAGGGCCCGGCTGAAATAAGCCCCTAGAATACCGACTTAATCGGTGAGGAGTTTGGTATGCTAGCTGGTCAGGGTCGTTGTCCTAGATGCCCTAGATTACCGGCATAACCGGTGAGGAGATTGATTGCCGTATTCAGGGTCTGGCGTTCAGACGCCATAGATTGCGGGTGACTCCCGCGAGGACATTAGCGCATGATCACGTTCTATGTTTGCTTAGCAGTCAACTGTGTACCTGGGTGCCTGACAGGACACAGAAGTTTAGTGACAATATATCGTAGCACTACCGTGATGGTGCACAAGTAGGTTTCCCAACCACAATATCAAATAGAAAAACTTGGCACTCAGCTTTTAGAAGATTAGTTCCAGATTTATTGCAGTCAAAACAGATGAAACGTTTCGGTCCAACAAGGGCCTTAATCAATCCGACTGCTTGTGGTAAAGGAATAGTGTGAAAAAAGGCAGTTCGCCTTAGTGAGGAGAATTTCTCTTATATCTTTGTTATTTGGGTTCCCATATGGTTGTCCCTTAATAGGGCATTATCATAGTAAAGGTCCAGTACAAATGGGCCGGAATGGCTCCCAATGTGACTCACAGGACTCCCAGGCACGGGCGCAGGCAGGGGCGCAGGTCTCTCCTGTCTGATGCGGCATCCACCGCTTGTCAGCCTTGACAGCAACATAGAGTATATTGCAATATATTACAGAAAAAATGAAACAAAAAACACAAAAACAAAATATAAATATATACATATATACACATTCTTATGTACAATGGACTAGTCCGGAAGAAATTAGCAAGGAGGAGAACATCCATGGTGCATTAAAATCTATTAAGTAGAGGATGTACTTAGAGTGTGATAATAAGAGTTCCAATACTTACCCGACTGCTTGTGGTAAAGGAATAGTGTGAATAAAGGCAGTTCGCCTAAGAGGAAGATAAAGTGCTGTATTTGTTTATGTAAATCTATACTATCATAGATAAAATATCACAAATTACGTTATGGACCGTATAGTATCATAAGTATAAAAGTTGGCCGCTAGATACCTTAGTGAGGAGAATTTCTCTTATATCTTTGTTATTTGGGTTCCCATATGGTTGTCCCTTAATAGGGCCTATGATATAGAATTTAAAAGATTCTTGAATAATAATCAAAAATGTGGGTATATATAAAAAAAAGGAGGGGTGGTAATAAGGAACACTCACATTATCATAGTAAAGGTCCAGTACAAATGGGCCGGAATGGCTCCAAATGTGACCTGTAATGTTAAAGAATGTGCCATATTTAGAACATCAAGGGTAGAGAAAAAAAAGGGGGGGGGAATTTGTCCCCATGATTTGAATATACAGGTTACCCATACGTGTGGTAGATTTGATCACCTTTATATATAGTTTAATGTAGTTTTGAAGAAAAGGGGCCAAAATGGTTCATAACCAGACAAAAATGGTCTTAAAATTGCCTATGTTAGACAATATATCTATATAAAGTAACACCAAGTGTATGAAAACCGATTGGTGGTATATAGCATAGTAGCTTATATATAGTTGTAGAGAATCAAATTATATGTAGCATATTGCTTTATATTATATGCATTGGTGGCAGTGTTATTATTAAACAGCGATAATTTTAAGATCCTCTAAGTAATAAGCATTGGTGGCAATACTTGCTGGACTCCCAGGCAGGGCTAATTGCTTGACATTATATGCATTGGTGGCAGTGTTACCATTAAACAGTGGTAATTCTAAAATCCTCTAAGTAACAAGCATTGGTGGCAGTACTTACTCACAGGACTCCCAGGCACGGGCGCAGGCAGGGGCGCAGGTCTCTCCTGTCTGATGCGGCATCTACCGCTTGTCAGCAGGAGAGACCACGCTGCTCTGCGCCTTAAAAGGGAGAGGAGGGTGGAGCGGTAGCGCATGACGTCACCGGAAGCGACGCATGCGTTCCACTCTGCGTTCCATTATGCTTGGCGCTTAGTAAGCGTCATGTGGGCATGTGTCATGAGCCCTGGTCCACTGCATTAAAGAGAGACGGCATCCACGTTCTATAATATATTTGTTTTATGTTTGGCGCTAAGTGTGCATGCTATGGGAGTGTGTTATAAGCGTGTGGCACACTATATTACGATGAACAGCATTATATTAGCGCTAAAAAAGGGGGAAAAAAAGTTCAATTATAATAATGGACTATGTATATCCTGTTACGTATTTAGTGAGCAGATAGTTGAAAAAAGAATGGTCATTATAGAGAGCCTGTCTCTGTACTGGATGTGGATTAGCCCTAAATATGCCATATAGGAGAAGAGAGGATGTTGTGAATGAAAATATTTATTGGCAAATAGTAAATTACATATAAGGAAATAAAGGAAAAATGATGAAGAAAAATAATAAAGGGTGCTGGAATGCAGTCGGGTAAGGGGGTCCAAGGGTGTGGGTTCTAGACGAGAGAATCAGTATAAACGACTCTGTAATAAAGGAAAACAGAGTTAGATCATTAATCAAAATTGAACATACAGTACATATCGTGCTGGAGAATTGTACGAAAATTATTTCATAGTCGGAAATAGTATCATGCATTGTAGGATCCCTAAGGCATACAAGTCTTAAGAGTATAAGCCCACATGAATTTATCGCTGGAATATAACAGTATGAACACTGCCGCATCAGACAGGAGAGACCTGCGCCCCTGCCTGCGCCCGTGCCTGGGAGTCCTGTGAGTCACATTGGGAGCCATTCCGGCCCATTTGTACTGGACCTTTACTATGATAATGCCCTATTAAGGGACAACCATATGGGAACCCAAATAACAAAGATATAAGAGAAATTCTCCTCACTAAGGCGAACTGCCTTTTTTCACACTATTCCTTTACTACAAGCAGTCGGATTGAGGAAGGCCCTTGTTGGACCGAAACGTTTCATCTGTTTTGACTACAATAAATCTGGAACTAATCTTCTAAAAGCTGAGTGCCAAGTTTTTCTAGGACACAGAAGCTTGTCTCAGCGGCTCTGTGACGTAACAGGGTTCGCTTTCAATGCTAGACAGCGCCCTAGCGTGTTTATTTTGCGACTCAGTGGTGTTCAGTGAGTTCGCACACATCGCCATATAGCGCTGCGGCACTCCTTCTAGCGGCTCTGTGGAATAACAGAGTTCGCACATATTGCCACAGCGCGTTACAGCATTTATTTTGGCGACTGCGGGATAACAGAGTTCGCTTCTTGAGCCATTTTACTAGCAGCAGGCTCCGCCTGCACGGTGGACCCCGGGCTGCGAACGCACCTCTCTACATCATATATTTGGTGCATTTCGCAGACCCTAACACCGTTGAAGCTTTCCTGAGTTATTACCTCATGAAGGGACACTGGTCAGAATTGCAAAAAATGGCAAGGTCTTTAAGGTCAAAATAGGCTGGGTCATGAAGGGGTTAATGGGGCCCATCATGTATTGTAGCATTCTAAATGGGGCAGAACAGACACTGGAGCAGCATTTACGTGGCCCATTACACACTGGAACATTAATAATGGGGCCCATTATATATGGAGCATGATTTTGGCCCATCATACACTGGAGCATCATCCATGTGGCCCATCATATACTTGAGAATCATATGGGGTTCATTATTTATTCGGCATCATATACGGTATGGAGCATCATATGGGCCTATTTTTGTTATATGGAGCTCATTCTGTATGGAGCAATATATGGGGCCCATCATATACTGTATGGAGCTTTATATGTGACTCATTATACTGTATGGAGTAATATGTGGTGCTCATTCTACTCTATGGGGACCGTCCTATACTCTATGGCACATTATATGGGGACTATCATATCCTGGAACAGTATGTGGAGTTCATCATATACTGTATGGAACATTATATGGGACCAATTATGTATGGAGCAATATATGGGGCTCATTATTCTGTATGGCGCACTATGTGGTGGCCATAATACTGTATGGAAGAATATAGTGTCCGGTTTTGAGCTATTGTAGATTTTAACATAGATATCAGTCATGTCATGTAAGAAGTGAAGTATTTTTCATTGTACTATACCTATATTTCTGTGCCGTATCGGAGTATGATGAATTGTGGTATGTGTTAAAGGGGCCCACTGACACTCTTTGGCCCGGGTACCTACCCCCCACAAGTTGAGCCAAATAACCCCCATTTTTCAATGTGTAACCATTATTATCAAGTAAATTAAGGTTGCCAAGCTTAAGTAATAATGATTGATGTTGCCATTCAAATGGGCACTGTCGGTGTGTTTACTGTCCTCCACTCCCTACCGACATTGCTTCCCCATTGACTTGAATTGGGTTTCGTGTTTCGGTCGAACCACTGACTTTTTCCTATAGTCTGCGGATTTCGCTCGACTCAACTTTTACGAAAGTCGGGTTTCATGAAACCCGACTGACCCAAAAAAGGGAAAGTCGCTCATCTCTAACCATGAGCGATTGGCACGTGTTTGATGAGGGTAGAGGGTTTGCAGAGCTCAGAGGTGAGGCGTTTTTGTAAGCAGTCATTTTTTTTCCTAACTTTGTGTGCACATTGCGGCTAGCCAATCAGGGCTTGGAAACACCCACAATGTCCTGACACAACTGCTTGAGTCATTAGCTGCTGAAATCACATATCCCTCTCAATATAAATAGTTTGTTTTAGCGCCATTTTGACACTGTAAAATGTACACTGTATATCCAACTTTTTCATTTAGTGGCATTGAAATTGTTCTGTGTGCACAGCTGTTGCACATTAAAATTCATTTATTTTTTTTACAAATGTGATACAGCAGCCAAGATCTGAATTTGAAATTGTTTTGAGTCTATCTTCTAGATAATGTGCATCTTTGGCATCCAATTTCACACGGGCATCTTTTATACCTAGCGAAGCGCATATGTTATACCTATCTTCTGACGAGCATCAAAAGCTCTCTGGTAATTGGTGTTGGGCAGATGAGTAATAGCTGTAGGCTGGATCCTTGATCTCATACTTCCCATAGCCACCCTGTTATTGATCCTGTTGTACGTTCACATTCCCGCCCCCAAAAAATTCTTATGTTACTAACCTCATACAGTAGGGGATGTCACTTTTAAATTGTTTGAAGCATCTACTCAATGTTACACAGGCTTTATCGACCGGCCCAAAAAAATTCTTGTGTTTCTAACGTCATAGAGTAGGGGACATGTGACTTTAAAATTGTTTGGAGCATCTACTCAATTTTATACAGGACTTATCAACAGGCCCAAAAAATTCTTCTGTTACTCAAGTCATACAGTAGGGGACATCTCACTTTGAAATTGTTTGGAGCATCTAGTCAATGTTATGCAGGCCTCATCTACACCAAAAAAAAAAAAAATCTGTTACTAATGTCATACAGTAGGGGACATCAAACAATAATTTGTGGAAATGTGAATAGTCCTGCTTGCGTGTCCGTCTGCTGGGTTGGGTGCAGTGGAAGACCTGTCAGTCACTTTTATACTATTTCAACTGTAAAATCGATGCCACTTTGTTAGTGTCTGACAATAATTTTGTAAATATGTAGATTCCACATTGGGTCTCCTTCATGTGCGTTGCCCGTAGCAGTAGGCCTCCGATACCGACAGTTCTCCGCTGTCTTTAAGTCAACTACCTGTGTTACTATCCTTACATTTTTCTGACAATAGTAATACATGAAACTGATATGTATGCCACCTGAGTATGGCTGAGCATCACTTTCAATTTTTGGGGTGCTTTTATCACTTATATCGCACCAATAATTCAACATTCGCTTTACAGACATTGAGAAAGATTTGGTGTGCTTGGTATGTAAGATCAGTCAAAACCAGCAGAAATGTCCAATTCTGTATTAGCTGACAGGCTCTCAATCACCCCAACTGTAGGAGGTAAACAAGTGGAGGTTCTTCAGCCAGAGACATGTGTGACAACATTTGCCATGGTGAGGGAGGAGGGAGAATCAGAAGATGCATTTTAACTCAATGATATTCCCAGATTAACACATGTTGATCGAGCTTGTGCCAGGTCATGCATGTTGTATAAAAATGATTTAATTTAATTTTTTTTACTCTACTTGGGTTTTGTTTAAAAAGGTTAACAGATAACTTTTTTTAGATTTTTGCTGGTCTGAAAAAAAGACCAAAGCTAGGTAACTGCAGAACCATGAACGCAGCTGTCGACTGCCAGAATTGGGCCTAGGGAAGCATTGGGTGACGTGGTTGCATAACTCTGTGTCCACGTAACCTCCTCATCTTCCTACTCCTCCTCTGCTGAGGTACTCAGCTGCATGCCTCTGGGTTTACACCAAGTGTGATCTACTACCCAATCGTCATCCTCTGTGTTCTCCCACTCTTCGCCATGAGAGTCACCCTCCTTCTCTTCCTGCCTATACAGCACAGTACAGTCCACAGGCGCCTCAAATATCTGAGCCTCATCACAATTGGATCACTTTCACCCAATGGGGTTAATGTCTGTTGACAAGAGTTTGGTTTATTCTCGGACAAAACTTTGTCTGGTCATAGATCTGAGACAGAAAAATTTGGCCATCGGTGCAGATGATTTCCTCCTCTTGACTCTGAAACTTTAGAGTACACTTCCTATGCAAATCACAATGTGTGAAGAGATCTGCAGATTCAGTCATCTGTGGTTCCCAACAGTCAGTTGGGCGCTTGGAAATTTGTGATGTTGGGAAAAAAAGGTTAACTGGGGTGTCACCACTGAGGACTGTACTGTGTGTGATGTTAAGGTGGAGGAAGAGGAGCAGAGGACACTTGATGCAGTGCTTGCCATCTACTGGAGCACATGTTCTTTCTGGACCTCATCTGCAAAGCATACTATTGTATGTCTGCCAAAGAAAGGGAGCGGAGTTGCCCGTCCAATAACAGAAGTTAAAATGCTGCACAAATTCTGACTGCAGCAAAACAAACTGACTTCTCATCCCTCATATCATATCTGTCTCACAACCCTAAACAGCTAGTCAGTACTTTCAATTCTTTCCTGCGTCTGCCAGTTCCCCCTCCCTTTCATCTCAGCTGAATAATTTGCCTCACCACCTGTGAACTTGACACAATAACGTCCCTCCTCATTCCAGAGATTACCATCACAAGTCTAATTCACCTCTTCAACCTGTCACTAACAACTGGTATCTTCTATCCTGATTGAAACATACCTCGATCACACCCATCCTCAAAAATCTCACCCTGAACCAATCCTCTGTGTCAACCTATCGCCCCATATCATTTCTCCACTACTATTCTCTTGAAGAGGTAGTCGCCGGAAGTAAAAACCATTCCCGGTGACTTCCTCTTGAAGCTCATCAAGAGAATGCCAAGACTGTGCAAAGCAGTCATCAAAGCAAAAGGTGGCTACTTTGAAGACCCTAGAATATAAGAAATATTTTCAATTGTTTCACACTTTTTTGTTAAGTATATACTGTCATTCCACATGTGTTAATTCATAGTATTGATACCTTCAGTGTGAATTTACAATTTTCATAGTCATGAAAATACAGAAACATCTTTAAATGAGAAGGTGTGTCCAAACTTTTGGTCTGTACTGTACGTATATTGGATTAGTTGTTGCATTGAATAAAGAAAGGATTGTTTTACTGCATCATGGAGTGCCACCGATTTTTTCCTCCTTGGCCTGGACTTTGTACGATGCTGATCGTTTAATGTTAACTCAAACGAAGAAATTATGCACACAACGAGTATATAAAAAATAAGAAAACTATTTTATTGAACATAATATAAAAAATGAATAAAAGGGAAAATAACAGTAGAACCCACAGATTGGAGTGGAACCACTAGGAGAGCTCAGGGAAAATTACAATGCATATATAATAACAATATGTTTGATGCACATAGTGACGATCATAGTATAGCTGTCATAGCTCCATAATAGGGAACTATGTATATAATCACAAACTCCTCAGGGATAGGCAGCTAAGACCGATGGCTATGATAATAGCTTACAAGTCATATTAAAGTATATAAGCATAAGTAAGTGATCGAACACATACCTGAGACCCAGTGGTGCCACTCTCCCCAACGCGCGTTTCGGCGCTCTGCCTTCTTCCGGGGAAGGCAGAGCGCCGAAACGCGCGTTGGGGAGAGTGGCACCACTGGGTCTCAGGTATGTGTTCGATCACTTACTTATGCTTATATACTTTAATATGACTTGTAAGCTATATCATAGCCATCGTCTTAGCTGCCTATCCCTGAGGAGTTTGTGATTATAACATAGTCCCCTATTATGGAGCTATGACAGCTATACTATGATCGTCACTATGCATCAAACATATTGTTATTATATATGCATTGTAATTTTCCCTGAGCTCTCCTAGTGGTTCCACTCCAATCTGTGGGTTCTACTGTTATTTCCCTTTTATTCATTTTTTATATTATGTTCAATAAAATATTTTTCTATTTTTTATATACTGTTGTGTGCATAATTTCTTCGTTTGAGTTAATATATCTCATTGTGCATTGAAGCCTACACTGCTTGGCACCCTGGTATTATACAATATAATTTGCTTAGTGGTGCTATCTATATATAGGTTTCACTGATCGTTTAATGTGTTGCACCTGGGATTTTGCAAGTCGTACACTTCTGGTCCACCGAGTATGCTTGAAAAGGTATGTTTTAAATTGTTTGGTGCTGTTTTTTCTTATTTTACACAATTTCTTGACTTTATTCATACCAGTGCACATCAACTCATACCAAGCTATGGACATAAATCCGGGCGTTGAAACCACAGAGCAGTCGGCTTCCTCTCATTGAATATTAGCAGGGAGAAAAATGCAGGTACATTTTTTATGGACTGTAACATCAAAGACGACTATTAAGTATTAAGTTCTAGGACTTTGGAATATAAAATAATCTGGCCGAAAAAGAAGTCAGATCATTTTGGTTTGTAAAATCCCTTAAATCATACAGTGGAGAAAAAAAAGTATTTAGTCAGCCACCAATTGTGCTAGTTCTCCCACTTAAAAGGTGAGAGAGGCCTGTAATTGACATCATAGGTAGACCACAACTATGAGAGTCAAAATGATAAAACAAATTCAGAAAATCACCTTGTCTGATTGCCAGATTATTTTACAAATTATGGTGGAAAATAAGTATTTGGTCATTAACAAAAGTTCATCTCAATATTTGTTTATATTGTTTGTTGGCAATGACAGAGGTCAAACATTTTCTATAAGTCTTCACAAGGTTGGCACACACTGTTGGTGTATGTTGGCCATCCTCCATGCATATCTCCTCTAGAGCAGTGTGTTTTGGGCCTGTCGCTGGGCAACACGGACTTTCAAATCCCTCCACTGTATGTTGATTGTGAAAGAGTACCTAAAGGCTTAAGTATTTTTATAGAAATTTCCCATTTCCAAGAGGATAAAGCACTTGTGACGGAATGGGAAAATATGCAGCTGCAATGCTCCAAAGATCTGTTACAACTGATTCTGAAGCAGAATGATAAAGAATATGCAGATGTTATTGATGAATTGTAGAAATTGAAAACTGAGTTAATAATTCATCAAACAGTAAACCAGCGGCAAAATTTTTCTAAAAAAAAAACTTGAGAAAAACTAATTAAAAATTAAAATTAAACCGCAAAAATGATAAATTTGTCAGTGATAAAAAATTACTACTACTGGCTAACACGGTACAAAGATATACATCTTTCCTGTATCAGTGATAAAAATGATTTTGAAACAGGAAGAATTTTCCAATAGAATAAATTTAAACAAAATGTTAAAAAATCAAAAAACCTCCAATTCTCATAAACACTAAAAACCTCGCCAAGATTACTGGACTACTGAATCTGACTCTAGTGCTTCTAAGGAACCAGGATAGCCCAAGCAATGCAATTCAGTCCCTGAGAATTTATCAAGTGTGATTTCCCCTTTGAGAAACGCAGGAGAAGAAGAAGGGGCGCCAGGAAGCACAAGTTTGCAAACAGGCATAAAGAGGAAACAAGTTTCTTAGAAATAAATTACAAGACTAACATGTTCCTGAACGTTATCAATCTCACTGAACTTTCTCTTGACAAGGACATATTATCACTGTTATTGAAAGGCCTGAATTTTTGTATCCCTGACAGGTTTCATGAGGTGGACTTTAAGATTGATTCATTTAAAGCTGTTTGTAAGATTAATTTGCACAAATCTTTTTCTTCCACAGCGAGCTCTAATATTGTAACAACACCTGGTGAAATTCCAGCCTCTATTGGCCCTTTGGGCTTCAGAGTGAATGAGTCCACCTGCCATGCTTTTGCAGACGATTCATCGCTCTTGCTAAGTCTGAGTGAGGAGGATGCGACCTTGGCAGTAGCAGATAGGGAAACCCATGGAAAAAACGTTTACAGGAGGCGTCCCTTCTACCTATATGCCACTAATAGCTTTTGGTAATGTGATAGACTTATTTCACGATCTGGTGATAAGGGATGTAAATGAACTTATTTACCCAGAAATGCCTGATAATCTAAATAAAGTGGAGTTATCTGCACTGAAAAAATTAAAAGATCGCAAAGACCTGGTCATTCGTCAAGCAGATAAGTGGGGAAATATTGTTCTAATGACAAGGGACTATTATGAAAATGAATCACTTAGACAGCTATCAGATATCTATTTATATAATTGTCTTGTAATGTTTTCATTTCCAGTTCTATCCAGTTGTCACCGTATCCCAGAATTCCTAGAGGAGGAAGTTCACCAACTGCCATATTGGGACACCCAAGCGATACGTGTCTCAATATGGAACCTGTTGCAAGTACCAACCTATTGTGCGGCACCACCATCGGAACACCATGGCACCACACACACACTCTATACGCCGTACACATCACACACACACAAACTCACATTCTCACTCACACGCTCACACACACACACTCACACTCACATACTCACTCTCACTCACATTGTCACACTCACTCACACACACTCATACACTCACACACTCACACTCACACACTCACTCACAAACTCACACACTCACACTCACACTCACTCACACTCACACACTCATGCAGCCTCTTGTGTGGTACCACCAGCCGAACACCGTCCCAAACACGCTGCCGCTGGGATCAGCCAAATGATTCACTGACTGTCGCTATCTTTATAGAGGAGGAATGCATGCACAGTTTTAATGTGACCGACGCTATCTGTCTGCACAAAGATGGCGGCGGTCTGATTTACTGCGCCTGCGTGAATTATGCGCAGGTGCAGTGAATCATTCGGCTGATACCAGCGGCAGATGTGCTACGTGTGTACAGGCAGAGGAAGCCGGTCACATTAAAGGGGTTTTCCCACAAACAAAAGTTCATTTTAAAAATTGACTGTGTCTGACTGTATGGCGCATACCACATGTCCTGGGCAGGTGAGGAAGCAAAAGACAATATTGACATTACAACAGGGGATCACAGTGGATTCATTTAGTGAGGTAAAATATTTCACTGAGCGTTTTTAAAAAATATTTTACCTCACAAAATGTATCTTCTGCGATCTCCTGCTGTAATGTCAGTATTGTCTTTTGCTTCCTTCCCTGCCCAGGACTCAGGAGCTGTGATAAAGCACATGGGGTACACAGGTCAAAGAAGAGATTACATGAGAAGACAAGACAGCAGATGGGGGAGAGAGAACGTGCACAGGGGTGAGAGAGACAGAGCACAGTGGGGAGACAGCTCAAACTGGACAGCACATGAGGGGAGAACACAGCACAGGAAGGAGAGAGACAGCAGACAAAGGTGATAGCACATGGTGTAGACAGGTCAAAGAAGAGAGCACAGACGGGAGAATCAGCAAAGAGAGTGGATAGGTGGGTGAGAACATGAGGAGAGATTCTCAAAACTGCAAAGCCTGCCCGCATCGCGACATTACTGCCTTCCTAATGCGATAGCATCGGGCTTCCATCTAGTGAATACATATACCACATTAGGTTATGACCTGACCTCCAAGTTCAAAATTAAATTGTAATCCCTGTTGAGGAAACAAGTAAATATGGGTGCTATTTCCCTGTGACAAGCTGAACAGTTATTCCCTGAACACCCAAATAAACTGCATTGGTACTTTATACCAAAAATCCATAAATCTGCCACATCTCCCAAAGGATGCCCGATTCTTTCGGGAGTAGGATCTTTGATGGAGCCACTATCTAAGTATATTAACCCCTCTTAAAAGATGTCCAGTCATATTTAAAAGATACAGGATATAGAATGGCAGGAGGATTTCGCTTTGGCTTCAATTGATGTTGAAAGCCTCTATACAAGAATACCACATACAATTTGTATTGAAGAACTTTGCAACATTCTTTCACAAACTGATAAAAGTTCTTTGTGATTGTATTGACTTCATCCTCACTCATAATGCATTTATGTTTTTAGAGAAAAGGTATATTTAGCACAAAGGGACAGCTATGGGCATGCCAGCTGCTTATATTCTAGCAAATTTGTACCTAGGTGTGTTAGAAGAGATTTTTGTTTTTTCTCAAAAAAATCCTTTTTTAAAATACACTGCTCATAAAAATAAAGGGAACACTTAAACAACAGAATATAACTCCATGTAACTTCTGTGAAATCAAACTGTCCACTTAGGAAGCAACACTGATTGACAAATGGAATAGACAACAGATGGAAATTATTGGCAATTATCAAGACACGCTCAATAAAGGAGTGGTTCCGCATGTGGAGACCACAGACCTCATCTCAGTACCAATGCTTTCTGGCTGATGTTTTGGTCACTTTTGAAAGTTAGTTGTGCTTTCACACTTGTGGTAGCATGAAACGGACTCTACAACCCACACAAGTGGCTCAGGTAGTGCAGCTTATCCAGGATGGCACATCAATGCGAGTTGTGGCAAGAAGGTTTGCTGTGTCTGTCAGCGTAGTGTCCAGAGGCATGAGGCGCTACCAGGAGATAGGCCAGTACACCAGGAGACGTGGAGGGGGACGTAGGAGTGCAACAACCCAGCAGCAGGACCGCTACCTCCGCCTTTGTGCAAGGAGGAACAGGAGGAGCACTGCCAGAGCCCTGCAAAATGACCTCCAGCAGGCCACAAATGTGCATGTGTCTGCTCAAACGGTTAGAAACTGACTCCATGAGGATGGTCTGAGTGCCCCACAGATGGGGGTTGTGCTCACAGCCCAAGACCGTGCAGGACACTTGGCATTTGCCACAGAACACCAGGATTGGCAAATTCGCCACTGGCGCACTGTGCTCTTCACAGATGAAAGCAGGTTCACACTGAGCACATGTGACAGACGTGACAGAGCCTGGAGACGCCGAGGAGAGTGATCTGCTGTCTGCAACATCATTCAGCATGACCGGTTTGGCAGTGGGTCAGTAATGGTGTGGGTTAGCATATTTTTTCAGGGCCACAGAGCCCTCCATGTGCTCAACTGAGGTAGCCTGACTACCATTAGGTACCGAGATGAGATCCTCAGACGCCTTGTGAGACCATATGCTTGTGCGGTTGTCCCTGGGTTCCTCCTAATGCAGGACAATGCCAGACCTCATGTGTTCCTGCAAGATGAAGGCATTGAAGCTATGGACTGGCCAACCCATTCCACAGACCTGAATCCGATTGAGCACATCTGGAACATCATGTCTCGCTCCATCCACCAACGTCACGTTGAACCACAGACTGTCCAGGAGTTGGCGGATGCTTTAGTCCAGGTCTGGGGGGAGATCCCTCAGGAGACCATCTGCCGCCTCATCAGGAGCATGCCCAGGCGTTGTAGGGAGGTCAAAGGCACGTGGAGGCCACACTCACTAGTGAGCACAAAATTAAAGTGGAATGTAATGTCCTTAAAACAAGTCAATGTTTTAAGGACATTACATTCCACTTTAATTTTGTGGGTGACTCCAAATCCAAGCCTCCATTGTTTAATAAATTTCATTTCCATTGACGATTTTTGTGTGATTTTGTTGTAAGCACATTCAAGTTTGTACAGAACAAGAAATTCAATGAGAATATTTCATTCATTCAGATCTAGGATGTGTTATTTGAGTGTTCGCTTTATTTTTTTGAGTAGTGTATATGAAAACTTTTACGCGTTGTATGGACGACATTTTTGTAGTTTGGTTAGGTTCAAAAGAAGACTTTAATAATCTTTATTTTTATATAGCGCTAACATATTCTGCAGCGCTTTACAGTTTGCACACATTATCATCACTGTCCCTGATGGGGCTCACAATCTAAATTCCCTATCAGTATGTCTTTGGAAGATGGGAGGAAACCAGAATACCCAGAGGAAACCCATGCAAACATGGGGAGAACATACAAACTCCTTGCAGATGTTGTCCTTGGTGGGATTTGAACCCAGGACTCCAGCGCTGCATGGCTGCATTGCTAACCACTGAGCCAAGACTTTAGTAATTTTGTCATTTATCTAATTGATTCTTATTCTAATGACATGAATACGTTTTTTATATCTGTTTTTGGGGGCCAAAAATTCAACTTCTTGGATGTCAGGGTTCAAGTAAATAATGGAACTCTGCTCACAAAAGTATATAGAAAATCAACTGCGACAAACTTTGTTTTGCATTCTGCTAGTGCGCATCCGACACATTCAAAAACCACATTACAATATAGTCAGTTTTTGCATTTGAGGATGGTCAAAAATACAGAAATAACCTTTGACAAACAAGCACATAAATTAGTCGGTTCTTATCAAGAGGTTATCTGCATAAGATTCTTGTAGAAGCTCTGAAAAAGGCTAAAGAATCAAGTCCCAAAGCACTTAGGACACTTTGCATTAACAATAACTGTGCATAACCCAAGAGATTCATCTTTAGTTTTAAATACGGTTCGCTGGACAAAGTGATGCAGTCTGCTACAATTAAAAATTGGCGTGTCCAAAGTTTAGATAAAGATCTTAAAGATGTGATTTAGGAAAAACCATTAATTACTTATAGCCGGTGTCAAAATTTGAAGGATAATTTGGATCGTAACCAGTAAAAAGTACCCCAAAATAACTGGTTTAAAAAATTCCTCTGTAAAGGGAAATCACAGATATGGCTCTTGCCACTTCTGTCTTTTTTACTTGAAAACTAATCCAGTCTCTACACGTGGAATTTCACATTTTGTCAATCAGTTTATTTCTTGTATAACTCAGTTTGCTGTGTATGTCCTTTTCTGCCCGTGCAACAGGTTCTATATAGGAAAACTAACAGACTTTTTTTTGTAAGGTTTACGGAACATTTTAAATCAATTTCCACAGGGAAAGGATCAATGCATCTAATTGTCCATATACGCGATGTACATAATTCAGACCCGAAGGTACTCAGTTTTGCTGAGTAAGGCCGGGATCACACATGCGAGTAAGTCATCCGACACTCGCTTGTGAAATCCCAGCTCTGGCGCCGGCACTCGGGAGTGGAGCGAGCGGCTGCATAGAACTACATGCAGCCGCTCGCTCCACTGCTGAGTGCCGGCGCCAGAGCTGGGATTTCACATGCGAGTGTCGGACGACTTACTCGCATGTGTGATCCCGGCCTAAGAAAGAGCATCTTTGCCAGACCAAGGTGGTGATTTAAAATAGCTACTTTTACTTAGAGAGGCCAGATGGATAATATGCACAAATGCACAAGGTCCGGGTAGCTTTAATGATAAGATCAACATGTCAGTCTTTTTGTAAAAAAGGGAAAAAAATCAAAACATTATTTTTTGTAAAAAAAAATTTTTCTTGATTGTTGGTTTTAAATTAAATAATACTTTTAATTGTTGCAGAGGGGTGGTGGAGAAGGCGTTGTCTCTATAATAGGGACTGCTTATCCACTTCCTTCCATACCTGGACCCATTGAATTTAAAGTATCTGATTGATGCGAAACGGACGTCATCCTTCACTGCACCTGCTCCCCTTCATCCATGTATTACTTGCATTGAATAAAGAAAGGATTGTTTTATTGCATCACTGAGTGCCAACTATTTTTTCCTCTTTGGCCTGAATATTTAGGCAAGTGGCACATCTCATATCTTCATGAATGCCAAGTAACATCTTAATGAATGAAGTAATATTATGAGTAATATCTTCATGAATACCAAGATCAAAATTGTCATATTGCATTCTGATGCCATCCTGCCATCCCTTTTCTATGTAAGTGATGCACTGTTATGAATGTGCTAGAGATGGTTTCTGAGCAGAGGCTCCCTCTGGTGTTAACAGACAGTACTGAATCTTTCAGCGAGGAATGGCAATCTGGGATCACGGACTGGTTTGATATAAGGGAGGTTTCCTCCCATGATGGTGGCCGGTGATCAATTGTTCTTGTCTCAATTGTGGTTCCTGGTTCATTTGGAAGTTTGCTGAGTCTTGCCTGCATCTTCTGCTATCAGATAAGATATTTTCTGCTTTTATTTTTGTGCTTGCTATTTGCATTGTTTTCTGCACATTTGTGGGGGACAGCCAGGTCCCCTCCTGGGGCCTGAGCTCCTCACAGTTTGTCTGTAGCCTCTGTTGTTTTTTAATTTGCTTTTTCCTGCTTTTTCAGCGGCTGCAGCTTTGTTTTGTTCACACTGAGATCTGATTTAGTGGGTGGCGAGATCGTGTGATCTCAGTATTTTTGTAATCAGAATTGTTTGATTTTTGTAGGGTTTTCTGGGTTGCAGAAAGTAATCTCTCCTGTCCTTTCCTATTTAGTCAGCTTGTGGCCCCAGCGTTTGCTCAATCTGTGTTCTGCCAACATTTGTGTTTTCATCTTGTCTAACTGCCATTATATATTTGGGGGCTACACCGGCCACCATCATGGGAGGAAACCTCCCTTATATCAGACCAGTCCGTGATCCCAGATTGCCATTCCTCGATGAAAGGTTCAGTACTGTCTGTTACCACTAGAGGGAGCCTCTGCTCAGAAACCATCTCTAGCACATTCATAACAATGCACACTCAGACATCTAAATGATATGAAAGCCAAATAGATTGAACATATCACTTTCTCCCAATGACCCAATTTCCACTAATAGTGCTCATATGCTCAATGTTACCATTTTTAGCAGAGGACAGTGGTCAAAATGGAGAATCTGAATCATCTACAGCTTTACAACATGTACTGCTTATACACTTTATTTATAACTTTATTTATACTTTTTTTTAGAGCCAACATTAACTTTCTCAGCCATTAGCAAAACAGCAGCTCTGCTGTGGGACTGGATGAACTAGTCTGTGGATAGATGTGAAAAGACCTAAGTGCATAATAAGAGACATTACATTTGTGGAGAATAACTTTTCTGCAAAATGAAGTTTCTGGTAAAATCCAAGTGAAAAAGCAAATTTAAACCTTGTCTGAAAAGCTTATCTCTATAAACCATTTTGGAAAAATGACTGCAGTGTGGCTGGGTGCATTATCCTGCTGAAAGATGCCAATGTCTTTAGGACATACTGTTGAGAAAAAGACAAATAGTTTGTCTGAAAAAAATGTTTAAATAACTGGCACTTGTCCGAGTAACATCCTCCTAAATGTCAGGGCCAAAATAAATTTTCACTGTGCAATCTATTAACCTCCGTTTCCTAGATAAGTGATGCACCAGAGGCCATCCAATTAACATAAAAGCAACATGGATTTATCAGATCAGGCCACTTTATTTTATTGCTACATTTTTCGATTTTAATGCTCATATCTTTTCAGTAATGGGCAGGGGTGAAATTGGACACTTCACGATTTGCAGCTGTACAGCATATAGTGCATGTACACATTTTTATTATAGGCAGAATTAACTTTTTCAGCAATTTGTACTACAGTAACTCCACTGTTGGATTGGATGGGATAGTTTTTGCTACTAATAAGATTTATGCGTGCCCAGATCCTGTCACTGGTTCATCGGTTGTTCATTCTTGGACCACTGCAAGTCAATAGCACCACACAATATTTTCTGTTTAGTGGATGCTCAAACTAAATTTTCTAGCAATAAAAAATGTAACTTGCCAAGTTGAGCAGACTTTTACACTTAACTGTTCTTCAAGAAGAGATTGACCACTTACTGCATAATTATAAATATGTCGTTACCTAGCTTTTCCAAAAACAAGATGATTTCATGATACACTGTCATAATTTGTCTGTGCTTTATGTCTGTGATGTAAATTTCAGTCTGCTAAAGGTTTAGCCAGTATATTCAATTATTGTATTACATTTGTTTAATGACAAATTGAAATCAAATTCAAGGAAAAGTAAAGATAGGCTCATTTTTACATAGGTGCAATTGTCTAGCTAAGAGGCAACAACATTTAGGCTGTGCTTACACGCAATGCTTACATGCAGAGGTCATGCTACGACTGTGTCACTGCAGTCTTTTCACTATTTTCCTTTACTATCACTTAAAGAATCACTCCCATTAATTTTTTTATCCTCCTAATATATTGCAATCATCATATTATATAACACTTACAGTTGCTCATTTTGACCTGCTACCCAGCTAATTCTTAGGTCTATGACATCAAATGATTACAAACTGACTATAGTCCAGTCAAAATACGGTTTGACCCGGAACAAATTCCAAGAAAGCGTTTTATGATTTTTTTTATTACTATTATATGTGGGGAACAACATATTAAAAGTTTTCCAAAAATTGATCACCACAAAGGTCCTAACTTTGACGTCATAAGACGATGACAGTCATCGCACTAAAAATAACGAATATTTCCCTATTTCAAAGCTGTAGCTGTAGGTTATAGAAGAGTTTTCATTTTGTATACTATATATTTTCATATAACAATTTTTATACAAATTTTTATACTAACTACATGGACAGGCAAGGTCATGATGTCATCAATGACGTCATGACATATATATACATTTCTAGAAATTATTGAATTAATACACAGTGCATTTTAAGACCTACTTCATCACTGAATAAGAGTGTCAGGTCAATAGTCACTATTTTCATCTTCAGACACTGCTTCCTCAATCATATTGTCACAATGCCCTTCTTGACATGGTCCGCATACCCGTGAACAGGTAAGTCCGTGTCTTTTGCAAGTGCACCAAAGTGTACTACAACCACGAGAACAATTGCAGTGAATTATTTTCAGAAGTGTTTCTGGCGCGGGTGAAGTATCCATCATCAAGGGAACTACACTGTTGTTCTGCAATTCCCATCCCCATTCAGTAGTGTCCATGGCCTCACCATTGTCCATCGAAAGCATCACTTGGAGGTAACTCCGAAGGGCATGATACTTCGTTGCAGAGGAGGTCGGTGGCAGTCGTTCAGGTGTAACAAAGATTTTGGTTGAACCAACTTTTTTGCAGAGATTAGAATACCTCATTGATAGCATATCATCTTCCAGAGTGGTCATAGACTGGAGGTAAAGGTAGGCGGCTTTCACATAGTTCACATGCCAAGCAGCTGCAAGAATGGGCAAACATTCGGCTACAGCATGAAGGTGCATCAGCCAGGATCCTGTACGATTGGCTTCGATAAGCTCCCTTGCAATTCCTACCATCTGTTGGAGATTCTGATTTGGCTTTTATCCTAAGTCATATTACAAGACTCGTTAAAGGGTTGATTGTGACTTGTAGGATCGCTACTTCCAATAGGTGGCGCTATAGAGTACAAGTCCTCTTTGTTTGAAGAGGCAATTTGCATACCATCTGTTGGTAATTCAGCCATAGTTTACTGGTGCGAGAGTGAGCAGATAATCCATTTCTTTTGGTGGACAAGAGGTGGACAATTTCACTAAGGCAGGTAGAAGTGATGACCGAATTCAAGTCACTCTCCCCTGTCAGTGTCTGAGCATACAACTGCTCAAGTTCTTGCAACAGGTCTGCAAAACCGGGAGGGTCGCAAAGTACTTTGTCTGCAACTTGCTGAGTAAGACACTGATCAAGGAGGAGATGGCACGCTGAACTGCCTTTCCAGTCATGATGTGTTGCACAGCATTGTCACCGTAAATTGTTCCCAAGATCTCTTTGATTCCACTCCCACCCATCAACGTTCCTATGGCACCCATAAGATTCATCAATGTGTGGAAGCTCCCGAGCATCAGGACAGCATCTCAAACCGGGCTGTCTTCAGGCACCTCGTGTTTGATTTCTGACGCTTTCCAGTAGAGTGGCTGATCGAATGTAACAACTGCAGCGGATCGGTGTTTATCAGCAAGGTTGCACAGATACTCAAGAGTAGAGAAGATGCATGACTTGTCTCCGGAATACATGTCAATGATGGGCAGGAAGATTACCGAAGACGACCCCGGATGATCACAGTCTTTATGTAGCATGTGTATCATTCCATTCAAGCTCGGTACAGGCTGTTTGAAGCATAAATACATCTCCCACAATACATCAACACGATGGTCAATGGCGTCGAGAAGTGGCAAGGGCTTGATTTTTATGTTTCGGCCAGTGTGTTTTGCGAAACTGTATTCCCTTACATCAACTCTGCTTTGTTCAACTATCTCCAAGTCCGCAGTCTTCCATCTGAGAACAGTGCGACTGACCTTCCTTCCTGGAGTCCCAGTAGCTACCATCCCCATGCCGTGGAAAGTCCCCTTCCCATCTAACGTGATGATATTATGATCGACGTTGTCCGCAGTGAACAGCAGTGCCGTATCCAGTCTGTCTATGGTACCACCAAGCACATCCTGGACAACAGAAGCGGCAGCTTTTTCCTCGAATCGCTGAACTTCCGAATATGATGAACAATATCCCATGGCTGAGAGACTGTCTACAAGAAATCGAGACCTGAAATGATGATGGAGCTGGACTGCTAACCCAAGCTGTAATAGAGCTGCTACAGCCCTGGGACGTACAGCCTGAACAACTGATTGTCCAATGTTTGCGACCTTCTTGTGAATGTCCTTTCCAGCAAAGAAGGTTTCAAGCAAGCAAAGCAAACTCAAGGGGAGATAATCTAAGGCAGACTGACATTCAAGCGAAGAAGTCTTCGGATATTCATCGGTTTAAGATGGGATGTTAGACTTGATAGCGCTCTTGATTAGTTTGGCCGCAGTCTCTATGATGGCTCTCTTCTGGGCTTCTTCATCCGTTTCCTGACTACGGAAATAGTCCCTCAGGATTATTCTGGTCTTTTCACGGAACGTTACAATGTTAGGCAACCCTTCACACTCTGCTATTAATAGCGAATCGCCATACCTCTCCTCCAGCCTATACCTCAGCCATTTATTACTATAGGCAGCACTGTCTCCTTCTATAAGATACCCCATCATTTTCGTTGCAAGATCTGTGACAGTCAGTTGCTCATCATTGTTGTCCTCAAGAAATGCACACATTCTCAAGAACGCTTGCTCTTGGTCCATGTTCATCAGCCTCCCTACCTTCCGCGGTTTCTTTGTAGTAGATCCACCACCATGACGCATAGGAATTCCGTAATTTGTCCTAAAGTTAATGTCACATGAACGATGATACAGACAGTCTGCAGCATGTAAGTCCTTCCCAAAGTACGCGATTCTCCCTTGAATGGTGATTGCCCAGTCATCATTACGCTGTTTGCAATGTGACAAGATGGACCTTACAAATCCATCCGTTTTAACAAAGCTATAGTCATCGAAATCACTACTAGATCTTGTCTTCACCACTTCACGTCCACAGAACAAACACTGCATCGTGCTATCATAGGATCCAGTAGACACCCGTGTACCTCTCTTGGCAGGTGAACGATGAACGGAAGTAGCTTTCTTATGCAAGTCTATTTGCTTATTGTTTATGTAGTTCATATGACATCTCTTGTGCACCACTGCTCCAGCAGCTACCACAGAGCTAAAGCCCCTCTCAATACTGGCTTTATTGATCCCTTCAGCTCCTTTCGCACCAATCACCACTCTTTCTCCGTCATTTCTACTTCATGACTGCATAATGGGCAAGTTTCTTGACTTTCCATCATTCTCAGCTCTGTAAAAGAATAGAAGATAAGTAAATCATTAAATAATAAATATAATAATAGTAGTAATTGTAAAATAAATATGATATACACTGAAAGGCGAGTCGCATTTAACATTTTACAGCTTTGGCGGCCATATTCTTTTACGTCAAATTTGGACCCTTTGTGGTAACCCTATCTTGGTAAACTTTTAGTATGTTTTTCCCTACATGTAATACTACCGAAAAAAAAAAAAAAAAAACCCGCTTTCTTGGAATTTGTTCAGGGTAAAGGTTTTTTTTTCGTATTTTGACTGGACTACTAGCTGAATTCGTATAAGCCATATGTAGAAACAGGAAGTCTATTTTCCCTGTATGAGTCAGAAGTCATAAGTCACTATAAAAGTCCATAGCAGGGGGAGAATAGAGCAGCTGGGTCAGGAATTGAAGAGGAGAATGATTTCTGAAGGGACAAGAGAAAACGGAAGAGTTAACTAGGTAAAAGTGCAAAATGAGCAATTGTAAGAACACTGTGCTATATAATAGGATGATTATATTATGAGGATACAAGCTTTGATGGGAGTGATTATTTAATGTAATTAACCCCTTAACCCCCAAGGGTTGTTTGCACTTTAATGACCGGGCCAATTTTTACAATTCAGACCACTGTCCTTTTATGAGGTAATAACTCTGGAACGCTTCCATGGATCCCTGTCATTCTGACGCTGTTTTCGCGAGACATATTGGATATCATGATAGTGTTAAAATTTCTTTGATATGACTTTTGTTTATTTGTGAAAAAAGCGGAAATTTGGCGAAAATTTTGAATATTTCCCAATTTTCCAACTTTGAATTTTTATGCCCTTAAATCACACAGATATGTCACACAAAACACTTAATAAGTATCATTTCCCACATGTCTACTTTACATCTGCACAATTTTGGAACCATTTTTTTTAGTTAGGAAGTTATGAGAGTTAAAATGTAAACAGCAATTTCTCATTTTTACAACACCATTTTTTTTAGGGACCACATCACATTTGAAGTCACTTTGAGGGGTCTATATGATAGAAAATACCCAAAAGTGACACCATTCTAAAAACTGCACCCAACCAAGGATAACAGGAGAAATTGGACCACAAAAGTTGTTGTGCAATTTCTCCTGAGTACGCTGATACCCCATATGTGGGGGTAAACCACTGTTTGGGCGCATAGCAGAGCTCGGAAGGGAAGTAGCGCAGTTTGACTTTTTTTCATCCAAAACTGGCTGGAATTGAGTTCAGACGCCATGTTGCGTTTGGAGAGCCCCTGTTGTGCCTAAACAGTGGAAACCCCCAACAAATGACACCATTTTGGAAACTAGACCCCCAAGGAACTTATCTAGATGTGTGGTGAGAATTTTGAACCCCCAGATGTTTCACTAAAGTTTATAATGCCTGGGCATGAAAATAAAAAAATCATATTTTTTTCCATTAACATGATCTTTTAGTCCCAATTTTTTATTTTCCCAAGGATAACAGGAGATATTGGACCCCAAATGTTGTTGTCCAATTTGTCATGAGAACGCTGTTACACCATATGTGGGAGAAAACTACTCTATGGGCACACGTCAGGGCTCGGAAGGGATCTAGTGACGTTTTGGAATGCAGACTTTGATGGAATTGTCTGCGGACGCTATGTCATGTTTGGAGAGCCCCTGATGTGCCAAAACAGTGGAAACTGCATTGAAGGAGCAATAGGCACTCACCGTCCCATTAGCAAACTTGTCCTTTTATTGTGGAGTCATAAAAAACACAGCAGGAAGGCATATAAGTGGAACATGTACAAGACGACGATCGTTTTTTGCTACATTGCAATTTTAGCAGTGAAAACCCCAATTCTAACTCCAACCCTAACCCCAACACACACCTAACCCTTAATCCCAGCCCTAACCATCACCCTAACCAAACTATAACCCTAACACACCCCTAACCCTAAACCCAAACCTAACCCTAAGCCCAAACCTAACCCTAATCCCAACCCTAACCCTAATTCCAACCCTAACCCTAATCCCAACCCTAACCCTAATCCCAACCCTAACCCTAATTCCAACCCTAATCCCAACCCCAACCTTAACTTTACCCTCAACCCTAACCCTAACTTTAGCCCTAACCCTAATGGGAAAATGGAAATAAATACATTTTTTTATTGTATTATTTTTCCCTAACTAAGGGGTTGATAAAGGGGAGTTTGATTTACTATTTATAGCGGATTTTTATGTTTGGCAGCTGGCACACACTAAAAGATGCTTTTTATTGCAAAACATAGTTTTTGCATGACCACATTTTGAGAGCTATAATTTTTCCATATTTTGGCCCAGAGAGTCATGTGAGGTCTTTTTTGTTTGCGGACGAGTAGAAGTTTTTATTGGTACCATTTTCGGGCACATGACTTTTTTTATTGCTTTTTATTCTGATTTTTGTGAGGCAGAATGAACAAAAAACAGAAATTCATGAATTTCTTTTGGGGGAGGCGTTTATACCGTTCAGCATGTGGTAAAATTGATAAGGCGGTTTTATTCTTCGGGTTAGTATGATGACAGCGATACCTCATTTATATTTTTTTATGTTTTGGCGCTTTTATACAATAAAAGCTATTTTATATAAAAAATTATTATTTTTGCATCGCTTTATTCTGAGAGCTATAACTTTTATTTTTCTGGTGATGAAGCTATATGGTGGCTTGTTTTTTGCGGAACAAGATGACGTTTTCAGCTGTACCACGCTTATTTATATCCATCTTTTTGATCACGTGTTATTTCACTTTTTGTTCTGTGGTATGATGATAAAGCATTGTTTTTTTGCCTTGTTTTTTTTTAATGGTGTTCACTAAAGGGGTTAACTAGTGAGAAAGTTTTATAGGGAGGGTCGTTACGGACACGTCAACGCTAAATATGTGTTCTTTAATTGTTTAGATTTTTTAATTCAAATATTTATTTATTAATGGAATAAATATTGATTTTTTTTATTATTATTTTTTAAAATTTTTTACAAGTATTAAATTTTTTTTATTAATTGTTAGTTTTGTCCCACTATGGGACACTCATTTTCTGCAGGCTGATCACTTCTATAGCATGTAGATCTGCATGCTATAGAAGCTGTCAGCACTGCAGAGATTTTTCTCATTAACCTGTGAGACTTCCTGACATGCACTTTTGCATGACAGGAAGTCTCTCTGGTCAAGAGACCCGGATGTCATTATGACGACATCGGGTCTCCATGACAGTGATTGGGACCCTGCATCATGACGTGGGGTCTCCGATCAAAAGGCAGAGGGGCTGTCAGCTCCTCTGCCTGCTCCGGAATGCTGCGATCATGTTTGATCACAGTGTGCCGGGGCTTAAAGTGCTGGGAACAGTCCATGACTGATTATCACAGCTGACACCCGGCCGCGATCAGCCGCGCTCCCCCCGTGAGTTTGAACAGTACAGCTGCTTGTGGCAAGCAAGTATAGTTGTGCTCAAAAGTTTACATACCCCAGCAGAATTTTTGCTTTCTTGGACTTTTTTTCAGAGAATATGAATGATGACACCAAAACTTTTTCTCCACTCATGGTCTCATGGTTAGTGGTTGGGTGAAGCCATTTATTGTCAAACTATTTTGTTTTCTCTTTTAAAATCATAATGACAACCCAAAACATCTGATATTGATCAAAGTTTACATACCCCATTTCTTAATACTGTGTATTGCCCCCTCTAACATAAATGACAGCTTGAAGTCTTTTGTGGTAGATGTGGATGAGGTTCTTTATTTTCTCAGATGGTAAAGCTGCTCATTCTTCTTGGCCAAAAGCCTCCAGTTCCTGTAAATTCCTGGGCTGTCTAGCATGAACTGCGCGCTTGAGATCTCGCCAGAGTGGCTCAATGATATTGAGGTCAGGAGACTGAGATGGCCACTCCAGAAGCACTCCAGAACCTTCACTTTGTTCTGCTGTACCCAATGACAGGTTGACTTGGCCTTGTGTTTTGGATCGTTGTCATTTTGGAACGTTCAAGTAAGTCCCATGCGCAACTTCCGGGCTGATAATTGCAAATTTGCCTCTAGTATTTGCTGATAACGTGCTGCATTCATCTTTCCTTCAACTTTGGCCAAGTCTCCTATGCCTTTGTAGCTCACACATCCCAAAAACATCAGCAATACACCTCGTGCTTTACAGTAGTAATGGTGACCTCTCTCCAAATGTAATGTTTATGGTTGTGGCCAAAAAGTTCAATTTTGGTCTCATCACTCCAAATTACCTTGCTCCAGAAGATTTCAGGCTTGTCTCTGTGCTTTTTTCGTATTGTAGGTGAGATACTTTGTGGCATTTGTGCAGTAATGGCTTTCTTCTGGCAACTTGACCATGCAGCCTTTTTTTCATCAAGCGTCTCCTTATTGTGCATCTTGAAACAGCCACACTGCTAGTTTTCAGAGAGTCCACTATTTCAGCTCATGTTATTTATGGGTTTTTCTTTGCATCCTGAACAATTTTACTGGCAGTTGTGGACAAAATTTTTGTTGGTCTACCTGACAGTGGTTTTGTTTTTACAGACCCCCTGATTTTCCATTTGTTAATCACAGTTTGAATGCTGTTGATTGGCATTATCAATTCCTTGTATATCTTTTTGTATCCCTTTCCTGTTTTATACAGTTCATCTACCTTTTTCCATAGATCAGTTGACAATTCTTTTGCTTTCCCCATGACTCACAATCCAGAAACATCAGTGGCTGGATGAAAAATTCAAGAGTCTTTCTGGATCCCAGAAACTCGCTCAGCTTTTATGCACACAGACTGATTACAAGCAAACTGGTAACTCTTCTTCCTTTCCAGGGGCAGTCCTCATGTGAGCCAGTTTCTTTGTAGCGCTTGATGGTTTTTGCAACTGCACTTGGGGACACTTTCAAAGTTTTCCCAATTTTTCGGACTGACTGACCTTCATTCCTTAAAGTAATGATGGCCACTCGTTTTTCTTAGCTGCTTTTCTTCTTGCCATAATACAAATTCTAACAGTCTACTCAGTAGGACAATCAGCTGTGTATCCACCAGACTTCTGCACAACGCAATTGATGGTCCAAACCCCATTTATAAGGCCAGAAATCCCACTTATTAAACCTGACAGGGCACACCTGTGAAGTGAAAACCATTCCCGGTGACTACATCTTGAAGCTCATCAAGAGAATGCCAAGAGTGTGCAAAGCAGTCATCAAAGCAAAAGGTGGCTACCTTGAAGAATCTAGAATATAAGACATATTTTCAGTTGTTTCGCACTTTTTTGTTAAGTGTTATGTTTTGGTAGATGAGGAGAGCAGGCAAAAACGGCAATACACCAGAGAGAGAGGTTGGAATCTACTGGATTGCAGTACCCTGACTAACCACCACAACTAAAGGCAGCCGTGGAGCGTTCCTACGTTGGTCCTAGATGCCTCGTCACAGCCTGAGAGGCTAACTACACCTAAAGATAGAAAGAGGAAAGCTATCTGCCCCGGAGCAGATCCCCAAAGAACATAGGAAGCCCCCAAACATGTAATGGCGGTTAGACAAGAGGAAATACAGACACAGACAGAAAATAGTATGAGCAAACGCTGGGGCCAATCTGCCTAGACAGAAAAGGATAGGAAGGATACTTACTGCAATTCCAAAAAACCCTAAAAAAAACCAACGCAACTAATTGCAGAAACACCTGAGATCACACGACCTCTACCACCTAAATTAGTTCTCTGGTGTAACAAAACTAAGCCGCAGCCACAGAAAGAACTGGAAAAGGCAAATTAACAAAACAAACAACAGTGGCTCCAGAGGAACCGAGAGGAGACCAAGCCCCCAGGGAGGGAAACCCGGCCAACCTCACAGAAATGCAGAGAAAAATGCAAATGGCAAGCACAAAAAACAAAAAAACAGAAAATATCTTATCTGAAAGCAGGAGAAGAGGCAAGACTCAGCAAGCTTCCAAGTGAACCAGGAAACAAAGTTGAGACAAGAACAATTGATCACCGGCAACCATGATGGGGGGATACCTCTCTTATATCCAGCCAGTCTGTACTGCCAATCCTCATTGAATGGTTCAGTACTGTTTGTAACCACCAGATGGAGCTTCTGCTCAGAATTCATTTCTAAAACATTCATAACAGTACCCCCCCTTGAGGAAGGGTCACCGAACCCTCATTTGTGCAACCAGGTCGGTCAGGAAGAGCTCTGTGATATGCACGGATCAGTCTCCTAGCATGGATGTCCGAAGCAAACACCCAAGAATTGTTCTCCTGACCATAACCTCTCCACTTAACCAGATACTGGAGTTTCCGTCTAGAAAAACGAGAATCCAATATTTTCTCAACCACATACTCCAGATTGCCCTCAACCAAAACAGGGTCAGGGGGTGCAGCCATAGGAACCACTGGCTCGACAAACCTCTTCAATAAGGACTTGTGGAACACGTTATGGATCTTAAATGTCCCTGGAAGAAGTAAACGAAAGGAAACAGGATTAAGAATCTCCATGATCTTATAAGGTCCAATGAACCTAGGCTTAAACTTAGGAGATGCAACTCTCATAGGGATATTTCTTGAGGATAACCAGACCAAGTTCCCCACTTTAAACCGAGGACCATCAGTCCTATGCCGGTTGGCAAACCGCTGGGCCTTCTCCTGAGAGAGGGACAACCTCTCCACTACCTGGTCCCAAATCTGCTGCATACGCTCCACAACAGAGTCAACACCCGGACAGACAGAAGCCTCCGTCTGTCCAGAAGAAAATCGAGGGTGAAACCCAAAATTGCATAAAAATGGAGACATCAAAGTGGCAGAGCTTGCCTATTATTAAGAGCAAACTCAGCCAAAGGCAAAAAAGAGACCCAGTCATCTTGATCAGCAGACACAAAGCATCTCAGATAAGTCTCCAATGTCTGATTTGTTCTCTCAGTTTGTCCATTGGTCTGAGGATGAAAAGCAGAGGAGAAAGACAATTGAACAACAAGTTTAGAACAAAAAGTCCTCCAAAATCTGGAAACAAACTGGACTCCTCTGTCAGACACAATGTTCTCAGGAATGCCGTGTAACCGAACCACGTGTTGAAAGAACAAAGGCACCAATTCGGAGGAGGAAGGCAACTTAGGTAATGGCACAAGATGTATCATCTTGGAAAACCTATCACAAATTACCCAGATAACGGTCATTCTCTGAGAAACAGGGAGGTCGGAAATAAAATCCATAGAGATATGGGTCCATGGTCTCTTGGGCACAGGCAATGGCATCAACAAACCACTAGAGCGAGAGCAAGGCTTGGAGCGAGAGCAAGTCCCACAGGACTGCACAAACTCCCTGACGTCACGAGACAAAGTAGGCCACCAAAAGGACCGACTCACCAAGTCTCTGGTACCAAAAATTCCGGGATGACCGGCCAACGCGGAACAATGAATCTCAGACATCACACTCTTCTTCCACTGGTCTGGGACAAACAATTTCCCAACAGGGCAGCGCTCGGGTTTATCCTCCTGACACCCCTCCAGAGCCAGTCTCAAATTGGGCGAGATGGCGGAAAGAACCCTCTTTCAAAATAACAGCAGGATCAGATAACTCAGGAGAGTCCGCAAGAAAACTCCTCGAGAGGGCATCCGCCTTAACATTCTTAGTGCCAGGAAGAAAGGAAACCACAAAATTAAAACGTGTGAAAAACAAGGCCCACCTGGCCTGTCTAGGATTAAGTCGCTTGGCTGATTCCAGATAAACCAGATTTTTATGGTCCGTGAGGACCACCACCTGATGTTTGGCTCCCTCCAGCCAATGTCTCCACTCTTCAAAAGCCCACTTCATGGCCAATAACTCCCGATTACCCACGTCATAATTACGTTCAGTTGAAGAAAATTTTCGAGAGAAAAAAGCACAAGGGTTACTTTTAGAGGTCTCAGGATCTCTTTGGGACAAAACGGCACCTGCCCCAATTTCAGAGGCATCAACCTCCACCTGAAATGGCAGAGAAACATCAGGCTGCCGTAGAACAGGAGCAGAAGTGAATCTCTGTTTAAGTTCCTGAAACGCAGAGACTGCCTCAGGAGGCCAATTCGCCACATCAGAACCCTTTTTGGTCAAATCAGTCAATGGTCTAACAATAACAGAGAAATTACCAATAAATTTACGATAAAAATTGGCAAAACCCAAGAATCTCTGAAGAGCCTTTAATGAAGTAGGTTGGACCCAATCACAGATGGCCTGAACCTGGACCCAATTACAGATGGAGACAAAATGAATCCCAGAAATGAGATCCTCTGTACGCCAAAAATACACTTTGATCCCTTCACATACAGAGCATTCTCTCTCAAAATCTGAAACACAGTCCGAACATGTTTCACATGAGAGTCCCAGTCATTGGAAAAAATCAAGATATCATCCAAATAAACAATCAGAAATTTATCTACAAAATCCCTGAAAATGTAAT
Organism: Oophaga sylvatica; assembly: GCA_033576555.1. Classification (NCBI taxonomy): domain Eukaryota; kingdom Metazoa; phylum Chordata; class Amphibia; order Anura; family Dendrobatidae; genus Oophaga; species Oophaga sylvatica. The sequence continues at coordinate 235,976,917 of JARQOD010000002.1, forward strand.
TCATGAAGGACTGGAAGACAGAAGGAGCATTAGTGAGCCCAAAGGGCATCACTAGGTACTCAAAATGCCCCTCTGGGGTATTAAACGCCGTCTTCCATTCATCCCCGTGCTTAATGCGAATAAGGTTATACGCCCCCCTGAGGTCAAGCTTGGTAAACCAAGTAGCACTTTTCACCCTGGAAAACAGGTCAGAAATCAAGAGTAACGGATATTGATATTTCACAGTGATATTGGTCAAGAGACGATAATCAATACACGGCCTTAATGAACCATCCTTTTTGGCCACAAAGAAAAAAACAGCACCCAAGGGTGAAGAGGATGGTCTGATATGACCCTTCTCCAATGACTCCTTGATATAAGACCGCATAGCGTCATGTTCAGGTACAGACAAGTTAAAAAGGCGACCTTTAGGGAATTTACTACCAGGCACTAATTCAATAGCGCAGTCATGGCTCCTATGGGGGGGCAAGGATGCAGATTTACTTTCGCTAAACACATCAGAAAAATCTGCCAAAAAGTCAGGAACATCTGAGCCTGGGGAGAGGCAGAAAAAACAGGAGTGTTGGCATTAACACATTGGCAGCCCCAACTGGTTACAGACACAGATTTCCAATCCAAAACAGGATTATGAGACTGCAACCAAGGGAAACCTAGTACAATAATGTCATGCAGATTATACAGCACCAAAAATTTGCAACTCTCTTGATGATCAGGTTCAACCCTCATTATCACCTGAGTAGAGAACTTGGGTTTATTCTCAGCCAAAGGGGTCGAATCAATCCCCAGTAGGGGAATAGACTTCCGTAGGGGTATCAAGGGAAACCCACAACGTTTAGCAAAATCAAAATCCATCAGGTTAATAGCTGCTCCCGAATCAACAATAGCCTGAGCAGAAAATGTGGACAGGGAGCAAATCAGGGTAACAGTCAACAGAAATTTAGTCTGAACACTACCCAAGACAACTGAGCGTGCAAAACGTCTTCCCCGCTTAGGGCAGACTGAAATAGCATGAGAGGCATCACCACAGTAGAAACATAACCCATTGCGTTTTCGAAACTCATGACGCTGTGCCCCAGAAGCCACTCCATCACACTGCATGGGCTCAGAAGCTGGTTCACAAGGCAACACTATTCCACGTATACCTCTACGCTAACGCAAACATCTGTCAATTTGAATCGCTAATGACATAGAATCATTGAGACCAGAGGGAGCAGGGAAACCCACCATAACATCTTTTACATTCTTTGACAGACCCTTCCAAAAAAGGGCTGCCAAAGCATCATCATTCCATTTGGTCAGAACTGCCCACTTTCGGAATTTCTGACAGCACAACTCTGCGTCCTCAAGCCCCTGATTTAATGCCAACAAGGTTTTTTCAGCTTGATCAGTGACATTAGGTTCATCGTACAATAACCCCAGAGCCAGAAAAAATGCATCAACATTACACAAAACAGGGTCCCCAGTTGTCAGGGAAAAAGCCCAATCCTGAGGATTGCCGCGCAGGAGAGAGATGACAATTTGAACCTGCTGTGCTGCGTTCCCTGAGGACTTAGGTTTTAAGGCAAAAAACATCTTACAGTTATTTTTGAAATTCAGAAATTTAGCTTGATCCCCCCAAAACAAATCTGGCATGGGGATCCTAGGTTCCACAACCGGCAACCCTGCAAGATAGGTAGCAATACTCCGAACTTCAGTGGCAAGCTGATCCACACGGCCAGACAACTGTGCAAACTCCATTGAGAGAAAAAAAAAATCCTCCTCAGCACCCAGAGAAAAAGAGGGAAAAAAAATGCAGAAAAAAAAAAAAACTCTGACAACTCTGACAACTTTTTTCTTTCCACACTATTTTTCCCTTCTGTGAGTACCATATAATTTTCAGTTTGGGCCGGTGATACTGTTATGTTTTGGTAGCTGAGGAGATCAGGCAAAAACGGCAATACACCAGAGAGGTTGGAATCTACTGGATTGCAGTACCCTGACTAACCACCACAACTAAAGGCAGCTGTGGAGCGTTCCTACGTTGGTCCTAGACGCCTCGTCACAGCCTGAGAGGCTAACTGCACCTAATGATAGAAAGAGGAAAGCTATCTGCCCCGGAGCAGATCCCAAAGAACATAGGAAGCCCCCAAACATGTAATGATGGTTAGACAAGAGGAAATACAGACACAGACAGAAAATAGTATGAGCAAACTCTGGGGCCCAATCTGCCTAGACAGAAAAGGATAGGAAGGATACTTACTGCAATTCCAAAAAACCCTAAAAAAAACCAACGCTACTAATTGCAGAAACACCTGAGATCACACGACCTCTACCACCTAAATTAGTTCTCTGGTGTAACAAAACTAAGCCGCAGCCACAGAAAAAAACTGGAAAAGGCAAATGAACAAAACAAACAACAGTGGCTCCAGAGGAACCGAAAGGAGACCAAGCCCCCCGGGGAGGGAAACCCGGCCAACCTCACAGAAATGCAGAGAAAAATGCAAATGGCAAGCACAAAAACAAAAAAACAGAAAATATCTTATCTGAGAGCAGGAGAAGAGGCAAGACTCAGCAAGCTTCCAAGTGAACCAGGAAACAAATGTGAGACAAGAACAATTGATCACCGGCAGCCATGATGGGGGGAAACCTCTCTTATATCCAGCCAGTCTGTACTTCCTGATTGCCAATCCTCATTGAATGGTTCAGTACTGTTTGTAACCACCAGAGGGAGCTTCTGCTCAGAATTCATTTCTAAAACATTCATAACAGTTAAGTATATAATTCCACATGTGTTAATTCACAGTTTTGATGACTTCAGTGTGAATACAATTTTCATAGTCATGAAAATTCAGAAAAATCTTTAAATGAGAAGGTGTGTCCAAACTTTTGGTCTGTACTGTATATATATATATTATATATATTATACAGCACCAAAAATTTGCAACTCTCTTGATGATCAGGTTCAACCCTCATTATCACCTGAGTAGAGAACTTGGGTTTATTCTCAGCCAAAGGGGTAGAATCAATCCCCAGTAGGGGAATAGACTTCCGTAGGGGTATCAAGGGAAACCCACAACGTTTAGCAAAATCAAAATCCATCAGGTTAATAGCTGCTCCCGAATCAACAATAGCCTGAGCAGAAAATGTGGACAGGGAGCAAATCAGGGTAACAGTCAACAGAAATTTAGTCTGAACACTACCCAAGACAACTATATATATATATATATTCTATGTGCATATATCTATTCTTTTCTAACCTGTCAGTGTGATTTTACTGTACAACGCACAAGAATTGCCAGCTTTTCAAAGGACACCGGTGGGTAAAAATCGGACAGCACTCGCATAGTGCGAGTGCTGTGTGATTTTTTTTTCAACCATTGATTTACATTGGCGAGTCTCTTCCAAGATACGCAGAAAATTGCAGCATGCTGCGATTTTTTTCTCAGTCCGACTTCAGCTGAGAAAAAAATCGCAGATGAGATGTAACCCATTGAATAACATTGGTCCAAGTGCAATCCGATTTTTTATCAGATTGCACTCTTCTGTTTTTCTCGCAAATGAGTATGAGCCCTTAGGATCATTGTCATGCTGGAAGACCCAGCCATATGCCAATAATAAATGCTCTTGTAGAGGGAAGGGGATTGTTGGGTAAAATCCCTTCAATACGGTGCAGTCGGCCTGTCCCCTTTGCAGAAAACCATGCCCGAAGTACAGTATTTCCCCCACCATGCTTCACATTTGGAATGGTGTTCTTGGGGTTGTACTAATCCTTCTTTTTCCTCCAAACACGGCGAGTGGAATTTATTTTGGTTTCATCTGACCACATGACCTTTGCCCATGGCTCCTCTGGATCATCCAGATGGTCATTGGCAAACTTCAAATGGGCCTGGACATGTGCTGGTAAGAGCAGGAGAACCTTGCATCCCCTGCAGGATTTTAATCTACTACAGCGTAATGTGTTACTAACTGGAATGTGATCCAAGCTCTCTTCAGATCATTGTCCAGATCGTAACATGTAGTTCTGGGCTGATTCCTGACCTTTTTCAGAATCATCTTGTGTTTCTTCCATTTTCTAATAATTGTGCCAACAGTTGTTGCCTTCTTACCAAGCTGCGTGCCTAGTGTCCTGTAGCCCATCCCTGCTTTGTGTAGGTCTACAATTTTGTCCTTGTTGTCATTAGACAGCTCTTTGGTCTTGGTCATGGTGGAAAAATTGGAGTGTGATTTATTGAGTGTGAGGTGTTAAAGGGGTTGTCCAGTCAAAACCAATATGTCTGCAGTCACTCTGTGTGACTACAGACTTATGAATCCCCCTATTGTACGCACTGTGCACTGAGGAGATTTGCCAGTTTCAGACCAGGGAACAGAGGGTATGTATGAGTTATACATACCCCCTGCCAGTGGATGCAGCCCCGCTGCATCCACTTGAATAGAGTGAAGCCACACCTCAACCAGTGACGCAAATGGCCAGTGGATATGGCTGACTAGAGGGCGCAGCTTCACACCATACAAGTATATGAAGAGCGAGGTTATGCCTATTGGCTGTGGGTATGTATAACTCATATATACCGTCCGTTCCCTGGTCCGAAACTGGCGTACACCAGTGGAATTCATAAGTCTGCAATTACACAGAGTGACTGAAGACTTATTGGTTTTAACTGGAAAACCCCTTTAAGTTAATTATTTATAATAGTAATAATAATAATAATAGTTTTGCCCAAATATAGTCTTTAATTGATTGCTAAAGATAAGATTTTTTGTTTTTGTTTTTTTTTGTTGACAGATGGTTATCCGAAAGAAGAGATGATTTACAGATGGAGAAAACATTCCGTAGAAACAGCAAATCAGAAATCATGGAGGCTTTATCAGTTTGATTTCATGGGACTCAGGAATACTACTGAAATTGTACAAACATCAGCAGGTAAGATGCAATTTTATATAATTCTATCAATTTGTTGAAAATTTATCTGTTGGATTCTCAGAAAAGTTCATTTATGATTAGAAATTATGTCTTCTTAGTGGTAAGAATAATGAATAGTTCCATGTTGTCCTAGTTAGGTGTATACTGACTCAGCATATTCACCTGATTTCCTTATTCTGACATTTAGGGCTCATACTCAAACGGACGAGTGCAATCCGAGAAAAAATTGGATAGCACTCTGACCATCGTTATTCAATGGGTTACATCTCATCTGCAATTTTTTTTCTCAGCTGAAATCGGACTGAGAAAAAAAATCGCAGCATGCTGCGAGTGGCTGCGTATCTTGTACGAGACTCGCCAATGCAAGTCAATGGGTGCGAGAAAAAAAATTGCACGGCATACGAACCTTCCGTATGCTGTCCGTTTTTTACAGATACCTTACCATTCTGTGGCATAGAACACTGTAAATGGTCCTGTAAATGAATTAGAAAAGAAAATTGGATCAGCAAACTGAATTCAATAAAAAAAATCTTCTTTATTTCATTCTTTTAAAAAAATTAGTAGGGACAAGTTGTAAAATCGTGTAGCATTCTTACGCATTTCTGGCCGTAGCACTTAGACGTAGCATATACTATATATATTCCATATAGAAGAATTTTTTTATTGAATTCAGTTTGCTGATCCAATTTTCTTTTCTAATTCATCCGATGGTCAAACGGAATCTGGATCCTACTGCAGTATCAGAGGCTATCTACCATATAATACACGGTGAGGCACTATTCCCCTTTTTTTCCTTTGGTCCTGTAAATGATTGTAGAAAAATAGTTGCAGAGAAAAAAAACGCATTGCATACAGATGTCATGTGAGAAAAATCGCATTGTACTATTAGGACACTCGTCCGTTTTTTCGGTCCTGATATCGGAACTTTTTTTTCACACATATGGGTATGAGCCCTTATTATCATTATGCTAACACATTGAGTGAATAGTAAGCTAAAAGGATCATTATAAGCTATGAGGTAAATCCAGATAATGTTAGATAAATAGAGCTAATATTTATCATACTGTGTATTCTCTTCTCAGGATTATGCTCATGAAGTTAGTGTTCAGAAGTGGTAAACAAAGTTTGTATTTCTTCAGAAAAAAATTGACTGTTCATAAAATTTGAAGGTTTATTAGGTGCTTTATATTTAGTGCGTGTGTTAGTGTGACAACATCAGGTGGTAAAATTGTAAGTGAAATTCTCACACTTGTGTTAGCCCCCTGATTTTTGTGACCTGAGCAGAATATGTTTAACCCCTTAATGACCAGGGGTATTTTTGGTTTTGCATTTTCAGTTTTTGCTCCCCTTCTTCCCAGAGCCATAACTTTTTTATTTTTCGGTCAAAATGGCCATGTGAGGGCTTGTTTTTTGGACACCATTGAACGAAACCATTGTTTTTCCCATGTCGTGTAATAGAAAATGGGAAAAAAATTCCAAGTGCAGTGAAATTGCAAAAAAAGTGCAATCTCACACTTGTTTTTTGCTTCGCTTTTTTACTAGGTTCACTAACTGCTAAAACTGACCTTCCATTATGATTCTCCAGATCATTATGAGTTCATAGACACCAAACATGATCTGGGGCTGAGTGAGGGATTATTTTTTGCATACGATCTGACGTTTTTATTGATACCATTTTGGGCAGATATTTTCTTTCGATCCCCCGTCATTGCATTTTATTGCAGTGTGGCAGCAACCAAAAAAACCTTAATTCTGGCATTTGGATTTTTTTCCTCGCTACATCGTTTACCAATTGGATAAATTTTTTTTGTATATTGATAGATTGAGCGATTGTGAATGTTTCAATGCCAAAAAATGTGTATATTTAATTTTTTTATTGCTTTTTTTTGAATGGGGAGAAAGGGGGGGGATTTGAACTTTTATATTTTTTTTTATATTTTTCAAAACATTTTTTTAAAACTTTTTGCTTGCTTCAATAGTCTCCATGGGAGACTTGAAGTTTCAGTTGTCTGATCGCCTTTGCTACATAGAGCAGTGCTGCAGCTCACTTGCTATGAGTGCCGACCGCCACTACAGTCTGGTGAAGCATCTTTGCCATGTACCGTAATTGATAAAGTGCAAGGCAGATCATTAAAATGAATCAAAATATATTGTGGTATGCACAAGCATAATCTTTTATAGGATGTACCCAATTCAATATTGGTTCGGCTGTCTTCTTATATTGTGCTTACATTGGCAATTTTGTTTGGCAGAGCAGTATCATTCACGTACTAAATATAGATACTTATTAAGAATAAATGATTGCGCTCAAAGTAAGCCATGGTGTCAGGCACAGTGTTCTTTCATGCTTAGGCTCCGCACAACTTATTACCTAAGCCCCAGTCACACTTGCTCAGTATATACACCTTACCTTGGTATTCTTATGGTAAACCTATTTGCACATTATTTATTAGCCTTATTAGCTTGGTAATATTGCTGTTGCTCCAGTTCAACAGCACAGTCCAATGGCTGCTTTAAACCTTCAAAACTGTACAGCTTTTTGCCAACCGTGGGGAAGCACTGTTTCAGGCACAGCAACAGCCAGACTATACAGATTTGAAAACTAGCACAGTCCTGCTGTCTCCGAAGTGAAAATCTTGCCAACACACAATAACACTTTAATATAAACCCTGGGGACCAAAATTGTACTGCGGTTAAAACCTCCTGACCCACAATGGTGCACATATGTGTGCGCGTTTGCCTGTCACTACCCTATGTCTCAAGCATTCATGCACATATGAAGGATTAGAAGCATGGCAGTATCCCATAAAAGTCGCAGGCCCCTATTGGACATTGTTGTTCGGAGCGTTGAACAGTGTATACTTAAAATGAATGCTACTAACTTGGTCTAAACAGTGTATTATGCATAATCATAAAAAAGTATCTAGACATGAAAAAATGTAAAATGGAGGTATATCATGCTAGGATACACTTATACCAATGTAAGTGAAATATCCAAACAGTGTATTATATTATTGCATGTTCTATGACAATACACTTCATAACTGAACATAAGTTTACTGATCTTCATATTTGAAATTTGAATTGAAGCATTTCTATAGATTCAATAGGAGGCTTGAATGAATATGTGGAAAGCATTCATACCAATAACTGTCAAGAATTGGCACCACCAAAAAAACACACAAAGTGGCACCACCAACAGGCAGGCAAGGATGCAAAGTTGACCTCACTATCATTAAATGGGTAACAGTCCCAAAGACTAGACTGGTGTCTAGTCAATTCAGGGTTCAAAAATACCTCCAAATGGTATACAGACTCCCTCAGGCAAATAACCAATGGTGTACATACTGTATTTTTCGGACCATAAGACGCACCCCAAATTTTCAGATGGAAAATAGGGGAAAAAAAATAATGTGTCAAATGGAGGTCCGTCTTACAGTCCGAATTCAGGTTACCAGCGAATGGATCAGCACAGGTAGAGGAGTGGTCATAGGGGTCGTTTGGTGGTCCAGGCTGGTGCGGTGGTGGTGCTCTGTGTTGCAGGGGTGCTCTGTGGGGTGCTCTGTGGGGTGGTTGTGCTCTGTCCGTGGGTTGGCTGTGCTCTGTCTGTGGCATGGCTCTGCTCTGTCTGTGGGGTGGCTGTGCTCTGTTGGGTAGCTGTGTGGGGTGGTTGTGCTCTGTCCGTGGGGTGGCTGTGCTCTGTCCATGGGGTCACAATAAACTTAAAAATCCCGTGGCGGTGGTCCCAATGCAGCCTCCCTGGGCTCTGTGGTGTCGGGGCTCTGGGATGTGGTGGCAGCGGGCCTCGGTACTGCGTATGGGGCTCCGTGCTGTGTGTGAGGCTCAGTGCTGCGTGTGGGGCTCCGTGCTGCGTGGGGGGCTTTGCCGACATTTCGGCATAGCATGAAAGCCCCCCGCAGCTCTGTTGTGGAGACGCGGAGAAAAGATGGCCGCCAGGGGCCTCCAGAAAGATGGCGGCGCATACTGAAATTCAAATCTCGACAACGAGATTTCGTCTGCCGGGATTTCGGGACGAGATCTCGTTGCCGAGATTTGATTTTCAGTATGCACCGCCATCTTTCTGGAGGCCCCTGGTGGCCATCTTTGCTCCGCGTCTTGGCAACCTCCGCGTCTCCGCAACAGAGCTGCGGGGGGCTTTCAGGCTATGACGAAATGCCGGCGGAGCCCCCCACGCAGCACGGAGCCCCACACGCAGCACGGAGCCCCCCATGCAGCACGGAGCCCCGCTGCCGCCACATCACAAACCCGGACACCACCGCAGCACAGAGCATCGGGACCGCCGCCTCCACCGGATTTTTAGGTATGTTGCGACCATAAGACGCACCCCCATTTTCCCCAAAAATTTTAGGGGAAAAAAGTGCGTCTTATGGTTGCGAAAAATATGGTTCATATGGTGTCAAACCAAGCGCTGAGGTCACAAAAAATGGGGCTGTTCAATAGTACATAACTAACTGAGGAATGCTATCATTTCTTACCCAGCCATGCGATGGTGCCACTTCCCCTACGCTCGTTTCGGCGGCGTGACTTCGTAAGGGGAGTCAAAAGGGTTAAAAGTTGACATGCAATTTCTCATTTTTACAACAAAATTTACAAAACCATTTTTTTTAGGGACCACCTCACACTTGAAGTGACTTTGAGGGCTCTGCAGTGGGGGAAATAAGTATTTGATCCCTTGCTGATTTTGTAAGTTTGCCCACTGACAAAGAACATGAACAGTCTATAATTTTAAGGGTAGGTCAATTTTACATTGAGAGATATAATATCCAAAATTAAATCCAGAAAATCACATTGTATAAATTATATAAATTTATTTTCATTTTGCAGTGGGAAGTAAGTATTTGATCCCTCTGGCAAACAAGACTTAATACTTGATGGCAAAACCCTTGTTGGCAAGCATAGCAGTCAGACATGTTTTGTAGTTGATGATGAGGTTTGCGCACAGTCAGGAGAAATTTTGGACCACTCCTCTTCGCAGATCATCTCTAGATCATTAAGATTTTGAGGCGCTTGGCAACTTGGAGCTTCAACTCCCTCCATAAGTTTTCTATGGGATTAAGGTCTGAGACTGACTAGGCCACTCCATGATCTTAGGCCTCTTTCATACATCCGGCAACTAGTATGTAAAACCGAATGAGACGCATCCAGTTTTTCGCCGGATCCGTCTCCGGCATCCGAACAAAAACCGTAACCGTCTCATCCGGTGTATCCGGTTTTTTATCCGTTTATCGATGGATTACGCCGGATCCGATTTTTAAAAATGCCCTTTTTGGGGTTCCAAACATGATTGGCTACTGTAATTCTATATATACACACTGTTCCTACAGCCCATCTTTAACAGGTTGTAGAGGAGCAAGTGCAGGTTGGAGAGAAGAGCAAGTAGAAGTGACTGGCGAACATGGATGTTATTATTGGCAATATCTTTAACCCCTTCATGACCCAGCCTATTTTGACCTTAAAGACCTTGCCATTTTTTGCAATTCTGACGAGTGTCCCTTTATGAGGTAATAACTCAGGAACACTTCAACGGATCCTAGCGATTCTGAGATTGTTTTTTCGTGACATATTGGGCTTCATGTTAGTGGTAAATTAAGGTCGATAATTTTTGCGTTTATTTGTGAAAAAATGGAAATTTGGCGAAAATTCTGAAAATTTTGTAATTTTCAAATTTTTAATTTTTATTCTGTTAAACCAGAGAGTTATGTGGCACAAAATAGTTAATAAATAACATTTCCCACATGTCTACTTTACATCAGCACAATTTTGGGAACAACATTTTTTTTTTTTTAGGAAGTTATAAGGGTTAAAAGTTGGCCAGCGATTTCTCCTTTTTACATCAAAATTTACAAAACCATTTTTTTT
>JARQOD010000002.1:235987796-236034703 GCA_033576555.1 Oophaga sylvatica
TCGCCGTCCGGGTAGACGGAGTGGCATACAAACAGTTCATTCACAGCAGTACTGGTGCAACTGGCCGCAACCAGTTTTATTTAAAGTCAAAAGCAAACAAGACATAAAACAAATCATAAACAGAAAGCCTGGGCTTGTCCAGCCACTTACTACACTTAGATAGATTTCCCTTTCTATCCGGGTCCAGACTCTACCAGCCTGTGCCCAAAACAACACATATGTTCAGCATTTACCAGCATGGAGTTTCACAGAGTCTCCTCCTTGTGTCTGAAGGCACCTACAACCTCCAGACTTGAGAGAGCTCCCCTCCTATTCAGCAGCTATCCGCATGGATTCTCACAGAGACTACTCCTGTTTCCGGGGTACATCGAGCCCCAGACTAAGACAGCTCATACTCCTGGAGACTGCTTCTTGTGCCGGGACTCCTCCTGTGTCCAGACTAAGCGAGCTCTCTGACTGTGTTCGCAGACACCTACTTCTGGTCTCCTAATTAACAGCTGAATGGTTTCAGGCCTGAGCTGCAAGTGTGTACTGAATGTAAGGTGTAGTGAGCTTTCTCTACCACTAGGTTTACAAAGCCACACATTTCCCTTATACCATACAGCACAGTACCTAGGTGAAATGTACACCCCATTCGACACATATTCCTTCACTGTCTCACAATATACACATGTCATTGTGACATATATATATATATATAAACACATATATTTATAGTTTATACACTTCTACATAGTAAAATAGACTCTGATTCAATTGCCGGGTAAAGCCGTGACATACCCCATAGAAGTCGACGGGCTCGGTGCCGAGTACCCCAAAACCTCTGGCTCTGTGCGACTCAACTTGGGCGTCACGAACAGGATTCTGTAGCTCGCTATAAGCGAGTCCTGTGTGCCTGAATTGAACTGGTTTTGTGCTTGAAAATTGCTAAAATCATCAGAGAATGTATTTGCCATTTTTCCGCCATATCTGCGTCATGACGAGGCACTGGTGAAGAAGAAGGGCGAGCTCTTCGTGGGTGTACACTCACTCAGTGGCGCGAAAACGATGGCCGACCACTCTAAATGGTACTGCAATGTAAGATCGTGCCCCACAGCTCTTGAGTTCCGCCTCCTCATCCTCCTCAGTGTGCGGAAACTAACACGAAGGTCCCGCCTCACTACAAAAGAGGGGCCCTTTACAGATGCTAATGACACATGTGACTTGGCAGAGATGGCTAATGGACACTAGCAGAAGTGTGAAGGGATAGAGCAGTCAGAGCTCTCCCCCCACGGAAGCGACCTGATCGCCACGGAACCACCGTTGGGCACCCGGCCTGGAAACCCTCCTACGCTGCAAGAAGCGGAGGATACCCTAAGAGGCCTGGCCCGGCACCGGGAGGAGGTCGCCAGTATAGAAGCCAGCTGGCGTGCCCTAAAACTAAACTTGGAGGGGCGTCAATCCCTCTTACCTGAAGTGTCTGTACCGGATGGTGAGGCACCCGTTCTAGTAGAGGAGTCCGTGCGGGCATCCCAGCCCTTGCAATGTGATCCGGTTGACGTTGTCGCAGTGGAGGCACCCGTTCCTGCAAAAAACGCTGCACCGGCAGCACCCCAGATCCCGCTGTCTGCCCCCGTCGCTGAGACAGAAGAAGCGACACCCGTCCTCATGGAGGAGGCCGCGCAGGCACCAGAGGTCTACCTGTCTGTACCAGAGCCCCGACTGTCATCTGTTCCAGAGCCGGCTGCTTCCTCCGCAGGTGAGCGCCGCCAGGACTGTCGGGCGCCAGGAGAGCTGCCGCAAACCGGACATCGTAAGCTGCAGTTTGATGGTGGAGACATGGAGATGCTGGTGGAGGAGAATTACAACCGGCGTCAGGAGGAAGAGTGGAGACGTCGGGAGAGAGAAGCCGAGCGACAAAGGGAGCAGCGCGAATCCCAGAAGCTTCGCCAACGTCACATCGAGAAGGACCGGGCAGATAAGGACCGGATGAGAAAAGATAAAGGAACCCTGATGGAGCCGCGGCGTAAGGGTGCAGTACGGAGCTTTAAATTGAAAGCTGGTTGGGGCTTCATCCAGGAGCCTGGACTTTATTTAGAAGTGTTTTTGACCCGGCGGGATGTGGAGACTCACCTCCCAGAAGGACACCCGGGGAGGGACCTGTTGCCAGGAGACTTGGTAACTTACACCCGACACTGGGGTTACAATGGATGGTATGCCCTAAATGTCACCAGGTGCGACCCCTGGTCCCCAGAGTGTCAGGAACCTGTGAGACCCTCGGAGCCTTCAGCCTCCCACATCCAGGCCTCTGCACAAGTGCCCATCCCATGCCGTAAATCTCCCCAGCCTCCCTCAGTGGTCTCCTCAGCAGCCCCAGCTATGGACATGATAATGATATCTGGCCCGTACCCGGCGCCTGTTAGGCCCCCTGGGGTTCGTTCAGTCCGGGACATAGGGCTCCAGACCCGGAGGGAGATGAAAGAGGTGGCCACACAGACACAGATAGCGGGTCACGACTTGACTGTACAGGCCACACGACGTCATCAGGTCCTGGTGGTCCTTGGTGTCTCGGATGTTTGACAAGCATCAGAAGAGTACCAGGTGGTACCTGGAACACCCCTGCCAAAGAATTATAAATAACCCGGACAGGGTCCCTGTATGTAAATAGTTAAATTGTTGATGTACCCGGACGGGTGAATGTTCATAAAAAAGTTTTTTAATTTAATAAAAAAAACAACACAGTTTTCATTACTTTTATTACAGTCTCATCCTGCGACGCCATCGATCTCCTGTAAAAAAATGAAAAAAAAAAAACAGCAGTATACCACCTGTCCGACGCAGTCCATAGTAACGAGTGTCCCACGACGATCCAGCTCTGCTACATCAGAATGACATCAGAGGCAGGCAGGCAGGCAGAGGCTGTCATCCCGGCGCAGCACAGCTGATTACCTGCTTCCCCGGCGGTGACGTCATCGGACTGACTGCTTTACGGCCGGGATTACCCAGCAGTCACTGCAGTTATCGCGAAAAACTGCATGTGACCGCCAGGGAGAAGATAATGGCGGCCATCAAGCAGTCCAGGACGTGACCGCCGGAGATCTTCTGCCAGGTAAGTGCCGCTGACTCCTGACAGACCCGACCGACGGACACTCACAGTGACAGTGACAAATCCGATTCCGGTATCCGATATGACGAAAATATCGGTACTCGGAATCGAAAGCCCGATACAGCTAATATCGGCCGATACCCGATATTTGCAGTATCGTATCGCTCAACACTACTCTTCAGACCACAATTTGGGATTTGCTCCCTTTTTGGTGAGGGCAACCATGGGAGCTACCAAAGTTGAGAAGTGAGGGATAAACTGGCGGTAGTAATTAATGAACCCCATAAAGCGCTGCACCGCCTTCAAAGAATGGGGTTCTTGCCAGTCCATCACCGCCTGTAGTTTGGCAGGATCCATAGCCAATCCCTGGGCGGAGATGATATAGCCCAGGAAAGGTAAGGAATCCTGCTCAAACACACATTTCTCCAACTTTGCGTAGAGGGAATTTGCCCGTAAGAGGTTGAAGACTCTGCAGACATCTTTCCGGTGGGAGTCAATATCTGGGGAAAAGATGAGAATATCATCCAGATAGACTACGACTGAGGTAGAGAGCATATCCCGGAAGATGTCATTAACAAAGTCTTTGAAGACGGCTGGGGCATTACAGAGCCCGAAGGGCATCACCAGATATTCATAGTGCCCGTCCCTGGTATTAAAAGCCGTCTTCCATTCGTCCCCCTCACGGATGCGAATCAGGTTATAAGCACCCGCAGATCTAATTTCGTAAATACCCTTGCCCCCGTAGCCTATCAAATAGCTCAGAAATCAGTGGCAACGGGTATTTATTCTTAACGGTGATGGCATTAAGACCCCTGTAATCGATGCATGGACGTAATTCTCCGTTCTTCTTCTGCACGAAGAAGAACCCCGCCCCTGCAGGTGACACTGACTTCCTAATGAATCCTCTTGCCAGGTTCTCCTGAATATATTGGGACATAGCCTCCGTCTCCGGGAGAGAAAGGGGATAGACCCGTCCCCGAGGAGGTTCTGCTCCAGGCAAGAGGTCAATAGGACAGTCATAAGGACGGTGAGGTGGAAGGACTTCTGCAGCCTTTTTGGAGAATACGTCTGCATATGACCAATAGTATTTAGGAAGTGAAGTAAGATCTGCGGGCATCTCTGTAGTGGCCACCTGAATGCATTCCCTCATACATCTGCCTTTACATGACTCACCCCAACCCAATATCCTCCCAGAGTTCCACTCAATGTGTGGGGAGTGGAAACGGAGCCAGGGCATCCCTAACAAAATCTCGTCTATTCCCTCAGGAATGACCAGAAGTGAGATAATCTCCTGATGGGAAGGGGACATTGACAACGTGAAAGGGATGGTCTGATGTGTGATTGGTGAAGGCAGTGTCGACCCATTCACTTCTCGAACAGTCACGGGTTTGGCGAGCATCACCAGAGGTATAGAGTGGCGAAGAGCGAAGGTAGAAGACATGAAATTTCCTTCGGCTCCAGAATCCACACAAAGCGTGACTGTTAAAGTGGATTAGCCAAAATTGATTGTCCCCCTAAAGGACAACTTGGAGGCGTGTACTGCTGGGTCTAGTGAACCCCCTCCAAGGGTTACTAGACGGGGTCGTTTTCCCGACCGCCATGGACATTTATTAGCAAAATGCCCTATTTGTTGGCAAGCATTACAAATCACAGATACTCGAGCAGCCCGAGACTTAGGTCTCATTCGAGAAATCTCCATGGCCTCAGGGGAATCGGACGCCTGAATGGAAGATTCAAGAGGTCTGGCGAAGGTGGGTGCCAGCCGGAACCTCTGCCTACACTGGGCCCGCTCCAACCTCCGCTCGTTAAAACGGAGGTCGATGCAGGTAGATATGGTAATGAGCTCCTCCAGTGTGGCAGGAATCTCCCTGGTGGACAAGGCGATCTGTTATGATTTGGTAGCTGAGGAGAGCAGGCAAAAAAAGACATACACCAGAGCAGTTGGAAACTATGAGATTGCAGTACCCTGACTAACCACCACAACTAGAGGCAGCTGTGGAGCGTTCCTACGTTGGTCCTAGACGCCTCGTCACAGCCTGAGAAACTAACTACACCTAAAGATAGAAAGAGGAAAGCTAACTGCCCCGGAGCAGATCCCCAAAGAAAATAGAAAGCCCCCAAACATGTATTGGCGGTTAGACAAGAAGAAATACTGACACAGACAGAAAATAGTATGAGCAAACGTTGGGGCCCAAACTTACTAAATAGAAAAGGATAGGAAGGGCACTTACTGCAATCCCAAAAAACCCTGAAAAGCACCAACTCTACTAATTTCAAAAACACCTGAGATCACACGACCTCTACCACCTAAATTAGTTCTCTGGTGTAACAAAAGACAAAACAGCAGCCACTGAGAAAACTGGAATAAGCAAATGTACAAACATCAGTGGCTGAACTGAACTGAGAGGCAAAAGCCCCCAGAGGGGACCCTGAAGGCCCCCACAGAAGTGCAGGACAAAATGCAAAAATCAAGCACAAAAACAAAAAGAAGAAAATGTCTTATCTGTTAGCAGTAGATTCAGACACAACACAGCAGGCTTCCAAGGAAACAGGAATCAAGGATTGAGACCAGAACAATTGATCACCGGCAACCCTGATGGGAAGGTGACTCCCTTATATAAGACCAATCAGTAACACCTGATTCCCAATCCTCACAATCTTCACTGGACAGTCCAGTACCGTTTGTAACCACCAGAGGGAGCTTCTGCTCAGAACTCATTTCCAGCCTATTCACAACAGTACCCCCCCCTTGAGGAGGGGTCACCGAACCCTCATTTGAGCAACCAGGTCGGTCAGGATGAGTTCTATGATACGCACGGATGAGTCTCCTAGCATGGATGTCCGAAGCAAACACCCAAGAATTGTCTTCCTGACCATAACCTCTCCATTAAAACAAATACTGGAGTTTCCGTCTAGAAAAACGAGAATTCAATATTTTCTCAACCACATACTCCAGATTGCCCTCAACCAAAACAGGGTCAGGAGTAGTGTTGAGCGATACGATACCGCAAGTATCGGGTATCGGCCGATATTAGCTCTAT
This sequence comes from Oophaga sylvatica, assembly GCA_033576555.1. Classification (NCBI taxonomy): domain Eukaryota; kingdom Metazoa; phylum Chordata; class Amphibia; order Anura; family Dendrobatidae; genus Oophaga; species Oophaga sylvatica. Next base: position 235,993,923 of record JARQOD010000002.1, read on the forward strand.
CGGCCTTTCGATACTTAGTTCCGATATTTTCGTCATATCGGATACCGGAATCGGGATTGTCACTGTCACTGTCAGTGTCCGTCGGTCGGGTCTGTCAGGAGTCAGCGGCACTTACCTGGCAGAAGATCTCCGGCGGTCACGGGCTGGACTGCTTCATGGCCGCCATCATCTTTCCCCGGCGGTCACATGCAGTTTCTCGCGATAACTGCAGTGACTGCTGGGTAATCCCGGCCGTAAAGCAGTCAGTCCGATGACGTCATCGCCGGGGAAGCAGGTAATCAGCTGTGCTGCGTTGCGATGACAGGCTCTGCCTGTCATTGCGATGTAGCAGAGCTGGATCGTCGTGGGACTGTCGTTACTATGGACTGCGTCGGACAGGTGGTATACTGTTGGTTTGTTTTTTTTCTTTTTTTACAGGAGATCGATGGCGTCGCAGGAATGAGTGTATAATAAAATTAATGAAAACTGTGTTGTCTCTTTTATTTCATTAAAAGACTTTTTTCTTGCTTTGTCTTTTTTTTATACATTTAATAACTTTGGGATTAATAATGGAGAGGTGTCTTATTGACACCTCTCCATTATTAACCGGGCTTATTGTCACCGTGCAATCAACGGTGACATTAACCCCTTATTACCACACTTGCCACCGCTACAGGGCAGTGGGAAGAGCCGGGTAAAGTGCCACAATTGGCACATCTTTTGATGCGCCAAATGTGGGGCTGCTGTAGCCTGGTATTATCAGGCTGTTGAGGGCCAAAATCCATTGACCTTGACAGTCTTTTAATACCAGGCCGCAGCAGTCTGCATTTTACTTGGCTGGTTAACAAAAATAGGGGGACCCCTACGCCGTTTTTTTTTTCGAGGGGATCCCCTACTTTTGTTAACCAGCCAACCTAAGCAGACTGCTGTGGCCTGGTATTATCAGGCTTGCAAGGTCCATGGATATTGGATCCTTACCAGCCTGAAAAACCAGGCCTCAGCGGTCTGCTTCATCTGGCTGGTTAACAAAAATAGGGGGGACCCCACGCCAATTTTTTTCGAGGGGATCCCCTATTTTTGTTAATCAGCCAAGATATGCAGACTGCTGTGGCCTGGTATTATCAGGCTGGCAAGGTCCATGGATCTTGGCTCCTTAACAGCCTGAAAATCCAGGCCTCAGCGGTCTGCTTCATCTGGCTGGTTAATAAAAATAGGGGGGACCCCACGCCAATTTTTTTCGAGGGGATCCCCTATTTTTGTTAATCAGCCAAGATATGCAGACTGCTGTGGCCTGGTATTATCAGGCTGGCAAGGTCCATGGATCTTGGCTCCTTAACAGCCTGAAAATCCAGGCCTCAGCAGTCTGCTTCATCTGGCTGGTTAACAAAAATAGGGGAGACCCCACGCCAGTTTTTATTCGAAGGGAACCCCTATTTTTGTTAATCAGTTCCCTCTGACGTCACTGATTGTGTCCCTGGCTGACCTGAAGTGAAAGTGGAAAGCAATCAATTAAGCTTTCCACTTCCTCTCCTGTCAGCCAGGAGAGGAGCTCATTCATTTGGGAGTTTACTGTGAGGCTGCAGCATTAGCTGCGGTCCCTGCAGTAAACATTAACCCTTTCTGAAGGATTACACCGTGGGACCTGACTGTGCATGGGATAGGTAAGAATAATTTTGCTTTTTTATTTTATTTTTATTACAGGAAATGGTTTTTGCAGTCAAATAAAAGATGGTCAAAAACATGTGTCTTTATTTTATTAAAATGATTTTTAATTAAAGTGTGTGTGTGTTTTTATGCAATAGGATTAATAATTGATAGTTGTCTAATTGAGAGCTCTCAATTATTAACCTGGCTTAAGGTCACCTTTCAATTGCAATGTGGCTTTAACCCCATATTAACCCATTCGCCACCGCTACAGGGCAATGGGAATAGACGGGCAAAGTGCCAGAAAGGGCGAATCTAATTATAGATTTGTCTTTTCTGGGGTGTCTGGGGGCAGATGTTAGTAGCCAGGGGGGGGCAAAAATAATGGTCCCTCTCTGGGCTATTATTATCTGCCCCCATTCGCTGGCTTTGTCTGTCTGGTTGCGAAAATAGGGCGGGAGCCCACGCATTTTTTTTAAACAATTTTACACCTCATATATATATATATATATATATATATATACATGTCATTGAATTTGTGACACATATATATATATATTTATATTTATAGTTCATACACTTCTACATAGTATAATAGCCGCTAATTCAATTGACGGCTTTTGTGAAAATGCAGAACCCGACATGAAATGACACTTGGTGTACATAGGGTTAACCATGTCTTTTCATGTCCTTTGCTATCTGATTTGCACAAACAATTACATTAGTCTATGTGCGCAAAATTTCACACCTGTAGGGGTTAATTAAAGGTGTAAATTCGTAGCAAAAAAGTCCGTTTTTTTTACAACGAATTTACACCTTTAATTAACCCCTACAGGTGTGAAATTTTGCACACATAGACTGATGTAATTGTTTGTGCAAATCAGATTGCAAACGACATGAAAAGACATGGTTAACCCTATGTACACCAAGTGTCATTTCATGTCGGGTGCTTCTGTCTTTTCACAGAAGCCGGCTTTACCCGGCAATTGAATCAGAGGATATTTTACTATGTAGAAGTGTATAAACTATACATATATGTATATATATATGTCACAATGACATGTATATATATATATATATATATATTCTATGTGTGTATATTTAGTGTTTACAAGGAAATAAAGGTTTTTTTTAGTTGCGATATTTTGTTCCCATAGACTTACATGGGACTTCCGGTATCGGAATCGGATATCGCCGATATTTAGTGATATCGGCGATACCATTCCGATCCGATATTTTTAGATATCGAGCAGTATCGCTCAACACTAGTCAGGAGGCACAGTAGTAGGAACCACTGGCTCAACAAACCTCTTCAACAAGGACTTGTGGAACACATTATGGATCTTAAATGTCCCTGGAAGAAGCAAACGAAAAGAAACAGGGTTAAGAATCTCCATGATCTTATAAGGTCCAATGAACCTAGGCTTAAATTTAGGAGATGCCACTCTCATAGGAATATTTCTTGAGGACAACCAGACCAAGTCCCCCACTTTAAACCGAGGACCATCAGTCCTATGCCAGTTAGCAAACCGCTGGGCCCTCTCCTGAGAGAGGGACAACCTCTCCAATACCTGGTCCCAAATCCGCCGCATACGCTCCACAACAGAGTCAACACCCGGGCAGACAGAAGCCTCCGTCTGTCCAGAAGAAAATCGAGGGTGAAACCCAGAATTACAGAAAAATGGAGACATCAAAGTGGCAGAGCTAGCCCTATTATTAAGAGCAAACTCAGCCAAAGGCAAAAAAGAGACCCAGTCATCCTGATCAGCAGACACAAAGCATCTTAGATAAGTCTCCAATGTCTGGTTTGTTCTCTCAGTTTGACCATTGGTCTGAGGATGAAACGCCGAGGAGAAAGACAATTGAACACCAATTTTAGAACAAAAGGTCCTCCAAAATCTGGAAACAAACTGGACTCCTCTGTCAGACACAATGTCTCAGGAATGCCGTGTAAATGAACCACGTGCTGAAGGAACAAAGGCACCAATTCAGAGGAGGAAGGCAACTTAGGTAATGGCACAAGATGTATCATCTTGGAAAACCTATCGCAAATCACCCAGATGACGGTCATTCTCTGAGAAACAGGGAGGTCGGAAACGAAATCCATAGAGATATGGTTCCATGGTCTCTTGGGCACCGGTAATGGCATCAACAAACCACTAGAACGAGAGCAAGGCTTGGAGCGAGAGCAAGTCCCGCAGGACTGCACAAACTCCCTGACATCACGAGACAAGGTAGGCCACCAAAAGGACCGACCAACCAAGTCCCTGGTACCAAAAATTCCGGGATGACCGGCCAACGCGGAACAATGAATCTCAGACATTACACTCTTTTTCCACTGGTCCAGGACAAACAATTTCCCAACAGGGCAGCGCTCGGGCTTATCTTCCTGGCACCCCTCCAGAGCCAGTCTCAAATTGGGCGAGATGGCGGAAAGAACTACACCCTCTTTCAAAATAACAGAAGGATCAGATAACTCAGGAGAGTCCGCCAAGAAACTCCTCGAGAGGGCATCCGCCTTAAATTTTTAGTGCCAGGAAGAAATGAAACCACAAAATTAAAACGTGTGAAAAACAAGGCCCACCTGGCCTGTCTAGGATTAAGTCGCTTGGCAGATTCCAGATAAACTAGATTCTTATGGTCAGTAAGGACCACCACCTGATGTTTGGCTCCCTCCAGCCAATGTCTCCACTCTTCAAAAGCCCACTTCATGGCTAATAACTCCCGATTACCCACGTCATAATTACGTTCAGTGGGAAAAAATTTTCGAGAGAAAAAGGCACAAGGGTTACTTTTAGAGGTCTCTGGATCTCTTTGGGACAAAACGGCACCTGCCCCAATTTCAGAGGCATCAACCTCCACCTGAAATGGTAGAGAAACATCAGGCTGCCGTAGAACAGGAGCAGAAGTGAATCTCTGCTTAAGTTCCTGAAATGCAGAGACTGCCTCAGGAGGCCAATTTACCACATCAGAACCCTTCTTGGTCAAATCAGTTAATGGTTTAACAATAACAGAGAAATTACCAATAAATTTACGATAAAAATTGGCAAAACCCAAGAATCTTTGAAGAGCCTTGAAAGAAGTAGGTTGGACCCAATCACAGATAGCCTGAACTTTGACCGGGTCCATTTCAATAACAGATGGGGACAAAATGAAACCCAGAAATGAGATCCTCTGAACGCCAAAAAGACACTTTGATCCCTTCACATACAGAGCATTCTCTCTCAAAATCTGGAACACAGTCCGAACATGTTTTACATGAGAGTCCCAGTCATTGGAAAAAATCAAGATATCATCCAAATAAAACAATCAGAAATTTATCCACAAAATCCCTGAAAATGTCATTCATGAAGGACTGGAAGACAGAAGGAGCATTAGTGAGCTCAAAGGGCATCACAAGGTACTCAAAATGCCCTTCAGGGGTATTAAATGCCATCTTCCATTCATCCCCGTGCTTAATGCGAATAAGGTTATATGCCCCCCTGAGGTCAAGCTTGGTAAACCAAGTAGCGTTTTTCACCCTGGAAAACAGATCAGAGATCAAGGGTAACGGATATTGATATTTCACAGTAATATTGTTCAAGAGACGATAATCGATACACGGCCTTAATGAACCATCCTTTTTGGCCACAAAGAAAAAACCGGCACCTAAGGGTGAAGAGGATGGTCTGATATGACCCTTCTCCAATGACTCCTTGATATAAGACCGCATAGCGTCATGTTCAGGTACACACAAGTTAAAAAGGCGACCTTTAGGGAATTTACTACCAGGCACTAATTCAATAGCGCAGTCATAGCTCCTATGGGGAGGTAAGGATGCAGATTTACTTTCGCTAAACACATCAGAAAAATCAATCAAAAAGTCAGGAACATCCTGAGCATGGGGGAGGCAGAAAAAACAGGAGTGTTGGTATTAACACATTGACAGCCCCAACTGGTAACAGACACAGATTTCCAATCCAAAACAGGATTATGAGACTGTAACCAAGGGAAACCCAGTACGATAATGTCATGCAGATTATACAGAACCAAAAATTTGCAACTCTCCTGATGATCAGGTTCTACCCTCATTATCACCTGAGTAGAGAACTGAGGTTTATTCTCAGCCAAAGGGGTAGAATCGATCCCCAGTAGGGGAATAGACTTCCGTAGGGGTATCAAGGGAAACCCACAACGTTTAGCAAAATCAAAATCCATCAGGTTAATAGCTGCTCCAGAATCAACAAAAGCCTGAGCAGAAAATGAGGACAGAGAGCATATCAGGGTAACATAGTAACATAGTAACATAGTTATTAAGGTTGAAGGAAGACTTTAAGTCCATCTAGTTCAACCCATATCCTATCCTAACCTGCCCTAACATGTTGATCCAGAGGAAGGCAAAAAAAACCCAAGTGGCAAACAGTAAGCTTCACATTGGGGAAAAAAATTCCTTCCCGACTCCACATACGGCAATCAGACTAGCTCCCTGGATCAACGCTGTATCTAGGAAACTAGTGAATATAGCCTGTAATATTATACTTTTCAAGAAAGGCATCCAGTCCCCTCTTAAATTTTAGTAAGGAATCACTCATTACAACATTAGACGGCAGAGAGTTCCATAGTCTCACTGCTCTTACAGTAAAGAATCTGCATCTGTGATTATGGCTAAACCTTCTTTCCTCCAGACGTAGAGGATGCCCCCTCGTCCCCGTCACAGGTCTAAGAGTAAAAAGATCATTAGAAAGGTCTTTGTACTGTCCCCTCATATATTTGTACATTGTAATAAGATCACCCCTAAGCCTTCGTTTTTCCAAACTAAATAACCCCAAGTGTAATAACCTGTCTTGGTATTGCAGACCCCCCAGTTCTCTAATAACCTTGGTCGCTCTTCTCTGCACCCGCTCCAGTTCAGCTATGTCTTTCTTATACACCGGAGACCAGAACTGCACACAGTATTCTAAGTGTGGTCGCACCAGTGACTTGTATAGAGGTAAAATTATGTTCTCCTCATGAGCATCTATGCCTCGTCTAATGCATCCCATTATTTTATTTGCCTTGGCAGCAGCTGCCTGACATTGGCCACTAAATGTGAGTTTGTCGTCCACCCATACACCCAAGTCTTTTTCAGTGACAGTTTTGCCCAGTGTTTTACAATTAAGCACATAATTATACATTTAACAGTTAACAAAAACTTAGTCTGAACACTACCCAAGACAACTGAGCGAGCAAAACGTCTTCCCCGCTTAGGGCAGACAGAAATAGCATGAGAGGCATCACCACAGTAGAAACATAACCCATTGCGCTTTCGAAATTCATGACGCTGTGCCCCAGAAACCACTCTATCACACTGCATGGATTCAGAAGCAGGTTCACAAGGCAACATTATTCCACGCATACCTTTCCGCTCACGCAAACGTCTGTCAATTTGAATCGCTAATGACATAGAATCATTGAGACCAGGGGGAACAGGGAATCCCACCATAACATCCTTTACATTATCTGACAGTCCCTTCCGAAAAAGAGCTGCCAAAGCGTCGTCATTCCATTTGGTCAGGACTGCCCACCTACGGAATCTCTGACAGTATAACTCAGCGTCCTCAAGCCCCTGACTTAATGCCAACAAAGTTTTTTCAGCTTGATCAGTGACATTAGGCTAATCGTACAATAACCCCAAAGCCTGAAAAAACGCATCAACATCACTCAAAACAGGATCCCCAGGTGTCAGGGAAAAAGCCCAATCCTGAGGGTCGCCGCGCAGGAGAGAGATGACAATTTGAACCTGCTGCGCTGCGTTCCCTGAGGACTTAGATTTTAAGGCAAAAAACAATTTACAGTTATTTTTGAAATTCAGAAACTTAGCTCGATCCCCTAAAAACTAATCTGGCATGGGAATCCTAGGTTCCACAACAGGCAACCTAGCAAGATAGGTAGCAATACTCCGAACTTCAGTGGCAAGCTGATCCACACGGCCAGACAACTGTGCAAACTCCATTGAGAGAAAAAAAAAATCCTCCTCAGCACCCAGAGATACAGAGGGAAAAAAAAAATGCAACAAACAGAAAAAAAAAATCTCTGACAACTCTGACAACTTTTTTCTTTCACAATATTTTTCCCTTCTGTGAGTACCATATAATTTTCAGTTTAGGCCGGTGATACTGTTATGATTTGGTAGCTGAGGAGAGCAGGCAAAAAAGGACATACACCAGAGCAGTTGGAAACTATGAGATTGCAGTACCCTGACTAACCACCACAACTAGAGGCAGCCGTGGAGCGTTCCTACATTGGTCCTAGACGCCTCGTCACAGCCTGAGAAACTAACTACACCTAAAGATAGAAAGAGGAAAGCTATCTGCCCCGGAGCAGATCCCCAAAGAAAATAGAAAGCCCCCAAACATGTAATGGCGGTTAGACAAGAAGAAATACTGACACAGACAGAAAATAGTATGAGCAAACGTTGGGGCCCAAACTTACTAAATAGAAAAGGATAGGAAGGGCACTTACTGCAATCCCAAAAAACCCTGAAAAGCACCAACTCTACTAATTTCAAAAACACCTGAGATCACATGACCTCTACCACCTAAATTAGTTCTCTGGTGTAACAAAAGACAAAACAGCAGCCACTGAGAAAACTGGAATAAGCAAATGTACAAACATCAGTGGCTGAACTGAACTGAGAGGCAAAAGCCCCAGAGGGGACCCTGAAGGCCCCCACAGAAGTGCAGGACAAAATGCAAAAATCAAGCACAAAAACAAAAAGAAGAAAATGTCTTATCTGTTAGCAGGAGATTCAGACACAACACAGCAGGCTTCCAAGGAAACAGGAATCAAGGATTGAGACCAGAACAATTGATCACCGGCAACCCTGATGGGAAGGTGACTCCCTTATATAAGACCAATCAGTAACACCTGATTCCCAATCCTCACAATCTTCACTGGACAGTCCAGTACCGTTTGTAACCACCAGAGGGAGCTTCTACTCAGAACTCATTTCCAGCCTATTCACAACAGCGTCCTTCACATGGTCTGCCAGTCCCCTCCAATACAGGGGTATAAGGACTTTATCTGGCCAGTCCAGCTCAGAGACCAGAGTCCGAAATTGGACGGCAAACTGGCTGACCATGGTTGAACCCTGGGTGATAGCCAACAGTTGAAGAGCCGTATCGTAGGTGACGTGAGGTCCTAAAAAGACCTGTTTCAGAGTGTCCAAGAAGAGAGGAGCACTCTGCACCACACGATCATCGCGCTCGACAACGGCGTTGCCCACTCCAACGCCCTGCCTGACAAAAGGGATATGATAAAACCCACTTTCGCCTGCTCCGTGGGAAAACGTGCAGCCCGAAGCTCTAGATGTATGGAGCACTGACTGACGAAACCCCGACATTGTTTACTGTCACCGGTAAACTTGTCTGGAAGTGGGAGGCGGGAAATAGTCGGAGCAGGGGTGAGGGGTGGCAGAGGACAAACTGGCGGCGGCCACACTAGCAGCCTGAACCGCGACTGCGGTAACATCCACAGCTGAGGTTGTGCGCTCTAGAGTCGCCAACCTACCCTCCAGCTGCTGGATATACCGCTGCAGACGCTGGTCGTCTGCCATTTTACCAGCCAGACCCTGGCGCTAGTGTTATGTAAGGGTCTGTGGAACGCACTAAATATTTGATGTAGAGAGGTGCGTTCGCAGCCTGGGGTCCACCGTGCAGGCGGAGCCTTCTGCTGGTAAAATGGCGCAAGAAGCGAACTCTGTTATCCCGCAGAGTCGCCAAAATAAACGTCGTAACGCGCTGTGGCAATAAGTGCGAACTCTGTTATTCCACAGAGCCGCTAGAAGGAGTGCCGCAGCGCTATATGGTGATGTGTGCGAACTCACTAAACACAACTGAGTCGCAAAGTAAACACGCTAGGGCGCTGTCTAGAGTTGAAAGCGAACCCTGTTACGTCACAGAGCCGCTGAGAAAAAGTTCTGTGTCCTGTTAGGCATCCAAGTACACAGTTAAATGCTAAGCGAACATAGAACGTGATCATGCGCTAATGTCCTCGCGGGAGTCACCCGCAAACTATGGCGTCTGAACGCCAGACCCTAAATACGGCAATCAAACTCCTCACCGGTTATGCCGGTAATCTAGGGCATCTAGGACACCGACCTTGACCAGCTAGCATACCAAACTCCTCACCGATTAAGTCAGTATTCTAGGGGCTTATTTCAGCCGGGTCCCTAACCACACACACGCATGACCACACTGGCGCAAAGCATATAATGGTTGACACTAGTGCATGGCGGCTCAGCATTGCCACCCTTTTATAATAACAGCTACAGGACCTGCCAGAAACAAGGACCAATGAAACTTGTTCCAGAACTCCAGTGGTCACAGGACCTTCCTGGCAGACCAATAGGAGCTGCTGAAGTACCTGAGCACGTGACCCCCGATCTCCAATGAGAGATCTCACCCTGGGCATGCTCAGAAGGGGAAACGCGGGACTTTGTCCCAAAGACGTCTGCTCCAGCACTGGCTATAATAGCAGATCCAGGAGAGGCAGCAGCAAGTCACTGCACAGTATTGTAATGGGCAAGACGCTGGGACCTACATCTCTGCTGAGCAGGCTCCACTGCAGCCGGAGATGAATGGGAGACCGCAGTGGGACTGGTTCGAGACTCCCCTTGTGCACAGCGGGAACTCGAACCCTAACATCCCTGAGATGGATTTACGCTGACTGATCGCCGGACAGATATGGGATATTGTTGTTTTTTTATTTTATATTTTTTACAGGAGATAGATGGCATGGATTAATGAATGGCAGTGTAATAAAGAATTAAAACCTGTGTATTGTATTCTTTCATTAAAAGACTTTATTATTACTGTGTGTGTTTATTTAACCCTTTTTTTACTATAGGATTAGTAATGAATTGACACATTATTGACACCTATGCATTACTAAGCCTGGCTTAACGCCACCTTACAATAGCAATGTGGCATTAACCCTTTATGAACCCCACTTGCCACAGCTACAGGGCAAGTGGGAAGAACCAGACAAAGCTCCAGAATAGGCACATCTAATAGATGCGCCTTTTCTGGGCAGCTGGGGGCTGCTGTTTTTAGGCTGGGGGGGCCCATAATCATGGCCCCTTTCCAGCCTAAGAATAGCAGCCCCCAGCTGCATAGTTTTGCCGGGTTGGTTGAAACCCTAAGGGGGACCCCACGTGGGGTTTTTTATTGATTCTCCCTGCTCGCTGTTGGCGGCAGAGCAGGGAGAATTATGTCAGGGAGCTTCAGAACCACAGGCAGTGGGACAGCGCTTAGTGTAGCTGTCCGTGCTGGCCGTGTGGTCCTGATGCAGCACACATGCGGCACACGTGTGCCACACGGATATACCACGTTTTTACACGAGACATGCACACGGATCTCTCCGGTACCAAATTTTCCGGTACCGGAAATATCTGGATGTGTGAGACTGGCTTAAGAGATAAGGGGGTACTGTATTCAGTTGAACACTTTTGAACCTTTTTTCTAGCAATCTATAAGGGTCTCAATACCTGCACTCAACCACCAAACAAATCTTTTGACAGGTTTACATGACTTGGTAAATTGTATATGTTTTATCTCTGAAAATGCTTTGTGATGTATAAAATAAGTAAATTTAAAAGAGAAGACAAATGATTGCTCACAACTAGTGTTGAGCGATACGATACTGCAAATATCGGGTATCGGCCGATATTAGCTGTATCGGGCTTTCGATTCCGAGTACCGATATTTTCGTCATATCGGATACCGGAATCGGATTTGTCACTGTCACTGTGAGTGTCCGTCGGTCGGGTCTGTCAGGAGTCAGCGGCACTTACCTGGCAGAAGATCTCCGGCGGTCACGGGCTGGACTGCTTCATGGCCGCCATCATCTTTCCCCGGCGGTCACGGGCTGGACTGCTTCATGGCCGCCATCATCTTTCCCCGGCGGTCACATGCAGTTTCTCGCGATAACTGCAGTGACTGCTGGGTAATCCCGGCCGTAAAGCAGTCAGTCCGATGACGTCACCGCCGGGGAAGCAGGTAATCAGCTGTGCTGCGTTGCGATGACAGGCTCTGCCTGTCATTGCGATGTTGCAGAGCTGGATCGTCGTGGGACTGTCGTTACTATGGACTGCGTCGGACAGGTGGTATACTGTTGTTTTTTTTTTTTTTCTTTTTTTACAGGAGATCGATGGCGTCGCAGGAATGAGTGTATAATAAAATTAATGAAAACTGTGTTGTCTCTTTTATTTCATTAAAAGACTTTTTTCTTGCTTTGTCTTTTTTTTTATACATTTAATAACTTTGGGATTAATAATGGATCGGTGTCTTATTGACTCCTCTCCATTATTAACCGGGCTTATTGTCACCGTGCAATCAACGGTGACATTAACCCCTTATTACCCCACTTGCCACCGCTACAGGGCAGTGGGAAGAGCCGGGTAAAGTGCCACAATTGGCACATCTTTTGATGCGCCAAATGTGGGGCTGCTGTAGCCTGGTTTTATCAGGCTGTTGAGGGCCAAAATCCATGGGCCTTGACAGTCTTTTAAAACCAGGCCGCAGCAGTCTGCATTTTACTTGGCTGGTTAACAAAAATAGGGGGACCCCTACGCCGTTTTTTTTTCGAGGGGATCCCCTATTTTTGTTAACCAGCCAAGCTAAGCAGACTGCTGTGGCCTGGTATTATCAGGCTTGCAAGGTCCATGGATATTGGATCCTTACCAGCCTGAAAAACCAGGCCTCAGCGGTCTGCTTCATCTGGCTGGTTAACAAAAATAGGGGGGACCCCACGCCAATTTTTTTCGAGGGGATCCCCTATTTTTGTTAATCAGCCAAGATATGCAGACTGCTGTGGCCTGGTATTATCAGGCTGGCAAGGTCCATGGATCTTGGCTCCTTAACAGCCTGAAAATCCAGGCCTCAGCGGTCTGCTTCATCAGGCTGGTTAACAAAAATAGGGGGGACCCAACGCCATTTTTTATTCGAAGGGAACCCCTATTTTTGTTAATCAGTTCCCTCTGACGTCACTGATTGTGTCCCTGGCTGACCTGAAATGAAAGTGGAAAGCAATCAATTAAGCTTTCCACTTCCTCTCCTGTCAGCCAGGAGAGGAACTCATTCATTTGGGGGTTTACTGTGAGGCTGCAGCATTAGCTGCGGTCCCTGCAGTAAACATTAACCCTTTCTGAAGGATTACACCGTGGGACCTGACTGTGCATGGGATAGGTAAGAATAATTTTGCTTTTTTATTTTATTTTTATTACAGGAAATGGTTTTTGCAGTCAAATAAAAGATGGTCAAAAACATGTGTCTTTATTTCATTAAAATGATTTTTAATTAAAGTGTGTGTGTTTTATTTTTATTTCATGCAATAGGATTAATAATTGATAGTTGTCTGATTGACAGCTCTCAATTATTAACCTGGCTTAAGGTCACCTTTCAATTGCAATGTGGCTTTAACCCCATATTAACCCATTCGCCACCGCTACAGGGCAATGGGAATAGACGGGCAAAGTGCCAGAAAGGGCGAATCTAATTATAGATTTGTCTTTTCTGGGGTGTCTGGGGGCAGATGTTAGTAGCCAGGGGGGGCCAAAAATAATGGTCCCTCTCTGGGCTATTATTATCTGCCCCCATTCGCTGGCTTTGTATGTCTGGTTGCGAAAATAGGGCGGGAGCCCACGCATTTTTTTTAAACAATTTTACACCTCATATATATATATATATACACATGTCATTGAATTTGTGACACATATATATATATTTATATTTATAGTTCATACACTTCTACATAGTATAATAGCCGCTAATTCAATTGACGGCTTTTGTGAAAATGCAGAACCCGACATGAAATGACACTTGGTGTACATAGGGTTAACCATGTCTTTTCATGTCCTTTGCTATCTGATTTGCACAAACAATTACATCAGTCTATGTGTGCAAAATTTCACACCTGTAGGGGTTAATTAAAGGTGTAAATTCGTAGCAAAAAAGTCCGTTTTTTTTACAACGAATTTACACCTTTAATTAACCCTACAGGTGTGAAATTTTGCACACATAGACTGATGTAATTGTTTGTGCAAATCAGATTGCAAACGACATGAAAAGACATGGTTAACCCTATGTACACCAAGTGTCATTTCATGTCGGGTGCTTCTGTCTTTTCACAGAAGCCGGCTTTACCCGGCAATTAAATCAGAGGATATTTTACTATGTAGAAGTGTATAAACTATACATATATGTATATATATATGTCACAATGACATGTATATATATATATATATATATATATATTGTATTCTATGTGTGTATATTTAGTGTTTACAAGGAAATAAAGGTTTTTTTTAGTTGCGATATTTTGTTCCCATAGACTTACATGGGACTTCCGGTATCGGAATCGGATATCGACGATATTTAGTGATATCGGCGATACCATTCCGATCCGATATTTTTAGATATCGAGCAGTATCGCTCAACACTACTCACAACGGAAAGTATCTAGCAATACCGCTCATATAAATCTGCAGCTATCTGCTAACCGAGGGCACCAATCTCATTATGAAAATTATTCTGACTCAAGATTTGTGTAAGGACTTTCAGGTATTTGTGGAATCCCCTGTTACATAACCCCTATTAACCACCTGGATCTAACTGAATTAACTGTCATGATGATTTGACAAATTGGAAAGAGCAAATGTTTTGCCTCTTTTTCCCTTATGTGTCCTGAAAGATGTCTTTTTCTTTGGAGGGTTGCCAGTAACTGCTGGTAACCTTGTTTGAAGTCAAACTGCATATAGGAATTCAAGAAAAACATCTTCTGGACTTCAGTAGAACATTCAGAATAAAATAAATGTCTGTCATTGTAAGTATTAACAAATACATTTTGGTGAAATACATTACTCCTAAATGCACAAATTGTAGGTTAAGCTATACAAGAATGAAAACTTCCAAATTAAAGAGCATTCTTAACCAGATGTGAGCATTTAATTTTCACAGAAGGCCACTTGAGAGACTGGCTGTTGTTGGGGGCTGAACCAACAGGTTGATCTGAATTCTGCTCAGCTTCTCTTTATTATTTTTATTTTGAATTCATTTTATCATTTAGAGAAAAATTGATTCTTTCCTGTAATAGTTAATGAAATCCATATACTTAACTGCTTTTTATAAAAGTTGTCAAGAGTAGTTGATCATACTGCTCCTATTATTCAGCTTTTGTAACATGACCTTTCCACCAAACAGTATCATGAGAACTCAGCCTCGGAAACATTACTATACCCCTAAATGAAGTGTTATCCTACACACATACACATAGTATGGTTCCACCATATCTGCCCCTAACTAGTGATGAGCGAATGCGCTTGCCACTACTCGTTACTCGCCCATCAAGGTACTCGGTGTACTCGGCGAGTACAAAGCATTTCCAGGATTACTTGGCGAGAACTCGGGTCTCCACCCAGCTTTTTTGGCGGACTTTACAGACCCAATCACAATGCAAAAATTGTCTGTCAGGCAATGAAACACAGCAGCAATCTTAGTTGTGGTCGTGCAGTGATTGGCTGGCCGCACAGCATCATCAGAGAGTAAAAAATTAATAATGTGAAGTGGATTTACCGGTTCCCTTCCAGTACCTGAGTTCAAAGGTTTATTGGGGTGCATATGACTGTAAGGACTTTGACTGCGTACCTATTTTCTCTGTTCTTGCCCTTAGTTCAGTTGGATTCTGCCCTGACCCAAGATGGAGTTACTGGCTTCACGGGGGCCATCTTGTTTCCTGTCTGATACTCATTGTTTCCTGTCTGCTGCATATATAAAGGAACTCTGCACACTATACTTTGCTTGTGTATCTTGCTACTCACTTGCTGCCAAGCTCAAGGACTTGCAACCTGCTTATTCTTCTATTCCTCGGGATACCCCGCTTGCTTCTGGATTTACTTACCACTGGAAAGACTCTGTTGCTCTACACCTGCTCTGCACCCACCTCTGCTACGGTCTGCCCTCCACTAGGAGCCAGCCCGGGCTCTGGACCTCTGGACCCTGGACTTGTACCCACAACCTCGGTCTGTACTGCTATTATCTGCATATTCTTGAGACTGTTTATTTCCTGCTTATCTGTAGAGTTGCAGTTTACATCAGTTATCTGAAGTTCATCTCTCTACAATATATATATATATATATTGAACTGTAATATACCGTGTTTGTCTTCATTCTGACCCACTTCATCAGTCTCCATAGGACACTATTATTATTATTATTATTATACATTTATATAGCGCCATTTATTCCATGGCGCTTTACATATGAAAAGGGAAAAATATAGACAGGTACAATAAAACATGTGCTAGACAAGGGACACACAAGTACAGAAGGAGAGAGGACCCTGCCCACGAGGGCTCACAGTCTACAGGGATGGGTGAGAATACACTAGGAGAGGGAAGAGCTGGTCGTGCGATGGTTCAGTACACTGAGGATCATTGCAGGTTGTAGGCTTGTCGGAACAGGTGGGTCTTCAGGTTTTTCTTGAAGGTCTCCGTTGTTGGTGAAAGTCTGATGTTTTGCGGCAGGGAGTTCCAGAGTATGGGGGAAGCCCGGGAGAAGTCTTGTATGCGGTTGTGGGAAGAAGAGATGAGGGGGAGTCGAGAAGGAGATCTTGAGAGGATCAAAGGTTGCGTGTAGGTAGGTAGCGGGAGACCATGTCACAGATGTATGGAGGAGAAAGGTTGTGGATGGCTTTGTATGTCATGGTTAAGGTTTTGAACTGGAGCCTCTGGGCAATAGGAAGCCAGTGAAGGGCCTGGCATAGTGGGGAGGCTGGGGAATAGCGGGGAGACAGGTGGATTAGTCGTGCAGCAGAGTGTAGGATGGACTGGAGTGGTGCCAGAGTGCTAGAGGGGAGGCCAGACAGTAGGAGGTTGCAGTAGTCGAGGCGGGAGATGATAAGGGCGTGCACTAGTGTTTTTGTGGTTTCATGGTTGAGGAATGAGCGGATCCGGGAAATATTTTTGAGTTTGAGGTGGCAGGAGGTGGCGAGGGCTTGGATATGTGGTTTGAAAGAGAGGGCAGATTCGATGATCACCCCAAGGCACCGAGCATGTGGGACTGGGGAAAGCGAGCAGCCATTGACATTGATGGATAGGCCTAGTGGAGGGGTAGAATGAGGTGGGGGAAAGATGATGAATTCTGTTTTGTCCATGTTCAGTTTGAGAAAGCGAGCAGAAAAGAAGGCTGAGATAGCAGACAGACACTGTGGGATTTTGGTCAGTAGGGAGGTGAGGTCAGGTCCAGATAGGTAGATCTGCGTGTCATCGGCGTAGAGGTGATACTGCAAGCCGTGGGATTCTATGAGCTGTCCCAGGCCGAAGGTGTAGATGGAGAAGAGTAGGGGTCCTAGGACTGAGCCTTGGGGAACACCGACAGACAGGGGGCGAGGTGAGGAGGTGGTGTGTGAGAGGGAGACACTAAATGTTCGGTCTGTTAGGTATGATGAGATCCAGGATAGGGCCAAGTCTGTGATGCCAAGAGATGAGAGAATCTGTAGCAGGAGGGAATGGTCTATGGTGTCAAAGGCAGAAGACAGGTCCAGGAGAAGGAGGACAGAGTAGTGTTGCTTGCTCTTGGCGGTTAGCAGGTCGTTAGTGTCTTTAGTTAGGGCAGTTTCAGTTGAGTGATGCGGTCGAAAGCCTGATTGTAACCGGTCAAAGAGGGAACAGGAGGAAAGGTGGGAGGACAGTTCAAGATATACATGCTGTTCCAGTAGTTTTGAGGCGTAGCATAATTGTATTACAATGACATGGTAGCAGGGCAGGCCTTGCAGTCAGTGCATAAGAAAACAGAATGGGAGTACAAAATGAAAAATGTGAAGTGGGATTTTCCTGGACCCATCAGTACCTGGGTTCAAAGGCTTTTTGGAGTGCATATGGCTTGGCAGCAGGGCAGGCCTACTTAACAATAATCCGTTTGTACTCCCATTCTGTTTTTTATGCATTGACTGCAAGGCCTGCCCTGCTGCCAAGTCATATGCAAAAAACATACAGATGGGGAATCTAGATTGTGAGCCCCATTGGGGACAGCGACGATAATGTGTGCAAACTGTAAAGCGCTGCGGAATATGTTAGCGCTATATAAAAATAAAGATTATTATTATTATTATTATTATTATTAATGCACCCCAATAAGCCTTTCAACCCATGTACTGGATGGGCCTATGAAAATCCACTTCACATTATTGATTTTGTACTCCCAAACTCTTTTCTTATGCCATTGACTGGAAGGCCTGCCCTGCTGCCAAGTCATATGCACCCCAAAAAGCCTTTGAACCCAGGTACTAGATGTGGCCAGGAAAATCCATTATTTTTATTAATATTTATTTATATAGCGCCATTGATTCCATGGTGCTGTACATGAGAAGTGGTTACATACAAATTACAGATATCACTTACGGTAAACAAACTAACAATCACAGACAGATATAGAGGGGAGAGAGGACCCTGCCCTTGCGGGCTTACATTCTACAGGATGGTGGGGAAGGAGACAGTAGGTTAGGGGGTTGCAGCAGCTCCAGTGAATGTGAGTCGGTAGCGCCAGTAGTGGTGAGGAGGCAGCGGGGGTCATTTCAGGCTGTAAGCTTTCCTGAAGAGGTGGGTTTTCAGGTTCCGTCTGAAGGATCCGAGTGTGGTTGATAGTCGGACGTGTTGGGGCAAAGAATTCCAGAGGATGGGGGATATTCGGGAGAAGTCTTGGAGGCGGTTGGGTGAGGAGCGAATAAGTGTGGAGGAGAGAAGAAGGTCTAGGGAGGATCAGAGATTATGTGAAGGAAGATATCGGGAGATTAGTTCAGAGATATATGGAGGAGACAGGTTATAGATGGCCTTGTAGGTCAGTATTAGTAATTTGAACTGGATACGCTGAGGGAATGGGAGCCAGTGAAGAGATTTGCAGAGGATAGAAGTGGAGGAGCAACGAGGAGAGAGATGAATTAGGGGCAGCAGAGTTAAGGATGAACTGGAGAGGTGCGAGGGTGTTAGCAGGGAGGCCAGAGAAAAGGGTGTTGCAGTAGTCGAGGCAGGGGATGATGAGGGCGTGCACAATCATTTTAGTAGATTGAGGGTTGAGGAAAGGACGGATTCTGGAAATATTTTGAGCTAAAGGCGACAGGCGGTAGAAAGAGCTTGGATGTGCGGTTCGAAGGACAGGGCAGAGTCAAGGGTTACTCCGAGGCAGCGGACTTCCGGTACGGGGGAAAGCGTGATGTCGTTAATTGTGATAGATATGTCTGGTAAGGAAGATCTGTGAGATGGGGGAAAGATGATGAGTTCAGATTTGTCCACATTGAGTTTGAGGAAGCGGGAGGAGAAGAAGGAGGATATGGCTGATAGACACTCCGGGATTCTGGACAGCAGAGAGGTGACTTCTGGGCCAGAGAGGTAGATCTGAGAATCATCAGCACAAAGGTGGTAATGGAATCCGTGGGACTTTATGAGTTGCCCCAGGCCAAGTGTATAGATTGAGAAGAGTAGGGGTCCTACAACAGAGTCTTGGGGGACTCCAACAGAGAGAGGGTGGGACGAGGAGGTAGTGTGGGAATGGGAGACGCTGAATGTGCGGTCGGAAAGGTATGAGAGATCCAGGATAGGGCGAGGTCATTGACATCAAAGGAGAAGAGAATCTGTAGTAGAAGGCAGTGGTCAACTGTGTCAAAAGCAGAGGACAGGTCAAGAAGCAGGAGTATAGAGTATTGTCCGTTCGCTTTGGCTGTAAGTAGGTCATTAGTAATTTTGGTCAGGGCTGTCTCAGTGGAGTGGTGGGGGCGGAAAACCAGATTGTAGAGTGTCAAAGAGCAAGTTAGAAGAGAGGTGGTAGGAAAGCTCAGCGTGGACTTGCAGCTCCAGGAGTTTGGAAGCGAATGGGAGCAGCGATATTGGGTGATAGCTGGACATAGCGGTTGGGTCGAGGGTTGGATTTTTGAGGATAGGCGTGATTGTGGCATGTTTGAAAGCAGAAGGGAAGGTACTGGAAGTTAGTGAAAGGTTGAAGAGGTGGGTTAGGGATGGGATAATAATGGTGGGGAGGAGGTGGGTTGGGATGGGGTCAAGTGCACAGGTTGTGAGGTGCGATTTGGAGAGGAGACAATTAAGATCCCCTTCGGTTATGTTGGAGAGGGAGGTTATGGGGTTTGGGCATTGGTCTGGTATACAAAGGGGGTTGTGGTGGTTGAACAATGAAGACTTGCCTTGTTTGGTCGATCTTATTTTTGAAGTGTGTGGCAAAGTCCTCAGCAGAGATGAGGGAGGTAGGAGGGGGCAGTGGTGAGCGGAAGAGGGAGTTAAAAGTTTTGAATAACTGTTTGGGGTTGTAGGATAGGGATGATCCTTTTCCTGCAAGACTTCTCCAGATTACCCCTATCCTGCAGAATTCTTTCGCCCAACACATCTCATTATTCCCTACATTCTGAAATTTATAGTGGATCTTAAAAACCCATGTCTTCAGAAGAACTTACTGCCTGCAATGACCCGGCTGCCATCTCACCAACACCAGAGCAGCTGCAGCACCCGAACCTACTGTCTACTTCCTCACTATCTGGAATATAAAGCCACAGAGGGTGGGGTCCTCTCCCCTCTGTACCTGTCTGTCACTAATAGTTCTTTTCATTGTAATTTCTTTTTGTGTTTTGTACATAACTTCTCCTCATGCACAGCACCATGGAATCAATGGTGCTCTAAAAAAATTACTACTAATAATAATCCTCCTCAAGATGTTCCACCCTGTCCTCACGCCTGCCCTCTAGCCAGACAACAAACAGCAGAAAGCTGCAGCAGTCAGCACGTGTGTTTCATCATCAGAGATGTGCTGCGGTGGTCCACTGATTGTTTGCACTACCCCTACCATGTACTCATGCTCCAAAAGATCAAGTGGTTGAGCATCAGTGCACTCAATTTCTTCCAATAATTGTCCGGGTCCAGGTGGATAACCCATTGAACCACAGCCAGGAGAATCATCAGAAAGCAGAAGTGACGGCTGAATGACTTGACGCTCAGACTGCTTGCCTGATTTACAAGGAGGTGAGGTGGAAGACAGATGCCCATGGGCCGCAGGTGCAAAATCTGGAGACCAGGTGGAAGACCAAGCAAAGAAACTGAAGGCACTCTCAGCCAACCAATCTAAAACCACCACTTCTTATTCTGTCCTTACTTTTCGTCCAGCAGTACTCATGCCTACAAAATTATGCAGAATGTTCTGATGTCTGCGTGCACCAGAGGAAGGTGTTTCATTTGGGCATGCAGCAGGCAGGCTGTTGAGTTGGACAGCCAAACCTATGACTCCTCAATTACCTGACTCCAGACAACACGACTCCGACACCACAGCACTGCCTCACTACTGAGCATGTTTAAACAGTGCATTTCAACTAAAAGCCTACATCCTTACATCAGGAATAGAATAGACATTTAAAGCACATTTTATAACTTTCGCAAATTCTTATAAAATAAACTTACAGCACATACTGCATTGAACTACTGTACCTAATTTATTAGATATTTTAGTAGTCGAACTCGATCCATTTTATACCGACTCCAACTCCATCAAAATGGACACAGACTATGACTCCACAACTGTGACTCCACTGCTTCCAGCTAGCAGGCACAGATCTACCATGTCCTCTCTCCCTCCAATAGCTACATCACCAGCAGCAGCAACACAGCCACTTTTCCTACATGATGCTCTCCTTATTGCTTTCAACCCCAAAAAGTGCAGAGTATTATTCAGCCTGTATGCACAAAAAGACAATGTCCAGAAGATTATTACACTGCCTGTTTTCAGAGTACCTAGCAAAAAAACAAGAAAACAGTGTTGGCTATTTCCTCCTTCTATGCTGTGTCCTCAACCTCTTCCTCCACTTAGACCTCCGCATCCTGGTTCTACATTGTTACTTTTTTTATTCTATGTTCCTTTAAGTCTGTTCCCTAAATAACACAAATGAACCCACTAAAACATTGTTGGATACCTCTTACCCTTCCTCTTCCATCTACGCTGCCACGTCCACCTCCGCTTCCTGGTTCAAGATTATTTTTTAAATTTTTATTTTATTATGTTTATTTTAAATAATTTCCCTATCCACATTTGTTTGCAGGGTAAATGTCCTGTTCGTACCCTCATTTTTCTTCCTTTTGCAGCCTCCTATCCCTGACTAAGACCATTTTACAGACATTTTAAAGCACCAAAGTGTGGGCCCCCATTCATTTCTGTTGGGTTTGGGTCCAGGGTAAAGTTTTAGGTCAAGTTCACCCCCAAACTACATTTTTTGCTGTATGATCGTCAAACTCGAACATTCACCGGTTTGCTCATCTCTATACACCAGTGCCAGTGTATCCTATATGATTTATGCTCCAGCCACAGTGTCTCCTATGTAATGTATGCATCAGCCTCAGTATCCTATGTGATGCACTCAGCAGACCTTCTACTGTTTGAAATCTATTAATGTAACAGGAGCATTAATGAATTTGCCACTTTGAGTAGACATGCAAAGTATTATACATCTCAGTTGAGAACAACTTACTGCTGCAAATTCAAAATGTATCATTGCTGACTGGGTTCCTGACTGACGCAAACCTGGAAAAGCAGTTTCAAGAAGCAACATCATCATTACCATCTAACATTACACATCTCACCATCACATTAAGAGTGAGTTAATTAATTGTTTGACCAAATATAGCATGGTAATTTTCAAGCTGATAATTTTGTATGGCCTCTGACTGATGTTATAAATATTCAAATGGCTCCCAGCAGAAAAAAAGTTTCCTCATATAAATGTTTGAGCTAAACAGCTTTCCTTTTTTTACAGTAAATCATACTGCTCCTTTTATTTCAGCCCTTGTATTTTTACAAAATGTATTTACCTTTTTTCTATGCAGTATGTGAGTGAGATTATTTAAAGTACCGTATACTTTCTTTTCTTTTATGTTTATTGCCAAATCTTCTGAAAAAATAATAACTTGCAGCTCAAATTAAATGCCGTGGCATAATTTTTTACTTTCCTAGGAACAATGATATCCTTTTTGTGCTGGCTTGAATCTTTTCTAAAATTTGTCTTTTTATACATGCTCGAAAAATTTTTTATGGACATTATATGCATTTTTTTCTTAGCCCGAATATATATATTTTTTGTAAGACTGTGTGTATGGTAGTATAAATAAAATTGTAATCTCTGCTATACAAAGCCCATATTGCAGCATCATAAAACCCACATTTACTAGAACCCTATATTTCTTGAATATTAATTGCATGTACGTCATAAATATGAGTCTGAAACCCAGTAGTCAAATAAAAGTGACTGTATTTCATAAAACATCAATCTACACATGAGTAGCAAAATAACAGTGCCATACAATTTCCAAAAAGTTAGCCATGAAATGAGCAATAACAATGTTATATAATATCATAAAAGTGTCATAGTGCTCATTTTGTATCAAAATATTTTTTTGAAACATTAGAAATCATGTTACACACTTTGAAAAAAAAAATAGATTGACCACTTCTAATGAAAGAAGGAAACATGGTTCCAAAAAATCATTGACAGATTAACTGTTTTGTCCATGAACTAGCTAAGGGTAATAAAAAAGTCTACCATTAGTGATAAGTGAACCTGCCTGAAATCACTCGAACTCGGCCAGCTGATGTACATATATCATGACATCATGATCAAAGCCTTGATATCGCTCCAGGCAGTGCGTATGATGACTTCGTGATTGCAAGTGATGTTAACGGTCGTCTCAATGCCTGAAATGGAAGTGCATAGTAAAGATGCCAGAAGATGTGAAAAGGGTATCATGGTCTTCTACAAATTGAGAAAATGGTAGCAAGCAGGCAGCAATTTTGCAGAGTTCGGAAAAGGGATCCACAAAAAAATTAGAATTTAGAAAAACCTGATTTTTTAAAATTTTTTAGTCATATTGAGTACACTTTGAATGTTATCATTATTATTATTATTATTATTATTATTATTATACATTTATATAGCGCCATTTATTCCATGGCGCTTTACATGTGAAAAGGGGAAATATAGACAAGTACAATAAACATGTGCAAGACAAGGGACATACAAGTACAGAAAGAAAGAGGACCCTGCCCGTGAGGGCTCACTGTCTACAGGGATGGGTGAGGATACACTAGGAGAGGGTAGAGCTGGTTGTGCGATGGCTCAGTAGACTGAGGATCATTGCAGGCTGTAGGCTTGTCGGAACAGGTGGGTCTTCAGGTTCTTCTTGAAGGTTTCCGTTGTTGGTGAGAGTCTGATGTCTTGCGGCAGAGAGTTCCAGAGTATGGGGGAAGCACTGGAGAAGTCTTGTATGCGGATGTGGGAAGAAGAGATGAGGGGGGAGTAGAGAAGGAGATCTTGAGAGGATCGAAGGTTGTGTGTGGGTAGGTACCGGGAGACCATGTCACAGATGTATGGAGGAGACAAGTTGTGGATGGCTTTGTATGTCATGGTTAGGGTTTTGAACTGGAGTCCCTGGGCAATAGGAAGCAAGTGAAGGGCCTGGCATAGGGGGAGGCTGGGGAATAGCGGAGAGACAGGTGGATTAGTCAGGTAGCAGAGTGTAGAATGGACTGGAGTGGTGCCAGAGTGCTAGAGGGGAGGCCAGACAGTAGGAGGTTGCAGTAGTCGAGGCGGGAGATGATAAGGGCGTGCACTAGTGTTTTTGTGGTTTCATGGTTGAGGAATGCACAGATTCGGGAAATATTTTTGAATTTGAGGCGGCAGGTGGTGGCGAGGGCTTGGATATGTGGTTTGAAAGAGAGTGCAGAGTCGAGGATCACCCCTATTGAATGTATTAATTCATCTATATAAAATATCTATTTTACATGCAATATGTTGTATAGCTATAACTTTGCACTCAATGTGAAAAACAAGATAATTTTGTAGTTATGATTAGTGATGAGCGAGTAGCATTGTTGCTCGGGTCTCCCTGAGCATGCTCAAGTGATCTCTGAATATTTTGGCGTGCTTGGAGATGTAGTTTTCCTCGTCTCAGCAGCAAGATTTGCGACTTGTAGACAGTAGAGTTGAGAGAAACAGGTCGGTCAGATTCAAAAGTCGTCGACTTTCGCCAAAGTCTGGTTTCACATAGCGAAACCCGACCATAGCGTGAGGTCGGCCATGCGGTCATCGACCCAAGCGCCAAAGTCGGTTTTCCCATAATGCTTGCAGGCGCCTTTTTTCAGCCAATGAGCACGGACGTACACTGTGGGCAACGAGATGACATGGGCAGCGGCCACCACTATCTTAGAGAAGGGCATTGCAGTGATTGGCTTGCTTTGGGGGGCGTCATAGTGTCTATAAAAGCCCTGAGCGCCGACTGCCATTTTACTTCTGCCGTAACAGTAAGGAGAGGTTGCTGACGCTGTTTATCAGTAGGGAGAGAGTTAGGGCTGGAAACAGAAGTTCTTATGTGCTTGTGCTGATAGCAATTGTGCTGTACAGTTAGTGTGCAGTGACAGGGGAGGATTTTCTTGTGTGCAGCAGCGCTGGTTATTAGGCTGCCTGCCAGTGACAGGGGAAGATTTTCTTGTGTGCAGCAGCGCTGGTTAATAGGCTGCCTGCTAACTGTATTGCTGTGTGTACATTGCAGTGCAGACTGCTTTTTACACAGCACTAATTTTTTATTCTTTTTTTCTGCACAGTTACCGAGCGTTCATTTTTTCCCACACCGTATAGAGCTGTACGCTCCTCACACACTTCCCTTTGCCAACCGAATTGATTTACGGCATGCAGAAAGCAAGTTGGAGCTGAAGATCTCTAAACCTCGGTTTCCGTTGGCACCGTCATTTTTTAAATCTATACCTGAATCCATGGTTCCAGACATGGAACCAGAGCCTATGGATATATCCCTGACTAAAAAATGGTCCCCTCGTCCCCATACTACACATCTCTTGGAGTACCCCTATACTAAGGGTTCCAAGCGGGTGGGAGAACGAAAGTGTCTAACCACCATTGGAGGAGGGGTGTTAGACTCGGAGGCTTCTTCCTCCAGACTAGCATATAATGTGACATTACTATTCGGCACAACCACGGTTTCTGCCAAGGCGGTGGTGGACTCTGGGGCCGATGGCAATTTTTTGTCTTGGCCTTTGCCCAGAGGCACGCCGTTCCTGTGGAGTTACTGTCCAGATCCATAAACATCAGGGTGGTCAACGGTGCCATGTTAGACACACAGATCACTCACCAGTCCATTCCCCTCACCATGTCGTTCCCTCAGGGTCACCGGGAGGATATCTCCTTCCTTATTCTTCCCTGTGGATTGGATGAGGCGCTATTGGGACTTCCATGGCTGTGGTGTCATAATCCTCATATAAATTGGACACGGGGTTAGTTTATTCCTGGGGTGAGAGATGTACTACCCAGTGTATGGTGTCATTAACCCAGAAGGTGGCCTTAGATCCTCCAGTCGGTATGGATGCGCTTCCAGAGCAATACTGGAGCTATGCCGATGTGTTCTCTAAAAAGGCTGTAGAGACCTTGCCTGCCCACTGACAGTATGATTGCGCCATAGATATGATCCCCAGATCAGAGCCCCCTTGCGGTAGGGTCTATCCCCTGTCTGCCCCCGAGACCCAGGCTATTTCCGATTACATCAAGGAGAATCTGGCTCGGGGGTTTATCAGGAAATCGGTCTCTCCTGCTGGAGCGGGGTGACCTGCGTCCGTGTATTGATTAAAGGGGATTAAACGCAATCACCATCAAAAACAAATATCCGCTGCTCCAGATTTCTGAATTGTTCGACAGGCTTCGAGGGGCTAAAATTTTCACAAAGTTAGACCTGCGTGGGGCCTATAACCTCATACGAATTTGTGAGGGCGATGAGTGGAAGACGGCCTTTAATACTCGTGATGGCCACTACGAGTACCTCGTCATGCCCTTCGGGTTATGCAATGCCCCCACCGTCTTTCAGGATTTCGTCAATGATATCTTTCGAGATTTGCTACTGTCCTCCGTTGTAGTATATCTTGACGATATCCTGATCTTCTCTCCGGACCTCTCCACACACAGAGAGGATGTTCGCAGAGTTTTTGAACGTCTGCGTGCAAATACTCTGTATTGCAAGCTGGAGAAATGCCAGTTCGAACAAGAGTCATTACCATTCTTGGGGTACATTGTGTCCAGTAAGGGCTTGGCCATGGATCCCCAAAAATTGGAAGGCGTACAGAATTGGCAAGAGCCCATTCTCTGAAGGCGGTACAGCGCTTCGTGGGCTTCATCAATTATTATCGGCAATTTATACCACATTTTTCTACTCTAGTGGCTCCTTTGGCCGCGCTAAACAAGAAAGGTGCCAACCCAAAGAACTTGTCTAAAGAGACATCTGAGGCTTTCCGGGAGATCAAGTCTTATTTCTCAAAAGCTCCCATCCTACATCGGCTAGATGTCAATAAGGTATTCTGTCTGGAGGTCGACGCCTCTTCTGTAGGAGCAGGTGCTGTTCTGTCCCAAAAGAATGGACACGGTCGGAGGAGACCGTGTTTCTTTTTCTCCAAGACCTTTTCTCCAGCGGAGAGGAATTATACTATTGGGGATAAAGAGTTACTCGCAATAAAATTGGCTTTTGTTGAATGGAGGCATCTTTTGGAGGGGGCTAAACATCCGTTTGTGGTGTATTCTGACCATAATAACCTCTCATACCTGCAGATGGCACAGCGTCTCAACCCGAGGCAGGCTCGGCGGTCACTATTTTTTGCCCGATTCAACTTTACTATCAATTTTCTAAAAGGGGAGAAGAATCCTCTATGCTCTATCTAGGTCCATGGATACGATGGAGGACAATGATGAGCCCAGACTTATCGTTCCTCCTGGGAGTATGCGAACGGTGGCACCGGTAACTCTAGACCAGGTTCCATCCGGGAAGACGTTTGTTCCTCCGAACCTATAGAATGAGGTGCTCTCGTGGGCACATGCCTCTTAGGTCGGAGGTCATTTTGGAATCAAACGCACCACTGAGTTCCTCCAATGCTCGTATTGGTGGCCTCGGTTGTCCCAGGACGTTAAAGAATACGTCCAAGCATGCATCTCCTGAGCGAGAAATAAATCCTCTCACGAGAGTCCGGCGGGTCTTCTACATCCGTTACCCGTGGCGGATAGACCTTGGGAGCTGATTGGGATGGATTTCGTGGTTGAGTTACCGAAGTCCCGGGGTAATACGACCATATGGGTGGTTTGTGACCATTTTTCTAAAATGGTTCACCTGATACCCCTTCCTAGGGTTCCTTCTTCCCGGGTTCTGGCATCACTATTTATTCGCCACATGTTCCATCTGCACGGGATGCCTGATGTCTGTGATCGAGGTCCTCAGTTCACCTTTCGGTTCTGGAGAGAATTGTGTAATCTGTGTAGTATTGAACTGAACCTCTCTACTGCCTATCACCCGGAGACCAACGGCCTGGTGGAACGCACTAATCAGACGCTATTGACATACTTGCGTCATTTCGTTTCGGCCAATCATAATAATTGTGTAACTTTGCTTCCATGGGCAGAGTTTGCTGTAAATAATGCAGTGGCGGATTCCACAGGTCAGACTCCTTTCCTGTTGAACAATGGTCAGCATCCACGGGTGCCAGTTCCTATGCCAGTTAACTCTGATGAGCCTGGGGTCAGAGATTGGGCTATGGAGGCGCGGGACGTCTGGGATCAGATGCAGGAAGCATTATTGGCCTCCAAAAATCGGATGAGACAGTCGGCTGACACTCAACGTCGTCCAGCTCCCGTTTTCTCTCCGGGCGATAGGGTCTGGCTCGCGGCTCGCAATATTAGAGGTAGCGGTGAATCGGCTAAATACGCCCCTCGGTTTATTGGTAATTTTAAAATTCTGGCTCAAGTAAATCCCGTGGTCTATCGTCTGCAATTGCCTCGGCACTTGAGGATACATGACACATTCCATGTGTTGCTCCTGAAACCCATTCGCCTGACGAAATTCTCGGAAGCTCAGCATGCCTCTGACACCGGGGGTGAGAATTTCGAGGTAGAGGCGATTGTGGGGTGCGGCAAAAAATTTTATTTGGTGCACTGGAGGGATCGCGGTTCTGAGGATCGCACTTGGGAGCTTGTGGACCATATTCATGCTCCCCTGCTCATTGAGGAATATCAGCGTCAGGTGGGGGGGATAATGTTAGGCATCGGGCGACAGCGGGATCTGAACCTGGATCCGAGGAGTCTGCGGTCTCCCATCCAGACCCAGCAAATGCTGCTCAGGTTCGCCATTGATCCCAACGTCTAGCCAATACCCGAGAGGCGCAAATAGTTACTCGGGTCTTTGTTCATAGTAGCCTTAAACCTAGGTTGCGGAACAAGAAAAGGATGTTTTAAGCCTAAGTCCAGAAATGCCTGCACTGAGCATATCCGTGACGTGGCAAGCCATGATTGGGGCTCGAGGTCAGCTGATCCTCTGAGCTGGCATCGCCTGATTGGTCACGGATGACGTCATCGGTGATGCGATTGACGAGATGGCTGGGGGAGGAGCTTAGCCCTTAAATAGCTTGTCTGTCCGCGACGCGGCGTGTTCAGATCATACTAATATAGGCAGTGCTCATGTGTGGATGTACCAGAATCTGGGCTCCACGTGCTCTCTAGCTTTGCTCTCCGGGACCTTGCCAGAGTACGCTCGGCTTATTAGCTCAGGTCCTTCAGGCAGGAAGCCAATGTGGCCCAGTCGTGCTACGAATATAGGGTAGCTATACACCCTGAGCAGACTGTGGGGCGCGTAACCTGGGCATCACCTGCCAGCTGTACAGTGAAGCTTGCTCAGTCCGGTCTCACACCGGTTGGCAGCACGCGGGCATCGCCACCAGCTTAATATTGAAGCTGTGCAGTCCGGTCGTACCCCGGTAGGCAGCACGTACACCTGGCGTGAGTTCCATACACTACCTAATACCTGGCAAGTGGCTTCTGTGCTGTTAACAGGGCTACATCTACGCCAGTCATCAGCACTTCTCCCGTGAAGTTAACGAAGATTGAGCAAGATATAGCATTTGCACTATGTGAAGTTCACAGGCAAGATCCTTATACTTAGTTGTCAGTTATAACCCTCCTAATCCAAGGGTGTTCAGCATCAGTGAACATAAAATGCGCCGTGGACCCCGGGTTCGGTTGCAATCCATTACATAATAACGTTGTTGCAACCGAACTCATAACACCTACACTGTATACACCTGGTATCTTCTGATATAGTACCCTTTTTCTGCTTTTTATATTCTGGTCTAATCCATACTGAGCCTGTGAGCGTCTGTGTCTGACTCCTGAAATATATACGGAGATTTACAATTACCCCTAGACTGTATACAGCTGTACGCTTTTGATATAGTACCCTTTTTTTGCTTTTTATATTCTGGTCTAATCCATACTTAGCCTGTGAGCGTCTGTGTCTGACTCCGGAAACATATACGGAGATTTACAATTTTCCCCTTCACCGTATACAGCTGTACGCTTCTGATACAGTACCATATATCTGCTAGTATTTTTGGTACATTTTCACAAACATGAGGAAGTATAGTGGAAGAGGCCACGGACATGGGCATGGGGAGCCAGCTGGTACTGATGGTGGTGGTGGTGCATCTGCTGGTAGTGCCAAAAGCACAATAGCACCTAAGGCAGGAGGTGTTGAGCCTGCGTCATCGTCTGGCTCCAGAAGTCCTGGAAGGCTCCCTTTTTTGGGAGTAGGTAAACCGCTTTTAAAGCCGGAGCATCAGGAACAGGTTTTGGCTTACATTGCCAAAACAGCCTCCAGCTCTATCGCTTCCTCTTCTGAAGTTTCAAAAAATGCAAGCACTCAGTCATCAGTGCAGGCTCCTGGTCAGGAACAACACCTTTCCTTGTGTCCTTCACCCTCACCAAAAGTGAACGATGCGGCAGGCCACACTTCAGATTACTCCATGGAGCTCTTTTCACATATCATGCCTGGGTTATCAAGTCAAATCCTGAATTCCCCAGTCCAAGATGAATCTGACATGGAGTGCACTGATGCACAGCTACTGCTAGAGAATTCTGCTGGTACATTCACCCAGAGCACTACATTGCCCTCGCAGTCTACTGAGCCAGAAACTGACTCTGATGAAACTCAGGTGCCCCTTCCCGCATACTATGCCACCTTACACGGTGACACAGAGGAAGGTGCAGATGAAATTGAAGAGAAGGTGATGGATGACCCAGTTGTTGACCCGGATTGGCATCCATTGGGGGAAGAGGGTGCCGCTGGCAATAACTCCGAAGAGGAGAAGGATCCGCAGCAGGCATCGACATTGCAGCAGCGGTTATCTGGCAGGCCAGTAGCAGTCAAAAAACGTGTTAAAAAAACAAAAAGAGTTCCAGGACAGCTTGGCCAGATGGTCCAATTAGCACAGCGTGCAAGCCCTGAAAATTTATATAATAGTAAGAAGAGTGCAGTGTGGCACTTTTTTGACCAAAATCCTATTGATGAGGCAAAGGTTATCTGTAAGAAGTGCGGTAGGACCTTTAAGCCGAGGGAAAAATCTCCGAAATTTGAATACCAGTTGCATGCTTAGACATTTAATCACCATGCACTTGCAAGCGTGGATGGACTACAAAACCTCAGGTAGCACATGTGCACAGGCTCTGACTGAAGGTAGCCAGCAATGCTACATAGCTTCCCTCACTGTAAGCCCACCGGTTAGTACACCACCAGCAAGAAATATTGATGTATCGTCGCAAGGCCAAAGCAGTCAGGGAATCACAATGCTTTTGTAACAAAAGACTGAATCTAGGCCATCACCACCACCACCACCACCACCTTCACCATCACCAACCCCCTCTCAGTCCGCCATGTCCACCGCTAGTTCCCCAATATGCAGCTCTCAAGTCCAGCTCACCCTAGCAGACACTCTGAGTAGGAAAAGAAAGTACTCATCCTCTTATCCGCGTACACTGGCTTTGAACGCCTACATTGCCAAACTGATCTCATTAGAAATGATGCCCTTCCGTTTGGTTGAAAGCGCAGCGTTCCGAGAGCTCATGGCACTTGCAATACTTACCTCTCCCTGCTCCACCGCTGTGATGATTTCTGTTTTTCCTGACAGTGACATTCAGGTCAGAGAGTGCGATGATGTCACGTCTGTACGTCCTCTGCCTGAACAGTACTAGTGCAGAGAGCTGGAAGATGGCGACGCTGAGGAGTCCAGAGTAGAGCAGTGCCCAGCGAGAAGAGGTATTTCATTTTTTTAGTGTTTGGAGCAATATATGGGGAGCATTAAACACTGAAGAATTATATATGGGGCCCATCATACACTGTTAGGGTCTGCGGAACGCACCTAATAGATATAATAGAGAGGTGCGTTCGCGAAGACCGCTGCTAATAAGATGGCGAAAGTAGCGAACTCTGTTATCCCGCAGAGTCGCTAAAAATAAACGCCGTAGCGCGTTGTGGCAGTAAGTGCGAACTCTGTTAATCCCAGAGCCGCTAACGGGATGCCACAGCGCTATATGGCGATAGGTGCGAACTCACTTAGCTTTAGTGAGCCGCAAAGTAAACACGCTAGGGCGCTGTCTAGCGTCAAAAGCGAACCCTGTTACGTCACAGAGCCGCTGAGAAAAAGTACCGTGTCCTGTCAAGCTCTCAGGTACACGGTTAATTGCTAGCGAGCATAATACGTGGTCATGCGCTAATGTCCTCACGGGAGTCACCCGCAATCTATTGCGTCTGAACGCCAGACCCTGAATACGGCAATCAAACTCCTCACCGGTTATGCCGGTAATCTAGGGCATCTAGGACACCGACCCTGACCAGCTAGCACACCAAACTCCTCACCGATTAAGTCGGTATTCTAGTGGCTTATTTCAGCCGGGTCCCTAACCACACACACGCATGACCATACTGGCGCATAGCATACAATGGTTGATATTAGCGCATGGCGGCCCAGCCATGCTACCCTTTTATAGCAACAGCTACAGGACCTTCCAGGAACAAGGACCAATGAGAAACCTGTTCCAGAAGACTAGTAGTAACAGGGCCTTCCTGGCGGGCCAATAGGAGCTGCTGCAGTACCTGAGCATGTGACCCTGATCTCCAATGAGAGATCTCACTCTGGGCATGCTTAGAAGGGAAAATGCAGTACTTTGTCCCAAAGATGTCTGCTCCAGCATTGGCTATAATAGCAGATCCAGGAAAGGCAGCAGCACGTCACTGCCCAGTAGTGGAGTGGGCAAGACGCCTGGACCGACGTCTCTGCTGAGCAGGCTCCACTGTGGCCGGAGATGAATGGGAGACCGCAGCGGGACAGGTTCGAGACTCCCCTTGTGCAGCAGCGGGAAATCGAACCCTAACATTACCCCCCCTCCTAGGACCCCCCTTCTCTGGGCCTCGCTGCGCTCAAAGGCAGCGATGAGCTGCGGAGCGTGAACATGCTTGGCAGGCTCCCAGGATCTATCCTCAGGCCCATAACCCCTCCAATCCACCAAATAAAATTTTTTGCCTCGTACCACCTTGCACCCAACAATGGCGTTCACCTCATGATCGTCGGTAGATGAACCCGATGTCCCGGCAGATGACTCGGAAAACCGGGAAATGGCCACGGGTTTCAAGAGGGACACGTGAAAGGTGTCAGTGATACCAAGGCGAGGCGGAAGGGCTAGGCGGTAAACTACCGGGTTCACCTGCTCAAGAACTTTAAAGGGGCCCAAAAAGCGAGGTGTCAACTTGGTGGACTCTACCCGTAGCCTGATATTTCGGGCAGAAAGCCACACTAGGTCACCCGGTGCAAACGTAGGAGCGGGGAGCCGTTGGGCATCGGCCGAAGACCTCATCCTCTCTTTGGAGGCCTGAATGGCATCCTGAGTGCGGTCCCAAATGTCCCGTGCCTCCACAGCCCAGTCTGCCACCCTGGAATCGGCGGAAGACACGGGCATAGGCACTGGTACCCGCGGATGCTGACCGTAGTTCAGGAGGAATGGGGTCTGTCCGGTGGAATCAGCCACAGCATTGTTTAATGCAAACTCAGCCCATGGTAGCAAGGATGCCCAGTCATCCTGCCTGGCTGAGACAAAATGTCGTAGATAGGTGACCAAGGTCTGGTTGGCCCTCTCTACCAACCCATTCGTCTCAGGATGGTACGCTGAAGAGAGATTTAACTCAATGCTGAGTAGACGACAAAGCTCTCTCCAGAACCGAGACGCAAACTGGGGACCTCGGTCACTGACAATTTTGTCCGGCATGCCGTGTAGACGGAAGACATGCCTAACGAACAACGCTGCCAGAGCCCGTGCAGAAGGTAACCGTGGTAGCGGCACCAGATGCACCATTTTGGAGAAATGGTCGGTGATTACCCAAATGATGGTGCAACCCCGAGACTTGGGTAAGCCCACCACAAAGTCCATCCCAACCATCTCCCAGGGCCTGTCTGCCACCGGCAAAGGGTAAAGTAACCCAGCTGGCCGTTGTCGTGGAGACTTATTCTTGGCGCAGGAGACACACGCCCGAACATAGTCCCCAACATCACGGACCATATGCGACCACCAATAAGTCCTCGCCAGCAATTCAGATGTCCTCTTTGCCCCAAAGTGTCCACCAACCCTGGACGAATGTGCCCAAGAGAGTACCTCCGGTCGTAAATTGGTAGGTACAAAAGTCTTGCCCGGGGGCACAGACTCTAGTGAAACTGGGGCCACTGTTCTCAGGCTCTCTGTGGGGACAATAAGCCGAGGCTCCTCCACCTCCTCCTCAGAGGACACCACAGAGCGAGAGAGAGCGTCGGCACGAATGTTCTTCTCTCCCGAGAGGAAATGGAGGGTGAAATTAAACCGGGAGAAGAACAAGGACCATGTGGCCTGGCGAGAATTAAGCCGCTGAGCTGTCTGTAGATACACCAAATTCTTGTGGTCGGTGAAAACTTGGAAGGGAAAGCGGGCCCCCTCCAACAGATGTCTCCACTCAGAGAAGGCCAACTTCATGGCTAGCAACTCCCTATCCCCGATGGAATAATTCCTCTCCGCTGATGTGAAGGTCTTAGAGAAGAAGAAGCAAGGATGCTTCCGACCTTGAGCATCCTTTTGGTAGAGGACTGCTCCAGCACCAACGGATGAGGCATCCACCTCCAATAAAAATGGCTTATCAACATCGGGGCGATGTAGGATAGGAGCGCTAGCAAAATGAGACTTAACAGAAGAGAAAGCCGTGGAGACCTCTTCCGACCACAATTTGGGATTTGCTCCCTTCTTGGTGAGGGCTACCAAGGGAGCTACCAAGGTAGAGAAATGCGGAATGAACTGGCGATAGTAATTAATGAACCCCATAAAGCGCTGCACCGCTTTAAGAGAGTGAGGTTCCTGCCAGTCCATCACAGCCTGTAGTTTGGCCGGATCCATAGCCAATCCCTGGGTTGAGATGATATAACCAAGGAAAGGTAAAGACTCCAGCTCAAACATACATTTCTCCAACTTAGCATAAAGGGAATTAGCCCGTAAGAGGTCGAAGACTCTGCAGACATCTCTCCGGTGGGAGTCAATATCTGGAGAGAAGATGAGTATATCATCCAGATAGACTACGACCGAGGTGGAGAGCATATCCCAGAAGATGTCATTGACAAAGTCTTGGAAAACGGCTGGAGCATTACAGAGCCCAAAGGGCATCACCAGATATTCGTAATGCCCGTCCCTGGTATTGAAAGCCGTCTTCCATTCGTCCCCCTCACGGATGCGAATCAGGTTATACGCACCGCGCAGATCTAACTTAGTGAATACCCTTGCTCCCCGAAGCCTATCAAATAGCTCCGAAATCAAGGGCAACGGGTACTTGTTTTTAACGGTGATGGCGTTAAGACCCCGGTAATCAATACACGGACGCAATTCTCCATTTTTCTTCTGTACGAAGAAAAATCCCGCCCCAGCCGGTGACACCGACTTCCTAATAAACCCTCTTGCCAGGTTCTCCTGAATATATTGTGACATGGCCTCTGTCCCAGGAAGAGAGAGGGGATAGACCCTTCCTCGAGGCGGTTCTGCGCCAGGCAAGAGGTCGATAGGACAGTCATAGGGGCGATGAGGTGTAAGAGTCTCAGCAGCCTTCTTGGAGAACACATCTGCATATGACCAGTAGCACTTGGGGAGTGGAGTAAGATCTGCGGGTAACTCAGTAGTGGTAACCTGAACGCAACTCCTGACACATCTGCCTCTACATGCATCACTCCAACCCAGTATCCTACCCGAAGTCCACTCTATATGTGGGGAGTGGAAACGGAGCCAAGGTATACCTAGTAGGATCTCGTCTAATCCCTCGGGAAGGACGAGTAGGGAAATAAGTTCCTGATGGGAAGGAGATACCAACAATGCAAGTGGAACAGTCTGGTGTGTAATTTGTGAGGGCAATGTCGACCCATTCACTACCCGGACAGTCACTGATTTGTCAAGAGCCACCAGAGGAATTGCATGACGGCGAGCAAAGTCAGAGGACATGAAGTTCCCCTCTGCTCCTGAGTCCACGCAAAGGTCGGCGGCGATAGTGGAAGTGCCTACAGTGATTGTCCCTTTAAGTGTCAACTTGGAGGAAAATGCCGCTGTCTCTAGAGAACCTCCTCCCAGGACCACTAGACGCGATCGCTTCCCCGATCGCTGTGGACATTTGTTGGCATAATGTCCTGTCTGCTGGCACACTCTACAGACCACGGATACTCGAGTGGTCCGAGACTTAGATCTCACTCGAGAAATCTCCATGGCCTCAGGGAATCGGACGCCTGAATGGAAGATTCCAGAGGTCTGGCGAAGGTGGGCGCCAGCCGTAACCTCTGCCTACACTGGGCCCGCTCCAACCTCCGCTCGTTAAAACGAAGGTCGATGCGGGTAGATATGGTAATGAGCTCCTCCAGTGTGGCAGGAATCTCCCTGGTGGACAAGGCGTCCTTCACATGGTCTGCCATTCCCCTCCAGTACATGAGTATAAGGACTTTATCTGGCCAATCCAGCTCAGAGACCAGAGTCCGAAATTGGACGGCAAACTGGCTGACCATGGATGAACCCTGGGTGATAGTCAACAGTTGAAGAGCCGTATCGTGGGTGACACGAGGTCCTAAAAAGACCTGTTTAAGAGTGTCCAAGAAGAGAGGAGCACTCTGCACCACACGATCATCGCGCTCCCATAACGGCGTTGCCCACTCCAACGCCCTGCTCGACAAAAGGGATATGATAAAACCCACTTTCGCCCTCTCCGTGGGATAACGTGCAGCCAGAAGCTCTAGATGTATGGAGCACTGACTGACGAAGCCCCGACATTGTTTACTGTCACCGGTAAACTTGTCTGGAAGTGGGAGGCGGGAAATAGTCGGAGCAGGGATGGCAGAGGACAACCTGGCTGCAGCACGCTAGCAGCCTGAACAGCGACTGCGGTAACATCCACAGCTGAGGTTGTGCGCTCAAGAGCCGCCAACCTACCCTCCAGCTGCTGGATGTACTGCTTTAGACGCTGGTCATCCGCCATTTTACTAGCCAGACCCTGGCGCTAATATTATGTTAGGGTCTGCGGAATGCACCTAATAGATATAATAGAGAGGTGCGTTCGCAGCCCGGGGTCCACCGTGCAGGCGAAGCCCGCTGCTAAAAAGATGGCGAAAGTAGCGAACTCTGTTATCCCGCAGAGTCGCTAAAAATAAACGCCGTAGCGCGTTGTGGCAGTAAGTGCGAACTCTTTTAATCCCAGAGCCGCTAACGGGATCCACAGCGCTATATGGCGATAGGTGCGAACTCACTTAGCTTTAGTGAGCCGCAAAGTAAACACGCTAGGGCGCTGTCTAGCGTCAAAAGCGAACCCTGTTACGTCACAGAGCCGCTGAGAAAAAGTACCGTGTCCTGTCAAGCTCTCAGGTACATGGTTAATTGCTAGCGAGCATAATACGTGGTCATGCGCTAATGTCCTCGCGGGAGTCACCCGCAATCTATGGCGTCTGAACGCCAGACCCTGAATACGGCAATCAAACTCCTCACCGGTTATGCCGGTAATCTAGGGCATCTAGGACACCGACCCTGACCAGCTAGCACACCAAACTCCTCACCGATTAAGTCGGTATTCTAGTGGCTTATTTCAGCCGGGTCCCTAACCACACACACGCATGACCATACTGGCGCATAGCATACAATGGTTGATATTAGCGCATGGCGGCCCAGCCATGCTACCCTTTTATAGCAACAGCTACAGGACCTTCCAGGAACAAGGACCAATGAGAAACCTGTTCCAGAAGACTAGTAGTAACAGGGCCTTCCTGGCGGGCCAATAGGAGCTGCTGCAGTACCTGAGCATGTGACCCCTGATCTCCAATGAGAGATCTCACTCTGGGCATGCTCAGAAGGGAAAATGCAGTACTTTGTCCCAAAGACGTCTGCTCCAGCATTGGCTATAATAGCAGATCCAGGAAAGGCAGCAGCAAGTCACTGCCCAGTAGTGGAGTGGGCAAGACGCCTGGACCGACGTCTCTGCTGAGCAGGCTCCACTGCGGCCGGAGATGAATGGGAGACCGCAGCGGGACGGGTTCGAGACTCCCCTTGTGCAGCAGCGGGAAATCGAACCCTAACATACACTTGAGCATCATATACGGGGCCCATTATACAATGGAGCATTACAAATGGGGCCCATTATATATGGAGCATTATATAGGCCCATCATACACTGGAGCATCATCCATGGTGCCTATCATAAACTGGAGCATTATAAATGGGGCCCATTATATATGGAGCATTATATATGCCCATCATACACTGGAGCATCATCCATGGGGCCCATCATACACTGGAGCATTATAAATGGGGCACATCATACACTGGAGCATCATATACAGGGCCCATTAAATACTGGAGCATTATAAATGGGGCCCATCATACACTGGAGCATCATATACAGGTCCCATTATATACTGGAGCATTATAAATGGGGCCCATCATACACTGGAGCATCATATACAGGTCCCATTATATACTGAAGCATTATAAATGGGGCCCATCATACACTGGAGAATCATATGGGGCCCATTATATATGGAGCATTATGTAGGCACATCATACACTGGAGCATTATAAATGGGGCCCATCATACACTGGAGCATCATATATGGGGCCCATTATACACTGGAGCATTATAAATGGGGTCCATTATATAGGCCCATCATACACTGGAGCATCATTCATGGGGCCCATCATACACTGGAGCATTATAAATGGGTTCCCATCATACACTGGAGCATCATATACGGGGCCCATTATACACTGGAGCATCATATTGGGCCCATTATATATGGAGCATTATATAGGCCCATAATACACTGGAGCAGGTGGATAAAAATCAATGATTTTTTAAAAAAAATCGGATTTTTTTGATTTAAATCGGATTTTTTTCAATAAACTGCTTTTTGAGGAAAATATTTTACCATCCAAAGGTTCTTCCATCATGAGATAAAGCTGAGTTGTTTAACTCAGTAGAATAAAGGCTGTATATGTGTAACATTCACAATGCCATGCTCTTCCTGAGGTTTCTGTAGGATTAGTGGGCAGTTTCTCTCCTATATTATCACAGACGCTCGCTTTACTTATGCAGTTCTCAAAACTGAATTTGACTCCGCAGAGGTCCCAGCCTCTTCTTCACGGCAAAAATGTTACAACATGAACAGAGTTGAGAAAAAGACCTTAATCCTATTGTTCTACAAACCTATATGAATACAGAATCAACCCCTTCAGTGCCAAGTCCAAGAAGTTAGACAATATGTTTCTGATTGTTTGGAGTGGAATAGATCTGCACAACACAAGAAGAATGTGAATCTAAGTGTGAGGAGGAGGAAGGGCAAGCAGACAAGAAAATGAAAGTGAAACTTTGAACACAATACTGCAGCATAGCCACAGACAGACAAGTCTGGATCTGTTTGTGTGTACGATCTGAGGTTTTTTATTAAATCCTATTTCTAAAGACTGAACTGTCATGTGTGAGAAAAATTATATTTCTTATTATTACTGCATGTTACTGTCATTTGGTACAGTTATGAAGAAAAACAAATATTCCTTTTGGGGCAGTGCTGTGTTGTGTACAATAAGCAGAAATTGTATAAACAATAAAATAACAGCATTGACTTTTTTTGTTTAGGGGAATTCATGGATTCTGGAAACTATCCACCTCCAAGATCACCATCATCCTGTTCTACAGTTTCAGAGTTATCCATCCAGGATAGTGCTTCATTAGCAGCAGCATCATCATCAGACACCCACAGCCACATATCACCATCACCCAAAAGGAAGAAAAAACCTTTACCTCCTGGAACCACCATAGATAGGTTTATGATAAGAACTAGCAGATTAGAAAAAGAGTTGATTGACGAAAAAAATTGCCCAGTTTATTTATGCAACGAACTCTTCTTTCCGTCTGACTGAGAACCCACATTTCATTAATATGGTTCAGTCACTGAGACCAGGATACAGTCCACCCAGCAGAGCTGATGTTGCAGGGAAACTGCTGGATCAAGTGTATGACAGAGAAATGGAGCAATGTGCAACAGCTCTGGAGGGTAAAATTGTTAACCTAAGTATTGATGGGTGGAGTAATGTCCACAATGATCCTATTGTATGTGCTTGTATAATAACAGAAGAAGGTAAAGTCTTCCTTGCACAAACAACTGATACGTCAGGAAATGCACACACAGTAGAATACTTACAAGAAGTGGCAGTAAAAGCTATAACAACATGTGAACAAAAATTCAAATGTCTAGTACGCAGTTTGGTCACTGACAATGCTGCAAACGTATCCAAGATGAGAAGAAATTTAGAAGAGCAGGGAGGGAATACAAAGCTAATAACATATGGTTGCAGTGCTCATTTGCTGCACCTCTTAGCCAAAGACTTAAGTGTTCCAGAATATAAGGCTAATGTTGTTGAAATTGCTAAACACTTCCGTAATAATCATTTTGCTGCAGCAGCTCTGAAAAGGATGGGTGGAACCAAGCTAACGCTCCCACAAGATGTTAGATGAACTCTGTGGTGGACTGTTTTGAGCAGTATATCAAAAACTGGCCTATTCTGATGACACTTTGTGAAGAAAATCGAGATAAAATAGATGGCACTGTCACGGCCAAAATCCTCAACATTGGGCTTAAGAGAAATGTTGAACATATGCTGAGCTTCCTGAAACCCATCTCTCAAGCTTTAAACAAAATACAGAAAAATAGCTGTTTTAT
>JARQOD010000002.1:236034803-236074626 GCA_033576555.1 Oophaga sylvatica
GGTCGGCCACTGAGTGAGTGTACACCCACGAAGAGCACGCCCTTCTTCTTCACCAGTGCCTCGTCGTGACGCAGATATGGAGGAAAAATGGCAAATACATTCTCTGATGATTTTAGCAATTCTCAAGCACAAAACCAGTTCAATTCAGGCACACAGGACTCGCTTATAGCGAGCTACAGAATCCTGTTCATGACGCCCAAGTTGAGTCGCACAGAGCAAGAGGTTTTGGGGTACTCGGCACCGAGCCCGTCGACTTCTATGGGGTATGTCACGGCTTTACCCGGCAATTGAATCAGAGTCTATTTTACTATGTAGAAGTGTATAAACTATAAATATATGTATATATATATATATGTCACAATGACATGTATATATATATATATGTATTCCATGTGTGTATATTTTGTGTTTACAACGAAAGAAAGGTTTTTTTTGGTTGCGATTTTTTGTTCCCATAGACTTACATTGGACTTCCGGTATCGGAATCGGATATCGACGATATTTAGTGATATCGGCGATACCATTTCGATACGATATTTTTAGATATCGAGCAGTATCGCTCAACACTATACAGCACCAAAAATTTGCAACTCTCCTGATGATCAGGTTCAACCCTCATTATCACCTGAGTAGAGAACTGGGGTTTATTCTCAGCCAAAGGGGTAGAATCAATCCCCAGTAGGGGAATAGACTTCCGTAGGGGTATCAAGGGAAACCCACAATGTTTAGCAAAATCAAAATCCATCAGGTTAATAGCTGCTCTAGAATCAACAAAAGCCTGAGCAGAAAATGTGGACAGGGAGCAAATCAGGGTAACAGTCAACAGAAATTTAATCTGAACACTACCCAAGACAACTGAGCGTGCAAAACGTCTTCCCCGCTTAGGGCAGACTGAAATAGCATCAGAGGCATCACCACAGTAGAAACATAACCCATTGCATTTTCGAAACTCATGACGCTGTGCCCTAGAAGCCACTCTATCACACTGCATGGGTTCAGAAGCTGGTTCACAAGGCAACACTATTCCACGCATACCTCTACGCTCACGCAAACGTCTGTCAATTTGAATCGCTAGTGACATAGAATCATTGAGACCAGAGGGAGCAGGGAAACCCACCATAACATCTTTTACATTCTCTGACAGACCCTTCCGAAAAAGGGCTGCCAAAGCATCATCATTCCATTTGGTCAGGACTGCCCACTTTCGGAATTTCTGACAGTATAACTCAGCGTTCTCAAGCCCCTGATTTAATGCCAAAAAGGGTTTTTCAGCTTGATCAGTGACATTAGGTTCATCGTACAATAACCCCAGAGCCAGAAAAAATGCATCAACATTACTCAAAACAGGGTCCCAGGTGTCAGGGAAAAAGCCCAATCCTGAGGATCGCCGCGCAGGAGAGAGATGACAATTTGAACCTGCTGTGCTGCGTTCCCTGAGGACTTAGGTTTTAAGGCAAAAAACAACTTACAGTTATTTTTAAAATTCAGAAATTTAGCTCGATCCCCTAAAAACAAATCTGGCATGGGGATCCTACGTTCCACAACCGGCAACCCTGCAACATAGGTAGCAATATTCCGAACTTCAGTGGCAAGCTGATCCACACGGCCAGACAACTGTGCAAACTCCATTGAGAGAAAAAAAAATCCTCAGCACCCAGAGAAAAAGAGGGAAAAAAAAAAATGCAACAAACAGAAAAAAAAAAAATCTCTGACAACTCTGACAACTTTTTTTTTTTTCCACACTATTTTTCCCTTCTGTGAGTACCATATAATTTTCAGTTTTGGCCGGTGATACTGTTATGATTTGGTAGTTGAGTAGAGCAGGCAAAAACGGCAATCTTCACAATCTTCACTGAATGGTTCAGTACTGTTTGCAACCACCAGAGGGAGCCTCTGCTCAGAATTCATTTCTAACACATTCACAACAGCGGTCCTCATGTGAGCCAGTTTCTTTGTAGTGCTTGATGGTTTTTGCAACTGCACTTGGGGACACTTTCAAAATTTTCCCAATTTTTTGGACTGACTGACCTTCATTTCTTAAAGTAATGATGGCCACTCGTTTTTCTTTACTTTGTGTTTTTTTCTTGCCATAATACAAATTCTAACAGTCTATTCAGTAGGACTATCAGCTGTGTATCCACCAGACTTCTGCACAACACAACTGATGGTCTCAACCCCATTTATAAGGCCAGAAATCCCACTTATTAAACCTGACAGGGCACACCTGTGAAGTGAAAACAATTTCCGGTGACTACCTCTTGAAGCTCATCAAGAGAATGCCAAGAGTGTGCAAAGCAGTCATCAAAGCAAAAGGTGGCTACTTTGAAGAACCTAGAATATAAGACATAATTTCAGTTGTTACACACTTTTTTTGTTAAGTATATAATTCCACATGTGTTAATTCATAGTTCTGATGCCTTTAGTGTGAATTTACAATTTTCATAGTCATGAAAATACAGAAAAATCTTTAAATGAGAAGGTGTATCCAAACTTTTTGTCTGTACTGTAAATTGACATGTTGTTGTCTGGAAAGATGCGCCGCATGTCCATCTCTGTTGATGAGCCGCCGGCATCGGTGCACGCATAGTAGGCATTGGATTTCTTGAAATCCCATCCACTATGCTGTAACAGCTGGACGTTGCAGGTTGGACGCTACAGATGTATTCAGCGTCCAATCCGCTGACCGTGGGAACATACCCCAATATATCTGCAAACAGGAAATCACTTTTGTT
Source organism: Oophaga sylvatica (assembly GCA_033576555.1). Lineage (NCBI taxonomy): Eukaryota > Metazoa > Chordata > Amphibia > Anura > Dendrobatidae > Oophaga > Oophaga sylvatica. The sequence goes on from JARQOD010000002.1 coordinate 236,037,536, forward strand.
CCTTCCCAGAAGCCAACTTTCAATTAGCTTTATTTCAAGTGACAAAAAAACGCATGCAATGAAAAAAACGCATCAAAAACGCATGTGAAAAATGACCTCAGATGCAGATTTGGTGCAGATTTCACCTGCATCAAATCCTGAGCAAATATTGAGCCACTACTGATCATGTGCACATACCCTTACTCTAAGTTTAAGCATGCTCTATTTTCTTGGGAACAGAAACAGTACCATACACCTTTACCAGCTTATCTTTTGCTATAACAAAAACTCTAACCTGAATTCCAACATGCCTGATAATGGTTTAGGCTAAAATTTGCTCACACACATACCTCCATATACTTTAAATGGCTTTCTATTACCCAAATTGCTAATTCCATAAGGATCTCTTTACTTTAAACTTTCTACTCATATGAATTTTGTGATGAAGTTGGGAAGACGTGCTACACAAAGGAAGGCACCACCAGCAAATACCTGATTTTTCTGAGTTGACCTACCGTCAAACAAATATTTTTCATAGACCAAGAATGTTCCTAGCACCCAAAGGAAGTTGATGCAGCCAGCCAAGCATTTTCCCTTCAGCAGCTTCTCAAATGAAGGACCTCATATGTAATATCTATGTAATATAAGGATGGTTGATTATCCTACAGAGTGACTAACGGTTATAGAGCCTTGTGCGCATAGGGCATATACCACTAAAAGGGCTTATAGCATGGCTTGTCTTCATGAGACCATACCTTTGAAATGATTGAAAAACAGTGTAAAATTTACAGTGCATAACAGTAGCAATTTGATATCCTCAATGAAACAACATGTTTATTCGTAATCATCTTATTGTATATTATTTATTCCCTGTATGACCATTTATTTTCCTGTCTCACTTGTTTTTATTTATTTCCTAAGGTCACTGATAGTGTATACGTTCATATAGCATAATCCCATACAGTGTATGCTGTCTTACAATTCATAAGAAGAACATTAAACTTTATTGCACCTTCCCATTTGGGAAACATTCTCTGTGCTATCTTTATACAGGCAATAAATTCTATTTGCCAGTGCTATATTGTTCTAAGAGCAGATACATATTATGCTATAGCTGTGGGAGCTCCTTGGAAGTTTGTCAAGCAAAACAAGCAGAAAATATAGCTTCTCTCTTCTATGACTAGCTTTTATTAGTTTTGGACAGTAGGCTTGGTTGATTCACTGTCATCACATTTCTTTTATCAGTGGAGGCGAAGGAAAAGCATTCATGGAGTTCAGTCACATTTCCACTCGACTTCACTTTGACAAACACAGAAAAGTTAGATGATATCCTGTCCAGCAGAAAATTTTCACATAAAACCACAAATTTAGGCATGCTGATATTTATCAATAGAAAATTTGGGTTGGAATAGACTATTTTAATTAACAGATACCAGCTTGTTAATAGAAAAATGAATTTGAGAATGATTACCAATGAGTGGTCTGTAAATCTGTAGAATTTTATACATCAAAAAATGTGTGAGTAGTTTGTTTTCTTCTAAAAGCATTTCAACTCTGCCGTACTCAAATTTAACAAGTGCACATGGCAACTGAGACAAAAACTATTACTATATCCTCTTGATAGCTACAGTACCTTTGGTAAAAGCTAAAGAACGAGATAAAGAAAGTATTTCCAACAACAATATTTTATTGGAGAGCTTGAATGAACAATATAACATAAAAAAAAAAATTAAGGAGCAAAAAGCATTTTACAAAATAATTTTATGTGGGTAATATAATATAATAATATAATGTAGAACAACACTTGTGTATGTTAACCATCTACAGTGCATGATTTCAGTTCTACTGACATGAAGAATATCAGCAATATAATAACCCATCGCTCTTCTTAAAGGTTGCAACCACACTGTCACGGGTTTACCGCGACCGAGAGGAGCCAGAAGACCACAGCGTCTGATTTCTCCTACTCCTGCACTTGTTAGGAGCACTTTACCTTCATATTAAACAGTGGAACTTTCTTTTGGCAGCGCAGGGGTTAATCTGCTTTGTTGAGAGCTCTTGGAGAGTTTAGGCTCTCAGCTGTGCACTGTTAGCCACTCCCATCTCCTATATAATCTGGGTCATGGCTAGCACTCATTGTCAGAGGATAGCGTTTTCTGCATGGGTCTGGAGGTTGTTTTTGGTGGTTATTAGAGTAGGCAGTTGGTGGATTTATCTGTGACTGTTGCTAGGTTTTCAGTGTGTGATAATTCCCTTTCTTCTCCTACTTTGGTTTAACCCCATCCTCCACTCCCCGGTGTATCCCTCTGTTATTTGTGTGTGTATATTTGGTATTTTTCGTTACCCCTGTTTGTATTACCTTTTTAGTCTGGCTGGCGTATTACAGTACACTACTTCTCCCCTCGTACTTGGGTGGTGGAAGGGATCAGACTGAGGGCAGATTCAGGAGCTAAGGCACGGTAAGTGGCCCAAAATCTTCACCATCAGAAGTAATCTGGGGAACAGGATGAGCTAGTGTTCCCTTAGCGTTAGGAACAGGGAAGGAGACCGTGGTTCCGAGACACTCGACAACATAGTCATGACACACACAGTGCAGCTGGCCATGGGGTTAAAACTACACTCACCTACATCTAGACAATGGACACATGATGATTATTTCACTATTTTGCAGCCATTAGCCAATGGCAGGTGAACAAAATTTGTCCTTGAAGTTAGCCACACCTTTAATAAAATTGCACACATATCTCATAAAGCCACCTTAAAACTGTAGAGACTTAGTATATCAAAAACTCCCAATTTTTAAGAATAAATTCAGATGCTGCAGATATTTACGTGGAAGTTTCTATGATTGAAAATCAGCTGCATACTTCTGAATAAATTAATTTCAGTTAACTTAAAACTTTCTGCAACAAAATGCACATCATCTGAATTCACCCTAAGGCCGGCGTCACACTGCCGAGTTTGATGCGAGTTAGTCGCACGACTTTTTCGCATCAACACCCGGCACGGCCACCCACTCTCGGACCCGAGTGTGCGGCTGCATGTATTTCTATTCAGCCGCACACTCGGGTCCGAAAGCGGGCGGCTGTTGATGCGAGAAAGTCGTGCGACTAACTCGCATCAAACTCGGCAGTGTGACGCCGGCCTAAATGTTAAAGGAGACCTAAACATAATTGGTGCACATGCAAGAAGCTATGCTGGTCTGTGTAATAGTACATTTACCCTGTTAGCTTTTAGAATGGTGTAAATTTGTGGTATTTTCTGTCATATTGACCTCCCAAACTCACTTCAAATGTGAGATTGTCCCTAAAACAATGGTTTTGCAAATTTTGCTGGAAAAATGAGAAATCGCTGGTCAAATTTTAACCCTTATAACATCCTAACAAAAAAAAATATTCTTCCAAAATTGTGCTAATGTAAAACGGACATGTGAGAAATGTTATTTATTAACTATTTTGTGCAGTATGACTCTCTGATTTAAGGGCACAAAAATTAAAAGTTTGCCAAACAAAAAACAGTCTCAGAATCAGTGAGATCCATTGAAGCATTCCACAGCTATAACCTCATAAAGTGACAGTGGTCAGAATTGTAAAAATTGGCTTTGATATTAACTCCTTCATGACCCAGCCTATTTTGACCTTAAAGACCTTGTCATTTTTTGCAATTCTGACCAGTGTCCCTTTATGAGGTAATAACTCAGGAATAGTGTTGAGCGATAGTGCTCGATATCTAAAAATATCGTATCGAAATTGTATCGCCGATAGCACTAAATATCGTCGATATCCGATTTCGATACCGGCCTGGAAACCCTCCTACGCTGCAAGAAGCGGAGGATACCCTAAGAGGCCTGGCCCGGCACCGGGAGGAGGTCGCCAGGATGGAAGCCAGCTGGCGTGCCCTAAAACTAAACTTGGAGCGGCGCCAATCCCTCTTACCTGAAGTGTCTGTACCGGAAGGTGAGGCACCCGTTCTAGTAGAGGAGTCCGTGCGGGCATCCCAGCCCTTGCAATGTGATCCGGTTGACGTTGTCGCAGTGGAGGCACCCGTTCGTGCAAAAAACGCTGCACCGGCAGCACCCCAGATCCCGCTGTCTGCCCCCGTCGCTGAGACAGAAGAAGCGACACCCATCCTCATGGAGGAGCCGCGCAGGCACCAGAGGTCTACCTGCCTGTACCGGAGCCCCGACTGTCATCTGTTCCAGAGCCGGCTGCTTCCTCCGCAGGTGAGCGCCGCCAGGACTGGGGGGCGCCAGGAGAGCTGCCACAAACCGGACACTGTAAGCTGCAGTGTGATGGTGGAGACATGGAGATGCTGGAGGAGAATTTCAACCGGCGTCAGGAGGAAGAGTGGAGACGTTGGGAGAAGGAAGCAGAGCGACAAAGGGAGCAGCGAGAATCCCAAAAACTTCACCAACGTCAGCTGGAGAAGGACCGGGCAGATAAGGACCGGATGAGAAAAGATAAAGGAACCCTGAGGGAGCCGCGGCGTAAGGGTGCAGTACGGAACTTTAAGTTAAAAGGTGGTTGGGGCTTCATCCAGGAGCCTGGACTTTATTTCGAAGTTTTTGTGAACCGGCGGGACGTGGAGGCTCACCTCCCAGAAGGACACCCGGGGAGGGACCTGTTGCCAGGAGACTTGGTGACTTACACCCGACACTGGGGTTACAATGGATGGTACGCCCTAAATGTTACCAGGTGCGACCCCTGGTCCCCAGAGTGTCAGGAACCTGTGAGACCCTCGGAGCCTTCAGCCTCCCACATCCAGGCCTCTGCAAAAGTACCCACCCCACGCCGTAAATCTCCCCAGCCTCCCTCAGTGGTCTCCTCAGCAGCCCCAGCTATGGACATGATAAGTATAGCTGGCCCATACCCGGAGCCTGTTAGGCCCCCTGGGGTTCGTACAGTCCGTGACATAGGGCTCCAGACCCGGAGGGAGATGAAAGAGGTGGCCACACAGACCCAGATAGCGGGTCACGACTTGACTGTACAGGCCACACGACGTCATCAGGTCCTGGTGGAACACCCCTGCCAAAGAATTATAAATAACCCGGACAGGGTCACTGTATGTAAATAGTTAAATTGTTTATGTACCCGGACGGGTGAATGTTCATAAAAAAGTTTTTTAATTTAATAAAAAAAAAAAACACAGTTTTCATTACTTTTATTACAGTGTCATCCTGCGACGCCATCGATCTCCTGTAAAAAAAAAAAAAAAAAAAGTATACCACCTGACCGACGCAGTCCATAGTAACGAGTGTCCCACGACGATCCAGCTCTGCTACATCAGAATGACAGGCAGAGCCTGTCATCCCGGCGCAGCACAGCTGATTACCTGCTTCCCCGGCGGTGACGTCATCGGACTGACTGCTTTACGGCCGGGATTACCCAGCAGTCACTGCAGTTATCGCGAGAAACTGCATGTGACCGCCGGGGAAAGATGATGGCGGCCATGAAGCAGTCCAGGCCGTGACCGCCGGAGATCTTCTGCCAGGTAAGTGCCGCTGACTCCTGACAGACCCGACCGACGGACACTCACAGTGACAGTGACAAATCCGATTCCGGTATTCGATAAGACGAAAATATCGAAACGAATTATCGAAAGGCCGATAGAGCTAATATCGGCCGATAGCCGATATTTACATTATCGTATCGCTCAACACTACTCAGGAACGCTTCAACGGATCCTAGCGATTCTGAGATTGTTTTTTCGTGACATATTGGGCTTCATGTTAGTGGTAAATTTAGGTCGATAATTTTTGCATTTATTTGTGAAAAAAATGTAAATTTGCCAAAAATTTTGAAAATTACGCAATTTTCAAATTTTGAATTTTTATTCTGTTAAACCAGAGAGTTATATGACACAAAATAGTTAATAAATAACATTTCCCACATGTCTACTTTACATCAGCACAATTTTGGAAACAAAATTTTTTTTTGTTAGGAAGTTATAAGGGTTAAAAGTTGACCAGTGATTTCTCATTTTTACAGCAAAATTTACAAAACCATTTTTTTTAGGGACCACCTCACATTTGAAGTCACTTTGAGGGGTCTATATGGTAGAAAATACCCAAAAGTGACACCATTATAAAAACTGCACCCCTCAAGCTACTCAAAACTTCAAGTAGATTATTAACCCTTCAGGTGCTTCACAGGAACTAAAGCAACGTGAAAGGAAAAAATGGACATTTAATTTTTCCAACAAAAATTTTATTTTAGCATCAATTTTTTCATTTTTGCATGGGCAACAGGATAAAATGGATCCTTAAATTTGTTGGGCAATTTCTCCTGAGTACACAGATTCCTCATATGTGATCATAAACCACTGTTTGGGCGGAAGGAGCGCCATTTGACTTTTTGAATGGAAAATATGCTGGAATATTTAGCGGTTGCCATATCGCATTTGGAGAGTCCCTGTGTGCCTAAACATTGGAGCTCCCCCACAAGTGACCCTATTTTGTAAACCAGATCCTCCAAGGAACTTAACTACATGCATAGTGAGCACTTTGAACCCCCAGGTGCTTCACAAATTGATCCATAAAAAAAGAAAGTACTTTTTTTTCACAAAAAATGTATTTTAGCCTCAGTTTTTTTATTTTTACATGGGCAACAGGATAAAATGGATCCTAAAATTTGTTGGGCAATTTCTCCTGAGTACACAGATACCTCATATGTGGTCATAAACCACTGTTTGGGCGCACGGCAGGCTCAGAAGGGAAGGAGCGCCATTTGACTTTTTGAATGGAAAATATGCTGGAATATTAAGTGGTTGCCATGTCGCATTGGAGAGTCCCTGTGTGCCTAAACATTGGAGTTCCCCCACAAGTGACCCCATTTTGGAAATTAGACCCCCAAGGAACTTCTCTAGATGCATAGTGAGCACTTTGAACCCCCAGGTGCTTCACAAATTGATCCGTAAAAAATAGAAAGTACTTTTTTTTCACAAAATAATTATTTTAGCCTCAGTTTTTTCATTTTCACATGGGCAACAGGATAAAATGGATCCTAAAATTTGTTGGGCAATTTCTCCTGAGTACACAGATACATCATATGTGGTCATAAACCACTGTTTGGGCGCACGGTAGGGCCCAGAAGGGAAGGAGCGCCATTTGACTTTTTGAAGGGAAAACTAGCTCCAATCGTTAGCTGACCCCATGACGCGTTTAGAGAGCCCCTGTGTGCCTAAACAGTGAAAAAAAAACCACATGTGACACCATTTTTCCTCAAATTTTTTAGCCCGCTATTTTTTATTTTCACAAGGGTAACAGGAGAAATTGGACCCCAATAGTTGTTGTACAGTTTGTCCTGAGTACACTGGTACCCCATATGTGGGGGGAACCACTGTTCAGGCACACATTGGGGCTCGGAAGGGAAGTAGTGACGTTTTGAAATGCCGACTTTGATGGAATGGTCTGCGGGTGTCATGTTACGTTTGCAGAGCTCCTGATGTTCCTAAACAGTAGAAACTCCCCACAAGTAGCCCCATTTTGGAAACTAGACCCCGCAAGGAACTTATCTAGATGTGTGGTGAGTACTTTGAACCCCAAGGGCTACACAGAAGTTTATAACGCCCGGGCATGAAAATAAAAAAATCATATTTTTTCCACAAACATGATCTTTTAGTCCCCAATTTTTTTATTTTTCCAAGGGTAACAGGAGAGATTAGACACCAAAAGTTGTTGTTAAATTTGTCCTGAGTACGCTGATATCCTACATGTGGGAGAAAACTACTGTATGGGCACACATCGGGGCTCGGAAGGGAAGTAGTGACGTTTTGAAATGCCGACTTGATGGTATGGTCTGCGGGCGTCATGTTACGTTTGCAGAGCCCATGATGTGCCTAAACAGTAGAAACCCCCCCAAGTGACCCCATTTTGGAAACTAGATCCCCCAAGGAACTCCTCTAGATGTGTAATGAGCACTTTGAGTCTCCAAGTTCATCACAGAAGTTTATAACGCAAAGCCGTGAAAATAAAAAATCATTTTTTTTCCACAAAAATAATTTTTTTAGTCCCCAATTTTTTTTCGCAAGAGTAAAAGGAGAAATTAGACCCCCAGAGTTGTTTTGCAATTTTTCCTGAGTATTCTGATACCCAATATGTGGGGGTAAACCACTGTTTGGGCACACGTCGGGCCTCGGAATAAAGGGAACACTGTTTGACTTTTTGAACGCAAAATTTGCAGCAATCAATGGTGGCGCCATGTCGCGTATGGAGACCCCCTGATGTGCCTAAATAGTGGAAATCCCTCAATTCTAACTCCAACCCTAACCCCAACACACCCCTAAACGCCCCTAACTCTAATCCAAACCCTAACCATAACCCTAACCCAACACACCCCTAACCCTAATCCCAACTCTAACCATAACCCTAACCACAAGCCTAACCCTAATCCCAACCCTAACGCCAAAACACCCCTAACACTTATCCTAACTCTAACCCTAACCACAAACGTAAACCTAATCCCAACCCTAATTCCAACCCTAACCCTAATTCCAACCCTAAACCTAATTCTAACTCTAACCCAAATTCTAACCCTAACCCTAATTCTAACCCTCATGCTAACCCTAAGGCTAACCTTAACCTTAGTTCTAACTCTAGCCCTAAGGCTTGGTTCATATTGCATTTTACCAGCCCGTTCAACACATAGCGTTGACAGGCTGGTAACAGTATAGCATAACGCGATTGCGTTATGCTATACCCGCTAATGCAGATGAATCAGCAGATGATTCATCTGTGCTAGCGGTGACGGAGCCCAGATGCTGCAGCCCGCGTCCGAGGCTCCATCACTGAATGACGGCACTTCGCGAATGCATGCCGCTTTACGGCATGCGTCGCGATGCGTCCGACAATGGGGGTGAAGTGCACCGTTAACGGACTGCATTACACCGCGTTATACCGCGGTGTAATGCAGTCCATCTAACGGACTGCCATAACGCAATATGAACCCAGCCTAACCCTAACCCTAAGGCCCCGTGCACACATTGCGGATTCACTTGTCGATTTTTCCGTGCGGATTTTGCTAAATTAAATTAAGGGCCTTTGCACACGTTGCGGATTTACTGCAGTTTTGCTGCGGTTTTTGTGCGGATTTGCCCTGCGGTTTTACACCTATAATGGAATAGGTGTAAAAAAGCTGCGGAATCCGCACAAAGAATTGACATGCTGTGGATTTAAAACCGCACCAAATCTGCGCGGAAAAATCCGCAGCATATGCACAGCGTGTTTTTTTTACCATTTATTTGCATTGTACTGTACATGGTTTCCGGAACTGCTGCAAAATCAGCAACGTGTGCACAGGAAAAAAAATAAAAAATTCTTTATATATTATTTGTCCCTACCTATGGGGGTGATAAAGGGGGCGTTTATTTACTGTTTTTTTATTTTGATCACTGTGAGAGAGTATCAGAGTGATCAAAATAATTTTTTTTTACACTAGAGGGTGCAATGCGCATGCGCCGGCCGGCAGGCGCACTGCGCCTGCGTCCCCCATTTTCCAAGATGGCGGCGCCAATGAAGAGTCCCGGACGGACGCCGGAACAGATCCACGGGCGCCAGAAGACCGGGAGAGGTGAGAAGAGCGAGGGGGGGTGATCGGAAGGTGGGGGGAGCGGACCAAAGCGGAGGGGAGTGGATAGGAGCGCAGGGCAGCAGAAAGTAACGGCGGTGACCGATCGCCGCCATGAATCGCTGGCGGCGGCCGATCACCGCGGTCACTCGGTGTGGGGAGTGTGGGAACTCGGTGTCCAGCCATGGCCGATGCTATTGCAGCATCGGCCATGGCTGAATTGTAATATTTCACCAGATTTCAGTGGTGAAATATTACAGATTGCTTTCACTTTTATCAGCCAATCAGAGCGATCGTAGCCACGTGGGGGTTAAGCCACCCCCACTTTGGTGATGCACAAAGGGTCTTGTGCCTGCGGGTCGGGTGACCTTTCAGTGACCCCGGTCACCCGACCCGCCGGAACATGATTTATAGCATGATGCCTACGCTGGCATCATGGGTCGGGATGCCACTGGTTTTCATGACGCCAACGTAGGCGTCATGGATCGGGAAAGGGTTAAGTAGAAAATTGGCTCTGTCACTAATGGGTTTAAGAGGTTGTCCAGGTTAGAATGAAAAGTCTGCATTCACTACCACAGATTGACTACATTGACTACAGATTATCTAATCATGGCAGTGTGCAATGTGCATAATGACTCTATTCTTTGTGTGGTAGGCAACTTCATGTATGTGATTTGTAAACTTGTGGTCACGTGATGTCATGGGTGCATCGCCACGAAGATCGTCGCGATTGCACATTCTGACTTCTCACAGCTGAGCTTCTGTTTCTTTGTTTTTTGGTAATGTGAGAGTTAATTTTTCCTAGCTCTTTGCTAAGGCTAGGTGCAGCCTCGCCCGGCTGCTTTTGATTATGTTCTAATTAGTTTCCTTTATATTTCTGCCAGTCTGGGTGTTAGACGCCGGTGAAAGCATTCATGTAGTTCAGCAGACTGGAGCGGTTCTGAGAACATTTAAGCTAAGAGTTCATTAGTTGTTTTTACTCTTATAGCTTATAGTTAATCTCTGAGACCTTAGGTGTTCCTACTGTGTGTGAGTGTTGTATGTAAGACTTTATTTACTTTATTCCTTCTCTTTCTTGTTTGTCTTTCTGTTCATTATCCGTTACCTGTTCATTCCCTTTGGTGGTATTCAGGGTCCTTCTTAGGACTAGAATACAGTTGGCAGGGATTGATAGGAGACAGGGTTTACGCTGGTGGCCTGGACCTCTGTACCTTTAACAGTACCTCCAGGTAGAGGGATTAGTTAGGACCCCAGTTCAGGGTCAGCTTAGACCCCGGTCACCCTCTAGCCGGAGACAGTGTATAACGGATTCCGTATGGACCCACTGGACATTGTCAGGTAATTCTATGTTATCATATATCTATGCGCATGTTATATAGTATGTTGCCCTTTTGATATAGATTACTGACATCACATATATATATATCTGCTATACAGCGTGACATTTTCACCGGCCCAAACTAAAGATTCTCCCCAGCTGTCATGGATCCAGTAGCCCAGCTGGCCCGACAGTTGCAGGGGTTGTCCATGGAATTTGCAGACATTAAGTCCAAGGTTTTGTCCCTCCCAGAGCAAACCAGATCTGAACCTAAGGTTGCTCTCCCGGACAGGTTCACTGGTGGGCGGGACAAATTTTTTACTTTCCGGGAGGCATGTAAATTGTACTTTCGGCTGCGGCCTCGGTCATCTGGGAGTGAAGAGCAGAGGGTGGGAATTGTTATCTCGCTCTTACAAGGGGACCCTCAATCTTGGGCGTTCTCTATTCCTCCAGGTTCCCCAGATCTCCAGTCAGTGGATCGATTTTTTACTGCCCTGGGTCTGGTATATGATGATCCGGATCGAGTTTCCCTTGCTGAAACAAAGTTACGTAAAATACGGCAAGGAAATCGTCCAGCGGAGGAATATTCTTCTGAGTTCCGTAGATGGGCAACAGATACTCAGTGGAATGACCCAGCTCTTAGGAGCCAGTTTTGTCAAGGTTGTCTGACAAATTAAAAGATGTGTTGGCTCAGTATGATTCTCCTCCATCACTGGAGGCTGCTATGGCCCTCGCTATTCGCATTGATAGACGACTTCGGGGAAGACGCGAGGTAACTCCGCCCCCATGATGACTCCACCTACTACTAAAGTCCCTTATACTGAGGTTCCCCTGGTCTGTTCTGAGGAACCCATGCAGTTGGGAGGGACATCATTTTGTAGGGGGGAATCGGCGGTGCGCCGCAAGACTAGAAGGTGTTTCTTTTGCGGGAGAGAGGGACATTTTGTTGGGGGTTGTCCATCCCGGACCTCTTTGACCCAAGGAGTTAACCTGGGAGTCTGTATTTCGTCCCAAATCCCTCTCAGTTTATCGTGCCTGCGGAGGTGGTGATTGGTACTAGAACTGAGAGGATTTCTGTTTTTCTTGATAGTGGGTCCGGGGCTAATCTTGTGGACGCTCGGTTTGCCCAGGTGCATGGTATGCAACTGAGTGTATTGGCCAAACCGGTCCCTATACTCTCTATTGATTCTAGACCTCTTGGTCAAGGTAGCTTGGTTCAAGCTGTTCATAACATAGATCTTCGAGTAGGGGCAATACATAAAGAGCAATTGTCTTGTTATGTGTTGGAGGGTCTACCTACTCCTATTGTGTTGGGACTTCCTTGGTTGGCTAAACATAACCCAGTGATTGATTGGCAATCCAGAAAGATTAGCCAGTGGGGTGAATTTTGCAAGAATAACTGCATGAGCACGGTCATCGGTGCGGTTGTACCTAGGACTTTGCCTCCTTTTCTGGAGGACTTTGGGGAGATGTTCTCAGAGGAGGGGTGTAAAGAGTTACCTCCTCATCGCGCATATGACTGCTCAATAAAGTTGCTTCCTGATGCCTTATCTCGTACTTTCCCAGGGACCGGGAGGATGGATGATCCGGTTCCTATTCCTCAGGAGGGAGTTGTGGTGTCAGCTGTATGCTCTGAGCTTGAGGGGGAGGTATTGGGGGCTCAGGGGGACGCCCCTGTGGGACTTCCAGAGAGACTGATAGTTCCAGATCGGTTAGACTGAAGGTTACGGAGAACCGTTACAAACGGATGGCTGATAGGGGGAGAGTTTCTGGTCGAGATCTGAAGGTGAATGATCTGGTGTGGTTGTCTACCAGGAATATTAAACTTAAAATTCCCTCCTGGAGGTTGGGTCCCAGATTCATCGGGCCGTACAGGATCAGTTCCATAATTAATCCTGTGGCATTTCGTCTGGACCTCCCTCCTACGTTTAAAATTCATAATGTGTTTCACAAGTCATTACTTAAAAAGTATGTGGCACCAGTCATACCGTCACCTCTACCTCCTCCTTCAGTGGTGGTCAATGATAACGTGGACGGACCTTTCACACAACTCACCCGGACAGACCTGGTCATGAGGGTCCGGAGGCCCCTCGTAGAAGGGGGGGTACTGTCATGGGTGCATCGCCACGAAGATCGTCGCGATTGCACATTCTGACTTCTCACAGCTGAGCTTCTGTTTCTTTGTTTTTTGGTAATGTGAGAGTTAATTTTTCCTAGCTCTTTGCTAAGGCTAGGTGCAGCCTCGCCCGGCTGCTTTTGATTATGTTCTAATTAGTTTCCTTATATTTCTGCCAGTCTGGGTGTTAGACGCCGGTGAAAGCATTCATGTAGTTCAGCAGACTGGAGCGGTTCTGAGAACATTTAAGCTAAGAGTTCATTAGTTGTTTTTACTCTTATAGCTTATAGTTAATCTCTGAGACCTTAGGTGTTCCTACTGTGTGTGAGTGTTGTATGTAAGACTTTATTTACTTTATTCCTTCTCTTTCTTGTTTGTCTTTCTGTTCATTATCCGTTACCTGTTCATTCCCTTTGGTGGTATTCAGGGTCCTTCTTAGGACTAGAATACAGTTGGCAGGGATTGATAGGAGACAGGGTTTACGCTGGTGGCCTGGACCTCTGTACCTTTAACAGTACCTCCAGGTAGAGGGATTAGTTAGGACCCCAGTTCAGGGTCAGCTTAGACCCCGGTCACCCTCTAGCCGGAGACAGTGTATAACGGATTCCGTATGGACCCACTGGACATTGTCAGGTAATTCTATGTTATCATATATCTATGCGCATGTTATATAGTATGTTGCCCTTTTGATATAGATTACTGACATCACATATATATATATCTGCTATACAGCGTGACACGTGATGACTAGATTTAAAAGTGTTTCTCACTAAATTATAATATCATCAAAAAGTTAATTTATTTCAGTTCTTCAATACAACAAGTGAAACTCATATATTATATAGAGTCATTACAAGCAGAGTGATCTATTTCAAGTGTTTATTTCTGTTTCTGTTGATGATTATGGCTTACATTCAATGTGAACGCAAATGTCATTATCTCAGTAAATTAGAATAATTAACAAAAAAAACCTGTCTGTTTCAGTAGGCTTCACAATCATGGGAAGACTGCTCATTTGACAGATGTCCAGAAAGTAGTAATTGACACAATTACAAGTATAGGAGACCTGCTCCTTTAAACTGGAAGACCATTTTCTGAGGCCATCCTTCACATCTCTTTCGAGACCACCACTAGATCAACAGCCACGTTAGTCTTTTTAAGGGTGTTTATGATGCCCGTAACAAAAAGGTTGACACAGTATGTTGATGTGTACCCCCAGGGGGAAATGTTTGTCAGCCCGTATACTTAGAGTATGGGCATTACAAGTATAGGAGACCTGCTCCTTTGTAATGGGAAATTTTTTTTATGAGGCCCACCTCCATGTTTCTTACAAGAGGGATTGGGGTGCGTGCATATTTGGGGCAGGCCTTGCATTCACTGCAAAGCCAAACAGTATGGGAGGCCCAGTTCATAATAATGGGAACTGTAGGGGTTGGTCAGCTGCTTCAACAATGCAATTTTCAACTTTTCTGCCTTCATCCTAAACACTGAGTTTCTGCACTGCAGGTTCTTTAGCTTCAACATTGAAATTCTCCACTGCAGGTTCTTCATCCTCAACACTGCAATTCTCCACTGCACTCTCTTCATTCAAAAACACTGAAATACTCTGATGCAGGTTCTTTTGGCTTAACATTGCAATTCACTGCATAGTCAAACAGTATGGTAGTACCAATTTCCTAATTTAAGTTTGGATCCTAAGTTTGGATTCATGTGGCCATCCATTATGTCAGTTCAAAGGGTTATTGGGGTGCGTGTAACTTTGGTGCAGAGCAGGCCTTGCATTAAATGCACTGGAAAACAGTATGGGACTACCAAATTTATAATAATGGGAATTTTCGTTTCATGTGGCTATTCAGTCCGTCGGTTCAAAGGGTTATTGAGGTGCGTGTAACTTTGTGGCAAGGTGGCCTTGTATTCAATGCATAGGCAAACAGTGTGTCAGTAAAAAATAAATAATAATGTGAACTTTGGTTTCATGTCGCCATCCAGTACTTCAAAGGGTTATTGGGGTTCATGCAACTTTGGGGCAGGGAAGGCCTTGCATTCGATGCACAGGCAGACAGTATGGCAGTACCAAATGAAAAATTATGGGAACTTTGGTTTCAGGTAGCCATCCAGGACGTTGATTCAAAGAGTTAATAGCGTGAGTGTAACTTTGGGGCAGGGCAGGCCTTGAATTCCATGCATAGGCAAACAGTATGGCAGTACCAAATGAAAAATAATGGGAACTTTGGTTGAATGTAGCCATCCTGGACGACGGTTCAAAGATTTTTCTGTGTGCATGTAACTTTGTGGCAAGGTGGGCATTGCATTCACTTCATGGGCAAACTGTTTGGGAGTAGAGTTGAGCGAAACAGGTCGGTCAGATTCAAAAATCGCCGACTTTCGCCAAAGTCGGGTTTCATGAAATGAAACCCGACCATAGTGTGCAGTCAGCCGAGCGTTCGGCGACCCGAGCGCCAAAGTCAGGTTTCGACGCTTGCAGGCGCCTTTTTTCACCAATGAGCAAGGACGTACACTGTTGGCAACGAGATGACGTGTGCAGCGGTGCCGCGCGGCTTTGAGCGGCGCAGGATTCAAATCCCCCGCCAAAGCGGCGCCGCTCATTGCCAGAGCTGGAAGGCGGCTCAGCCAATAAGCGGCACGGGATTCAAATCCCCCGCCATTGGCTGAGCGGTGCCGCACGGCTTTGTGTGTATGTGTGTGTGTATATATGCAGGCATCGTCCAATGGGACTACAAGTCCCATCCGGCTATGCCTGCTACACTGTCAGTGAGTGACACATTAGCCAATGATGGGACAGTAGTAGTCCCATCATCCGGCTAATGTGTTGAATGTAAAAAAAAAACATACTTTACATACACAACATACAGAACATACAGTACAGACCAAAAGTTTGGACACACCTTCTCATTCAAAAATTCTTCTGTATTTTCATGACTATGAAAATTGTAGAATCACACTGAAGGCATCAAAACTATGAATTAACACATGTGGAATTATACATTACACTTTACAAAACAGTGTGAAACAACTGAAAATATGTCTTATATTCTAGGTTCTTCAAAGTAGCCACCTTTTGCTTTGATTACTGCTTTGCACGCAGAAAAGGTGAACAGATGGACTCTACATGCCTAGTTCCCATCGTGAAGCATGGAGGAGGTGGTATGATGGTGTGGGGGGGCTTTGCTGGTGTCTGCGTAGCCTTTCTGTCTACAAATTACTGGGGGACCCCACCTTATTTTTATGGGGGTCCCCCTATTTTAATAGCCAAAAAAGGCTAGTTGCGGGCTGATATTCATAGCCTGGGAAGCTCCATGGGTATTAACCCTTCCCAGGCTATAAATATTGGCCAGAGCCATCGGCTTTCCCCCTCTGGCACAGAAAATTTTAAGCTGGGAAGCTTAATTGATTGTTTCCCATGCTAATCAGTTCACTTCAGGTCAGCCAGGGACTCTGCACAGCCTCAGTGATGTCAGAGGGAATCCCCAGCTGACCTGAAGTGAACTGAATAGTGTGGGAAACAATTAATTAACCTTCCCACACTAATCAGCTCATCTCCTGTGAGCCACAGAGAGAAACTTATTCATTTGGGGGTTTAAAGCGAGGCTGCCAGCATTAGCAGCGGTCACCACTGTAAACATGTTAACCTTTCAGATGGATTGCAGCGGGGACCTGACTGAGCGCTGGAGAGGTAAGAATATGGTTGTTTTATTATTTTAATTTTATTACAGGAGAACAAGGGATTCAGAAGGATTACCAGTGCAATAAAATATGGTCAAAAACTATGTGTATTTATTTCATTAAAATTATTTTTAATTAATGTGTGTGTGTTTTTTTTAACCATTTAATACATTAGGATTAATAATGGAGAGTTGTCTAATTGACAACTCTCCATTATTAACCTGGATTAATGTCACCTTCCAATAGCAAGTTTGCCTAAACCCATTATTAACCCATTAGCCACGGCTACAGGGCAATGGGAATAGATGGGCTAAGTGCCAGAAAAGGCACATCTAATAATAGATGTGCCTTTTCTGGGGTGGCTGGGGGCAGATGTCAGTAGCCAGGGGGGGCACTCATGTAATTGTTAATCAAAACCATATATCAAACTACATGAAATGAAATGGTTTACTTTATGTAAACCATGTGTCATTTCATGTCAGATTCTGGAATGATTTTACAGAAGCCGACAATTGAATTAGCGGCTATTCTGCTATGTAGAAGTGTATGAACTATATATATATATATATATATAACATACATATATAAGTATATACGATTATTTGCTTTTTTAAATGTGTACAGTTTTTTTATACAATGTTATTTTAACATTAATTTTTACATAGAGAGAACTGCTCTATGTAAAACCTCATGTTAAAATCGCATTGCATACGGATGGAAAACGGATGAAAAACGATGGTGCGATTAAAAGTCGCATACAAATCTCTTGACAATCGCATGCCAATTGCATAGAATCAGACCGTTTTTTCCATCCAGAAAACAAACCGTTTTTTTCTCGCAAATGGGTATGTACCCTTAATCAACACGTACATGTATGAAATTTTGCACACATGCACTCATGTAATTGGTAATTAAAACTATATATCAAACTACATGAAATGAAATGGTTTACTGTATGTAAACCATGTGTCATTTCATGTCGGATTCTGTAATGATTTTACAGAAGCCGGCAATTGAATTAGCGGCTATTCTGCTATGTAGAAGTCCATGAACTATATATATATATATGATTATTTGCTTTTTAAAATGATGTGTACACGTTTTTTTTTTTACAATGCTATTTTAACATGAATTTTTACATAGAGAGAACTGCTCTATGTAAAACATCATGTTAAAATCGCATTGAATACGGATGGAAAACGGATGGTGCGATTAAAAGTCACATGACAATCGCATGCCAATTGCATAGAATTGGACCGTTTTTTCCATACAGAAAACGGACCTTTTGTTTTCTCGCAAAAGGGTTATGTAAGCTATATATTTGTCACAATGACATGTGTATATATATATTTATATACACTACCGGTCAAAAGTTTAGGGTCACTTAGAAATTTCCTTATTTTTGAAAGAAAAGCATTTTTTTTCCAATGAAGCTAACATTAAATGATTCAGAAATACACTCTATACAGTGTTAATGTGGTAAATGACTATTCTAGCGGCAAACGTCTAGTTTGTAATGCAATATCTTCATAGGTGTATAGAGGCCCATTTCCAACAACCATCACTCCAGTGTACTTATGGTATTTTGTGTTCGCTAACTGTGTAAGAAGGCTAATAGATGGTTAAAATACCCTTTAAAACCCTTGTGCAAGTATGTTAACACAGCTGAAAACCGTTTGGTTGATTAGAGAAGCTATAAACCTGACCTTCCTTTGAGCTTGTTGAGAATCTGGAGCATTACATTTGTTGGTTCCATTAAACTCTCAAAATGGCCAAAAAAAAAGAACTTTCTTGTGAAACTCGACAGTCTATTCTTGTTCTTAGAAATGAAGGCTATTCCATGTGAAAAATTACCAAGAAACTGAAGAATTCATACAATGGTGTGTAGTACTCCCTTTAGAGGAGTGCACAAACAAGCTCTAACCAGAGAAGAAAGACAAGTGGGAGGCCCCGCTGCACAACTGAGCAACAAGACAAGTACATTAGAGTCTTTAGTTTGAAAAATTGACGCCTCACAGGTTCTCAACTGGCAGCTTCATTAAACAGTACACATTAAACGCCAGTGTCAACATCTACAGTGAAGAGGCGATTTGGGGATGCTGGCCTTCAGGGCAGATTGGCAAAACAAAAGCCAATATTCCTCTGTCCAATGTCTGTGTTCTTTTGCCCATATTAATCTTTTCCTTTCATTTAAACCAGTCTTAAATATGGCTTTTGTTTTGCCAATCTGCCCTGAAGGCCAGCATCCCCAAATCGCCTCTTCACTGTAGATGTTGACACTGGCGTTTAATGTGTACTGTTTAATGAAGCTGCCAGTTGAGGACCTGTGAGGCGTCAATTTTTCAAACTAAAGACTCTAATGTACTTGTCTTGTTGCTCAGTTGTGCAGCGGGGCCTCCCACTTGTCTTTCTTCTCTGGTTAGAGCTTGTTTGTGCACTCCTCTAAAGGGAGTACTACACACCATTGTATGAATTCTTCAGTTTCTTGGTAATTTTTCGCATGGAATAGTCTTCATTTCTAAGAACAAGAATAGACTGTCGAGTTTCACAAGAAAGTTCTTTTTTTTGGCCATTTTGAGAGTTTAATGGAACCAACAAATGTAATGCTCCAGATTGTCAACAAGCTCAAAGGAAGGTCAGGTTTATAGCTTCTCTAATCAACCAAACGGTTTTCAGCTGTGTTAACATACTTGCACAAGGGTTTTAAAGGGTATTTTAACCATCTATTAGCCTTCTTACACAGTTAGCGAACACAAAATACCATAAGTACACTGGAGTGATGGTTGTTGGAAATAGGCCTCTATACACCTATGAAGATATTGCATTACAAACTAGACGTTTGCCGCTAGAATAGTCATTTACCACATTAACACTGTATAGAGTGTATTTCTGAATCATTAAATGTTAGCTTCATTGGAAAAAAAATGCTTTTCTTTCAAAAATAAGGAAATTTCTAAGTGACCCTAAACTTTTGACCGGTAGTGTATATATATATATGTATTCTATGTGTATATATCTATTCTTTCTTTTGTGATTTTAAAACTGTCATTTGGATACATTATATGGCGGTTTTGCAAGCCGGTGAGAAAATCTCGCCATACGGATAACATACGGATGACACACGGATATTTTGATGCGAGGAAATCGCATCCTCGCATTGCACAAGGATGACATAAGGATCACTGTTCAGGGGACTTTTCTGCGCATTACAACTGTATAAAATGGTCCGATGATATATGGTGTGTGTGACTCCGGCCATAGACAGATAGATAGATAATAGATAGATAGAAGATAGATAGATAGATAGATAGATAGATAGATAGATAGATAGATAGATAATAGATAGAAAGATAAATAATAGATGATAGATAGATAGATAGATAGATAGATAGATAGATAGATAGATAGATAGATAGATAGATAGAAAGATAGATAGATAATAGATAGAAGATACACAGATAGATAGAAGATAAATAGATAATAGATAGATAATAGATAGATAGATAGATAGATAATAGATAGGTAGACAGATAGATAGATAGATAGATAGATAGATAGATAATAGATAGATAGATAGATGACAGATAGATAGACAGACAGATAGATAGATAGATAGATAGATAGATAGATAGATAATATATAGACAGATACAGTACAGACCAAAAGTTTGGACACACCTTCTCATTCAATGATTTTTCTGTATTTTCATGACAATGAAAATTGTAGAATCACACTGAAGGCATCAAAACTATGAATTAACACATGTGGAATTATACATTACACTTTACAAAAAAGTGTGAAACAACTGAAAATATGTCTTATATTCTAGGTTCTTCAAAG
Organism: Oophaga sylvatica; assembly: GCA_033576555.1. Taxonomy (NCBI): domain Eukaryota; kingdom Metazoa; phylum Chordata; class Amphibia; order Anura; family Dendrobatidae; genus Oophaga; species Oophaga sylvatica. The sequence goes on from JARQOD010000002.1 coordinate 236,058,036, forward strand.
TAGCCACCTTTTGCTTTGATTACGGCTTTGCACGCAGAAAAGGTGAACGGATGGACTCTACATGCCTGGTTCCCACCGTGAAGCATGGAGGAGGTGGTGTGATGGTGTGGGGGTGCTTTGCTGGTGACACTGTTGGGGATTTATTCAAAATTGAAGGCATAGTGAATCAGAATGGCTACTACAGCATCTTGCAGCAGCATGCTATTCCATTCGGTTTGCATTTAGTTGGATCATCATTTATTTTTCAACAGGACAATGACCCCAAACACACCTCCAGACTGTGTAAGGGCTATTTGACCAAGGAGGAGAGTTTTGGGGTGCTACGCCAGATGACCTGGCCTCCACAGTCACCAGACCTGAACCCAATCGAGATGGTTTGGGTGAGTTGGACCGCTCACCACTTCAATTTTGAATTAATCCCCAACAGTGTCACCAGCAAAGCACCCCCACACCATCACACCACCTCCTCCATGCTTAACGGTGGGAACTAGGCATGTAGAGTCCAGCCGTTCACCTTTTCTGCGTGCAAAGCAGTAATCAAAGCTTTTGATTTTGATATTCATAGCCTAGGAAGGGGCCATGGATATTGGCGCACCCCCCTGGCTAAAAATAGCAGCACCCAGCCGCCCCAGAATTGGTGCATCTGTATGATGCGCCAATTCAGGCACTTAGCCCCTCTCTTCCCACTCCCCTGTAGCGGTGGGATATGGGGTAATAAGGGGTTAATATCACCTTGCTATTGTAAGGTGACATTAAGCCCAGTTAATAATAGAGAGGCATCAATAAGACGCTTATCCATTATTAATCTTATATTAATAAAGGGTTAAAAAAGCAACACAAGCATAAGAATAAAGTATTTTAATGAAATAAAAGACAACATGGTTTTCATATCTTTATTATATGCTCAGATCCAAGCGACGCCCTCGATCTCCTGTAATAAAACGTAAAAAAATAAAACAACCATATACTCCCTGTCCGACGCAGTCCAATTAATAACGAATGTCCCACGACGGTCTCCCCTATAGAACAGTGACATCAGGTGATGCCACTGCTCTGTAGGGCCTCCCAGTGATGCACTGACAGGAGTCAATGGCTCCTGCAGTGCATCACTGAGTTCATTCTCTCACTTTATGGCAATGCTGCGTGGGAATTTTCTCACCCAGCATTGCCTGTGAGAGAATAAACTGCAGTGATGTCATTCTCTCCCGGCATCTGAGCGATACACAGGAGTGTATCGCAGGGGCGGTGTAGAGCGCTGACATCACCCGATGTCAGCGTTCTATACTGGAGATCGTCGTGGGACACTCGTTATTATCTGGACTATGGCGGACAGGTGATGCATAGGTTGCTTTATTATTTTATTTTTATTACAGGAGACTATGGCATCGGGGAATAAGTGATTGGTGAGTATGTACTCTATGTTATGTGTTGTATGTTATGTGTATGTTCTATATGTTGTATGCTATGTGTATGTTCTGTATGTTATGTGTTGTATGTTATGTGTATGTACTGTATGTTGTGTTGTATGTTATGTGTATGTTCTGTATGTTATGTGTTATATGTATGTTCTGTAATTTATGTGTTGTATGTTATATGTATGTTCTGTAATTTATGTGTTGTATGTTATATGTATGTTACGTGTTGTATGTTATATGCATGTACTGTATGTTATGTGTTATATGTATGTTATGTGTTATATGTTATATGTATGTTATGTGTTGTATGTTATATGTATGCTCTGTATGTTATGTGTTGTATGTTATATGTATGTTATGTGTTGTATGTTATATGTATGTTCTGTATGTTACGTGTTTTATGTTATATGTATGTACTGTATGTTATGTGTTATATGTATGTTATGTGTTGTATGTTATATGTATGTACTGTATGTTATGTGTTATATGTATGTACTGTATGTTATGTGTTATATGTATGCTATGTGTTGCATGTTATATGTATGTTCTGTATGTTATGTGTTATATGTAAGTTCTGTATGTTATGTGTTGTATGTTTCATGTATGCTCTGTATGTTATGTGTTATATGTATGCGCTGTATGTTATGTGTTGTATGTTATATGTATGTTCTGTGTTATATGTATGTTATGTGTTATATGTTGTATGTTCTGTATGTTGTGTATGTAATGTATGATTTTTTACATTCAACCCATTAGCCGGATGATGGGACTACTACTGTCCTATCATTGGCTAATGTGTCACTCACTGACAGTGTAGCAGGCATAGCCGGATGGGACTTGAAGTCCCATCGGACGATGCCTCCATACACACACACACACACAGCCTCGCACACACACACATACAAAGCCGGGCGGTACCGCTCATGGATTTGAATCCCGTGCCGCTCATTGGTTGATCCGCCCGCCGGCTCTGCCAATGAGTGGTGCCGCACTGCGGGGGATTTGAATCCCGTGCCGCTGTAAATGGGCACTGTAGGTGTGTTTACTGTCCTCCACTCCCTGCCGACTTTGCTTCCCCATTGACTTGCATTGGGTTTCGTGTTTCGATCAACCCACCCACTTTTCCCGATAGTCGGCCGATTTCGCTCGACCCAACTTTTGCGAAAGGGAAAAGTCGCTCATCTCTACATGGGAGTACAAAATTCAGAATTATGGGATCTTTGGTTTCATGTGGCCGTCCAGGAGGTCGGTTGAAAGGGTTATTGGGGTGCATGTAACTTTGGGGCAGGGAAGGCCATGCATTCACTTCATGGGCAAACTGTATGGGAGTAAAAAAAATAAGCATAATGGGAACTTTGGTTTCATGTTGTCATCCACTACGTCACTTCAAAGATTTATTGGGGTGAGTGCAACGTTGGGGCAAGGCAGGTCTTGCACTCAATTCACTATGGGAGACCCACTTTTTTATAATGGGAATATTTTTTCATGAGGCCCTCCTGTACGTCTCGCCAAGGGGGTATGGGGGTTCGTCCTAATTTTTGGCAGCCCAGCCACTCACTGCATAGGCAATAACAGTATAGGATATCCACTGTTTAATAATGGGAACAACAAAGCATAGTCGCCTGATGGCTCTTTAAAAATATTTAAAAATATTAATTCCTCCTGATGCCCCTACAAAAATAGGCTTTGTGACTTTTAGAGTCCCTCCTTCATAAATGAAACAGGATGTGTCTGGTGATGTGTCACATACCACATGGCCAGCTAATGTTGTTAAATATTGAAATTACATTTCCCTGTGAATGCATTTGTATTGGTTGAAAGCAATGCTAAATTTGAATAATGCTAAGTGTGTTGCCCAAGTGGTGGAGGTACATTTTTATTTGGGGTTATTTATTTTGCCTTACATACAAATCATTACCCTGGAAAGGATGTTCCTTAACATGTTTCACAGGAAAATCCATTTTGGCTTCGTTATTGTATGTTTTAGTGTGTGCCTGTAAAAGTGGCATAACACTCTTACAAAATTGTTCACAGCAGTGACCTAGGAGTTAGAAATGCTTCAAGGGGTCTTCCTCATGATGTTCCCATGTCATTTGCGCACTGTTCCTATAGATTTCTGACGTTTTGATAGCCTAGAAAGACCTCAGAGGGGGAGTCATAGCAATAAAGCTTGAGTTTCCCAAAGACTTACATTGGGTTCGTTGCTCGGGTCGAGCACCCAAGCACTCCAATTTACTTGACCCGAGCAATGAGCACCCGAGCATTTTAGTGCTCGCTCATCACTATTCAAAACCCTTATCTACACATCTTTCTCAATTTAATGGAAGTTGTGTGCCTGATTTTCTTTCACTTCCCCATTCAGATAAGGCCTAGTTTGGCGCATGGAGAGGTAGGACATTAGTGATATGGACAAACATATTTAGGTACAATTTGACTTAGTTGTTTCACTTTTATGTTCTTTGGTCAAAAACGATACTAAGAATTTTATGTTTTTAATGTTTATAGCAATATTACAATATAGAAGTTCATGTATTCATTAGTCACAATGTACTGATGCATCAAATATTTATGTTTGTAAATGATCATAAAAAAAATCTCAAAATCATTGTTGAAAGATTCCAGAATTATTGCCACATAAAATGACATTTCAAATTTTAAAAATTTGGCTTGGTCACTAAGGGTTTAATATCCACTGGGAACCCAACTACACATGGACTAGTTGGCAGGTGGGTTAATGGCAAATTTTCCCACCCACGGCTATTGACTGATAGGTCTCTCACTTTGTGCACTTGTATTGAGAGACCTGTCACTGACAGAGGATGAGAGACACCACTGGGACCCACCTCTCCAACTAGTCTCCCATACGGCTTGGTCCAGAGTTAACTCCTCTCTGACATCAGACGTACTATCCCGTCCATAAAACCTCTGACAATCTGACCACGGACGGGATAGTACGTCATAGCGATCAGCTGCGCTCCTGGGGGGAGCGCAGCTGATCGCCGCCGGGTGTCAGCTGATTATCACAGCTGACACCCGGGACTGTGTGCCAGGAGCGGTCATGGACCGCTCCCGGCACATTAACCCCTAGCACACCGCGATCAAACATGATCGTGGTGTACTGGGGGCACAGGGGAGCATCGCGCAGGGAGAGGGCTCCCTGCGCGCCCCCCTGAGACCCTCAGAACAGCGCGATGTGATCGCGCTATTCTGAGGGCTTCCTCCCTCCCAGGACCCGGATCCAAGATGGCGCCGGGGTCCTGGAGGGAGGCGGCTTCCTCAGTGCCTGCCGAGAGCAGGCACTGAGAAGCCTGCAGGGCTGCCTGTGAGATCGCTGGTCTCACAGAGTGCTGTGCACACTGTGAGACCAGCGATCTGACATTTTACAGTGATGTCCCACCCTGGGACAATGTAAAAAAGTAAAAAAAATAAAAATGTGTAAAAAAAAAATTCCAAAATAAATAAATAAAAAAAAAAATATTCCCCAATAAATTCATTTCTTCCTGTAAAAAAAAAAAAATAAAACAATAAAAGTACACATATTTGGTATCGCTGCGTCCATAACGACCCCCCCCATAAAACTGTCCCACTAGTTAACCCCTTTTGTGAACCCCTTAAAAAAAAAAATAAAAACAAAGCAAAAAATCAGTGCTTTATCATCATACCGCTGAACAAAAAGTGGAATAACACGCAATCAAAAAGACCGATATAAATAAACATGGCACCGCTGAAAACGTCATCTTGTCCCGCAAAAAACGAGACATCACACAGCATCATGAGCGAAAAAATAAAAAAGTTATAGCTCGCAGAATAAAGCGATGCAAAAATAATTATTTTTTATATAAAATTGTTTTTATAAAAGCGCCAAAACATAAAAAAATGATATAAATGAGGTATCGCCGTAATCGTACTGACCCGAAGAATAAAACTGCTTTATCAATTTTACCACACGCGGAACGGTATAAACGCCTCCCCCAAAAGAAATTCATGAATTGCTGATTTTTGTTCATTCTAACCTCCCAAAAATCGAAATAAAAAGCGATCAAAAAATGTCACATGCTCAAAAATAGTACCAATAAAAACGAAAACTCGTACCGCAAAAAATAAGACCTCACATGACTCTGTGGGCCAAAATATGCAAAAATTATAGTTCTCAAAATGTGGTGATGCAAAAACTATTTTTTGCAATAAAAAGCGTCTTTTAGCGTGACAGCTGCCAATCATAAAAACCCGCTATAAATAGTAAATCAAACCCCCCTTTATCACCCCCTTAGTTAGGGAAAAATAATAAAATACAAAAATGTATTTATTTCCATTTCCCATTAGGGTTATGGGTTAGGTTGGGCTAAAGTTAGGTTAGGGTTGCGCTAAAGTTAGTATTAGGGTTATGGTTGGATTAGGATAGGGTGTGTTAGGTTAGGTTTGTGGTTAGGGTTGGACTAGGGTTAGGGTGTGTTGGGGTTATGAGTAAATTGGGGTTCGCTGTTAGCACATCGGTCTCCAAATTAAGACGTTGTTCATTAGCCAATTCTGCGTTGAAAAGTCAACGGGCTCTCCCTCAGATTATGTAGTTTCCACATGGGTAACGGTACCTGGACCCTAAGAGTTATGGCAATTGTCTATTTTTCTGTTACCCTGGGAAAATAAAAAAGGGGCAAAAATTCATTTTAAAAAAGATTATTTTGTTTAACGCTGTACTTAAACTCGGACACTGGACTTCATAGCGTCACCACACATCTAGATAAGTTCTTGTGGGTCTATTTCCAAAATGGGGTCATGTGGGGGTTCCACTGTTTAGCATCAGGGGCTTCCAATGCGAATGACGCTCCCAACATTATCAAAGTCTACAATCCAACGTCACTACTTCCTTCCCAGCCAACGTCCCATACAGTAGTTTCTCCCACTATTGGTATCGCGTAACTCAGGAAAATTGACAACAAATTTTTTTGTCCATTTTCCTGTTACCCTTGTGAAAATAAAATATTGGGGCGAAAAAAATATTTTTGTAAAAAAAAAAAATATTTTTTTTTTTACGGCTGTTCGTTATAAACTTCTGTGAAGCACTTAGGGGTTCAAGTGCTCACCACACATCTAGATAAGTTCCTTGTGGGGTCTATTTTCCAAATGGGGTCACTTGTGGGGGTTTCCACTGTTTAGGTGCATCAGGGGCTCTCCAAATGCGACATGACGCCCCCAGAGCATTCCATCAAAGTCTGCAATCCAAAACGTCACTACTTTCCCTTCGAGCCCCAACGTGTACCCATACAGTAGTTTTCTCCCACATATTGGGTATCAGCGTACTCAGGACAAATTGGACAACAACTTTTGGGTCCAATTTCTCCTGTTACCCTTGTGAAAATAAAATATTGGGGGCGAAAAAAATAATTTTTGTAAAAAAAAAATATTTTTTTTTTTACGGCTGTACGTTATAAACTTCTGTGAAGCACTTGGGGCTTCATAGCGCTCACCACACATCTAGATAAGTTCCTTGTGGGGTCTATTTTCCAAAATGGGTCACTTGTGGGGGTTTCCACTGTTTAGGGCATCAGGGGCTCTCCAAATGCGACATGACGCCCCCAGACCATTCCATCAAAGTCTACAATCCAAAACGTCACTACTTCCCTTCCGAGCCCCAACGTGTACCCATACAGTAGTTTTCTCCCACATATTGGGTATCAGCGTACTCAGGACAAATTGGACAACAACTTTTGGGGTCCAATTTCCTGTTACCCTTGTGAAAATAAAATATTGGGGCGAAAAAATAATTTTTGTAAAAAAAAAAAATTTTTTATTTTACGGCTTACGTTATAAACTTCTGTGAAGCACTTGGGGTTCAAAGTGCTCACCACACATCTAGATAAGTTCCTTGGGGGTCTATTTTCCAAAATGGGGTCACTTGTGGGGGTTTCCACTGTTTAGGCAGATCAGGGGCTCTCCAAATGCGACATGACCCCAGCATTCCATCAAAGTTGACAATCCAAAACGTCACTACTTCCCTTCGAGCCCCAACGTGTACCCATACAGTAGTTTTCTCCCACATATTGGGTATCAGCGTACTCAGGACAAATTGGACAACAACTTTTGGGGTCCAATTTCTCCTGTTACCCTTGTGAAAATAAAATATTGGGGGCGAAAAAAATAATTTTGTAAAAAAAAAAAATATTTTTTTTTACGGCTGTACGTTATAAACTTCTGTGAAGCACTTGGGGTTCAAGGCTCACCACACATCTAGATAAGTTCCTTGTGGGGTCTATTTTCCAAAATGGGTCATTGTGGGGGTTTCCACTGTTTAGGCATCAGGGGCTCTCCAAACGACATGAGCCCCCAGACCATTCCATCAAAGTCTCAAAAAGTCAAACGGCACTCCTTCCCTTCCAAACTCTGCCATGCACCCAAACAGTGGTTTACCCCACATATGGGGTATCAGCGTACTCAGGACAAATTGCACAATAACTTTTGAGTCTTGATACCCTTGGGAAAATAAAAATTGGAGTGAAAAGATCATTTTTGTGGAAAAAATATGATTTTTTAATTTTACGGCTCTACGTTATAAACTTGTGTGAAGCACTTGGGGGTTCAAATTGCTCACCAAAGATCTAGATAAGTTCCTTAGGGGGTCTAGTTTCCCAAATGGGGTCACTTGTGGGGATTTCCACTGTTTAGGCACATCAGGGGCTCTCCAAATGCAACATGGCGTCCAATCTCAATTCCAGCCAATTTTGGTTGGAAAAAGTCAAATGGTGCTCCTTCCATTCCGAGCTCTGCCGTGCACCCAAACAGTGGTTCCCCCCCACATATTGGGTATCAGCGTACTCAGGACAAATTGGACAACAACTTTTGTGGTCCAATTTCTCCTGTTACCCTTGGGAAAATAAAAAATTAGTGACTAAAAATAATTTTTGTGGGAAAAAAATAGGATTTTTTATTTTCATGCCGGGCATTATAAACTTGTGTGAAGCACTTGGGGGTTCAAAGTGCTCACCAAAGCTATAGATAAGTTCCTTAGGGGGTCTAGTTTCCAAAATGTGGTCACTTGTGGGGGGTTTCTACTGTTAGGCTCATCTGGGCACTGCAAACGGAACATGACCCCCATCAACGTCTGCATTCCAAAACGTTACTACTTCCTTTCCAAGCCCTGCCGTGCGCCCAAACAGTTTCCCCCCCCCAATATTGGGTATCAGCGTACTCAGACAAATTGGCCAACAACTTTTGGGGTCCAATTTCCTTGGGAAAAATCAAAAATTTGGGACTAAAAAATCATTTTTGTGGAAAATTGTTTTTTTTTTTTCACACCCAGGCATTATAAACTTTTGTGAAACACTTGGGGATTCAAAGTGCTCACAACAGATCTAGATAAGTTCCTTAGGGGTCTAGTTTCCAAAATGGTGTCACTTGTGGGGGTTTCCACTGTTTAGGCGCATCAGGGGCTCTCCAAACGCGACATGGCGTCCGATCTCAATTTCAGCCAATTTTAGTTTGAAAAAGTCAAACGGCGCTCCTTCCCTTATGAGCTCTGCTGTGTGCCCAAACAGTGGTTTTCCCTCACATATGGGGTATCGGTGTACTCAGGAGAAATTGCACAACAACTTTATCTGTCATTTTCTTCTTTTACCCTTGTGAAAATAAAAAAAAAGTTTGTAAAAGATCATTTTTGTGGCTAAAAAGTTAAATATTCATTTTTTCCTTCCACGTTGCTTCAGCTCCTGTGAAGCACCTGAAGGGTTAATAAACTTTTTGAATGTGGTTTTGAGTACCTTGAGGGGTGCAGTTTTTAGAATAGTGTCACTTTTGGGTATTTTCTGCTATATAGACCCCTCAAAGTGACTTCAAATGTGAGGTGGTCCCTAAAAAAAATGGCTTTGTAAATTTTGTTGTAAAAATGAGAAATCGCTGGTCAACTTTTAACCCTTATAATTTCCTAAGAAAAAAAAATTTTGATTCCAAAATTGTGCTGATGTAAAGTAGACATGTGGGAAATGTTATTTATTAACTATTTTGTGTGACATATTTCTCTGTTTTAAGGGAAAAAAATTCAAAGTTTGAAAATTGCAAAATTTTCAAAATTTTCGCCATATTTGCATTCTTTTCAAAAATAAAAGCAAGTTATATTGAAGAAATTTTACCAATAACGTGAAGTACAATATGTCACGAGAAAACAATCTCAGAATCGCGCAGATCCGTTGAAGCGTTCCAGAGTTATAACCTCATAAAGAGACAGTGGTCAGAATTGTAAAAATTGGCCCGGTCATTAACGTGCAAACCACCCTTGGGGTGTAAGGGTTAAACATGTGGCTAAAATTAGGCAGCCACAGTCTAATATCAATATCTAATATCAGCTATCAGGTTCCCTTTAACATATCTGTTTTTTGGTAAATGGATGCTATCAAGTGATAGCTAATTCCCTGTTTAACAACACACTACATGCATTTACTTTTTCGGCTTTTTAACCCTACGATGCATGACATTCGGAATCTACACTCTTACATATCCCGGCCTTTTAGGCCGTTTGCAACTTATATGGAAGGAATTGACCAAAAAAAATAAGTAGGCATTTTTTGAGTTTATTTCAAAATTGTAAAGTCAGATATGACAAATGCACACAATTATAAGTGTTTATAAAGAAAAATAACATGTAAATTGAAGTAAACAAAACCTGCAACTAGTTTTCGTTTCTAACTTTTCCTTTAATTTTCAATTTTATTACTCTCCATTCTTGGAAATTCTTGGAAAACTTGCACCACGTTTCATAGCTTCAATTGTTTGCTTTGGCATGAATTGTGTGTCCCTTCGCTGCATCATGTGTGGTATTATAAGTTAACGGCAAAGGTCCTTCAAGTCCTTCAAGAATAGGCGCCTCTTGTCACTCCTCTTAGCATGGAAATCGGGATGACAATATCATAAACTAAAAGGCCTGTGTCATGGAAATATTTGTTCTTCCAAAAAAGAATTTTTAAAAAAAAAACGATGATCACATGAAACTAGTAAATTACCAACAACTAAACACCTGAGAAATACCTAGAGTTTCAAAATTCTAAAGTACAGCAAGTAATCTTGCAGAAAATAGCAAAAAAAGACAAATAAACTGATGAGTATATGATAAACCTAATACGGGTTAAAAGGCCCGAGATATGTAAAGCTGTAGTTTTCCAAAAAAAAATTATATAAAAAAACCCCCATCACATAAAATATATAAACAACTGGAAATTACACACAACCACAGACCTGAGGAATACCTAGAGTTTCAAAATTCTAAGTTTAAAACCTTTCAGAATTTTTGCAAAGCAAAAGTTCCCGGGCCTAAAAGGCCCGGGATATGCACCGTAGGGTTAAATCACTAATAATGCTCCAAAAATATACTTTTGTGTGAGCAGATTCTTGTATTTCTGGTAATTAAACACAGATGTTTATGAAAGAAGTCATGGATATTTTACAAGGGGTTGTACGAAAGTGATCCATTTTGGGGAGTAGCAAGAGATTTGTTTCTGGCTAAATGACCATCATTGTAAATAAGCACCTGTACTTTGTGTCACCCACACCTCAATGTAGATTGTAAGCTCTAAACAGCAGGGTCATCATTATTTTCGCTTTAATTGCTTGATTATTGTTAACTTTGTAACTTTTAACTGTTTTATATGAACTGCTGACTTGTAAAGCTTTGTGGAATATGTTTGCACTATATAACTCCAATCTGCTAAAATTCTTGTGCATGCTCTCATCATCTCCCTGCCTTGATTACTGCAACACCCTCCTCTGTGGCCTCCCCGCCAACTCTCTTGCATCACTCCAGTCTTTCCTCAACTCTGCCTCCCGACTAATCCACCTCTCTCCTCGCTACTCCCCTGCTTCTCCTCTCTGCAAATCCCTTCACTGGCTCCCAATTCCTCAACAAATCCAGTTCAAACTACTAACACTGACCTACATACTATCCACAACCTGTCCCCTCCCTATATCTCTGAACTAATCTCCGAATATCTTCCCTCACATAATCTTCGATCCTCCCAAGACCTCCTACTCTCCTCCACACTTATTTATTCCTCACACAACCGTCTCCAAGATTTCTGCCAAATATTCCCCATCCTCTGGAATTCCATGCCTCAACATGTCCGATTATCCACCACCCTCGGATCCTTCAGACTGAACCTGAAAACCCATCTCTTCAGGAAAGACTACAGCCTGCAATAACCACTTTGCCGCCTCACCACCACCCTAGCTGCTGCACCCCCGACCTTCTTTCTCTTCCCCATTATCCCGTAGAATGTAAGTCCACAAGGACAGGGTACTCTCCCCTCTGTACCAGTCTGTCATTATAAATTTGTTTACTGTAAATGATATCTATAACTTTGTATGTAACCCCTTCTTATGTACAGCACCATGGAATTAATGGCGCTATATAAATAAATAAATAATAATAATAACTAAAGGTTATTATTATTAGTAGATTGAAAATGGTGAAGTTCAAGCTCTTAGGTTTGCCATATGTAGGAGGAAACAATCTTTTACGTGAGCACAACTGCACAAATGAGGGCTGGCTGCTGTGCTGACAATAGGTGGAGTAGGGTGAATATGACAAGCTTCTGGACTGTGAGAGAGGTGCAGGCGGAGATGTTATGGTAGATTTAGAAAGATGGGGTGTGCTTGATGTCTAAGATCAGCCAAAAACAGCAGGCATGTTTACTTCTGTAACAGCTCACAGGCTCTTACTCATACCTACTAAAGTGGGTAAACAAGTGGAGGTTCTGCAGCCAGAAACCTGTGTGACACTTGCCACAATGAGGGAGGAGGGAGAAGCAGAAGATGTGGCTGATGGGGTGAACAGTGGATGGCAAGGCCCGCTAGTCTGCATTTCTGCACAGTGAGATTCCAAGATTAATGCAGCCTGATAGCGCATGTGCCAGTTAATAATTGTAGTAGTCAAATTATTGCATTTTTTAACTCTACTCTGTCATTTTTAACAAACATGACAGATAACGTGAGTTGTCATTTTTTGTCGTCTGAAAAATAGACCCAGGATAGGCAACTGCAGACCCACGAATGCTGCTGACCACTGACAGAGTTGGGGCTGAGGATGCAGTGCTTGTCATGGTTTCATAATTCTGTGTCTGTGCGGGAAGAAGCAGAATAACTTTCTCATCTTCCTCCTCCACCTCCTCTGCTGAGCTACTCAACTGCATGCCTCTGGGTTTTCACCAAGTGGGATCTACTACCTCATCATCATCATCCTCTCTATTCTCCCTCTCCTTGCCCTGAGAGTCACCCTCCTCCTCTTCCTGCCATGACTACAGTCCGCGTGCACCTCAAGCATCTGAGTCTCATCAGGATCACCTCTATCCCCTGGGGATAACGTCTGGTGTTGAGGGTTTAGATTCTGCTCAGACAATATTTTGTCCGGTCCTGGATCAAACTGAAAAAAATTTTGGGCATCAGTGCAGATGATTTCTTCCTCTTGACTCTGTGAATCTTTGGAAAACACTTCTGATGCCTATGGCATAGAATGTGTGAACATATCTGCAGACTCAGATATCTGTGGTACTCTACAGTCAGTTGGGTGCCTGGAGAGTTGTGACATGGGGAAAACAAGGGTCTTCTCAGCTGATGATTTTGCCTCATTCTTCAAGCAAAATATTGACAACATAAGGCAAAACTTTTGCTTAAAATCCCCACAGCCCCTCCTCATAAGTACTCAACTCTCCTCCTCCAAAACCCACATCATTCCAAACTTTACCACAGTCTTCATCCTGAGTCTAGCCCATCTCTTCAACCTGTCACTAACAACTGGTGTCTTCCCCACATGATTCAATCATACCTCGATCACACCCATCCTCAAAAAGCCCTCCCTTGGCCCATTCTCTGTGTCTAGCTATTGCCCAATCTCACTTCTCCCCTTTGCCTCCAAACTACTGGAACAACACGTCTATTTTGAACTGTGCTCCTTCTTTGACTGGCTTCTGATCACACCATTCCACTGAAACTGCCCTTACTAAAGTCATCAACAACCTACTGACCGCCAAATCCATGCGACACTAGTTTTTCTTCCTCCTCCTGGAACTGGTATTTGCCTTTGACACAGTGGACCATTCCTTCTTACTACAGACTTTCTTGTTATTACAGACTTGGCACTTTGTTGGATCTCCTCATACCTAACAGACAGGATATTCAGTGACTCCCATTCACACACTACCTCCTCAATTTGCCCCATATGTGTCGGTGTTCATTAAGGTTCAGTTGTAGGCCTGAGCTCTATGCTTAGGATGCGCACACACTTCCTCCGTCTTAAATTGACTGCACACGTCACCCTTAGGTGTCCCCAGGCAATATTAGGGAGGCACCATCTATTAAAGGCTCCTCCTCCAATATGGAGGTGCCTGAGCAATGTTGTTAGTTTGCCTTGAATGTATGCTAGTTGTCAGGTTCCCCAGGTCTGCCCATCTGCTTGTCTACCCTGCACCGTCTGCTCGAACATTTCTATGCTCATCTGTCCATCACCCGGTCCATCCTGCAACTGCCAGGGCTAATCTGTCTAATAGCTGATCCGGTCCACACATGACAGTGCTCATCTGTCTAACTGCTGTTCCAGTTCATACCAGCCAGTGATTTTCTATTCCTCAGCCTGTCCCATGTGCACCCGTGGTTCCAGTGTCACTACAGTGCCTGCCTGCATTCTTCGTCCCTACTTCGGGGCGTAACTGCCTAGGAGGTCAGTTGCCACCCTCTGTAGGTCAGTCCTGGAGTAGCATCTGGTGCCATCTCCTTGACTTTGCGCTTTGCACTTTGAATCCCCAAGTACTTCACAGAAGTTTATAACATAGGGCTGTGAAAATAAAATATCTAATTTTTTATTTTCGCAAGGGTGACAGGAAAAAATAGACCCCAAAAATGTTTTGCAATTTCTCCTGAGTTCACAAAAACCACTGTTTGGGCACATGTTAAAGGTAGGGAAGGAGCACCATTTGACTTTTAGAATGCAAGAATGGCTGAAATCCAAAGCCGTCACCATGTCGCATTTGGAGAGCCCCTGATGTGCCTAAACAGTGGAAACCCCACACAAGTGACCCCATTTTTGAAACTAGACCCACCAAGGGATTTATCTAGATATATAGTGAGCTCCTTGAACCCCCAGGTGATTTACAGAAAATTATAAGGTTGAATCGTAAAAATCAACACTCAAATTTTTTCCACAAGTTATTTTAGTCCCAATTTTTTATTTTCACAAGGGTAACAGAAGAAAAAGGACCCCAAAATTGGTTTTGCAATTTTGGCTGAGTACGCTGATAACTCATTTGTGGGGGAAAACTACTTTTTGGGAGAACCGCAGAGCTCGGAAAGGAAGGACTGATGTTTTAAAACACAGACTTTGATGGAATATTCTGTGGGCATCATGTCGCGTTTCGAGAGCCCCTGATGTGCCTAAACAATGGACATGCCCCACAAGTGACCCCATTTTTGAAACTAGACCCACCAATGGATGTATATATATATATGATTTCCTATATCTATATATATGGTGAGCTCTTTGAACCCCCAGGTGGTTTACAGAAAATTGTAAGGTTGAGTTGAAAAAATAAATCAAATTTTTTCCACAATTATGTTATTTTAGTCCTAATTGTTTTTATTTTCAAAAGGGTAATAGGAGAAAAAGTACCCCAAAATTGGTTGTGCAATTTTAAGAGTATGCTGATACCTCATATGTAGGGGAAAATTACTTTTTGGGAGAACCGCAGGCTGGGAAGAAAGGACTGAAGTTTCGAAACACAGACTTTGCTTGAATATTTTGTGGGCATCATGTCACGTTTCGAGAGTCCCTTATGTGCCTAAACAGTGGACATGCCCCACAAGTGACCCCATTTTTGAAACTAGACCCACCAATGGATGTATCTAGATATATGGTGAGCTGTTGTGAATGGGTTTGAGATGAGTTCTGAGCAGAGGCTCCCTCTGGTGGTTACAAGCGGTACTAGTGAGGATTGGGAATCAGGTGTTACTGATTGGTCTTATTTAAGGGAATCATTTTCCCATCAGGGTTGCCGGTGATCAATTGTTCTGGTCTGAATCCTTCTTTCCAGTTTCCCTTTTAGCCTGCTGTGTCGTGTCTGCATCTCCTGCTATCAGATAAGACAATTCTTATTTTGTGTTTTTGCTATATTTTTTCATTTGGTCCTGCACTTCTGTGGGGGCCTTCTGGGTCCCCTCCGGGGGCTTCTGCCCTCTCAGTTTGGTCCAGCCACTGTGTTTTGTACTTTTGCTTTTTCCAGTTTTTTCAGTGGCTGCTGTTTTTGTTACACCAGAGAACTAATTTAGGTGGTAGAGGTCGTGTGATCTCAGGTGATTTTGAAATTAGTAGAGTTGGTTTTTTCAGGGTTTTCTGGGATTGCAGTAAGTACCCTTCCTGTCCTTTTCTATTTAGATAGTTTGGGCCCCAGCGTTTGCTCATACTATTTTCTTTCTGTGTCAGTTTTTCCTCTTGTCTAACCGCCATTACATGTTTGGGGGCTTTCTATTATCTTTGGGGTTCTGCTCCGGGGCAGATAGCTTTCCTATTTCTATCTTTAGGTGTAGTTAGTTTCTCAGGCTGTGACGAGGCGTCTAGGACCATCGTAGGAACGCTCCACGGCTGCCTCTAGTTGGTGTGGTTAGTCAGGGTACTACAATCCCATAGATTCCAACTGCTCTGGTGTATTTCCTTTTTTACCTGCACTCCTCAGC
The DNA here is from genome assembly GCA_033576555.1 of Oophaga sylvatica. Classification (NCBI taxonomy): domain Eukaryota; kingdom Metazoa; phylum Chordata; class Amphibia; order Anura; family Dendrobatidae; genus Oophaga; species Oophaga sylvatica. The sequence continues at coordinate 236,074,148 of JARQOD010000002.1, forward strand.
TACCGAAACATAACAGTATCACCGGCCATAAAAATTGTATGGTACTCACAGAAGGGAAAAAATATTTTGAAGGAAGAAAAGTTGTCAGAGATATTTTTCTGTTTGTTGCATTTTTTTTTTTTCCTCTGTATCTCTGGGTGCTGAGGAGGATCTTTTCTCCCAATGGAGTTTGCACAGTTGTCTGGCCGTGTGGATCAGCTTGCCACTGAGGTTCAGAGTATTGCTGCATATCTTGCTGGGTTGCCTGTTGTGGAACCTAGGATCCCCATGCCAGATTTGTTTTTAGGGGATCGAGCTAAGTTTCAGAATTTCAAAAATAACTGTAAATTGTTTTTTGCCTTAAAATCTAAGTCCTCAGGAAACGCAGCGCAGCAGGTTCAAATTGTCATCTCTCTCCTGCGCGGCGATCCTCAGGATTGGGCTTTTTCCCTGACACCTGGGGATCCTGTTTTGAGTGATGTTGATGCATTTTTTCAGGC
>JARQOD010000002.1:236074726-236090865 GCA_033576555.1 Oophaga sylvatica
GATCCCTGCAGAGACCCAAAAACCTGGGTGGATGTGCGGTGCCTGATCTTTTTTTGTACTATCTAGCTGGTCAGTTGTGCTAATTAAGGCATTGGTTGATTCAGGATGGACTTAATAATGCGGAGGCTCAGCTCATGCATTTTTTGGGTGGGCATACACCGTGGGCAATATTGGAAGGTTCATACAGACCACCCCAGGGTTTGCTGTTTGCGCTTAGCTTAGTGATACAGGTTTGGCAAGAAAGTAAGTGTGTTTTGAAATTCACTGATGGAGTTGTGGAGACTCAGAAATGGGATAATCCCGATGTCTCCCACCTCCAGGGTTTGCAAGATCCAAGTTTCTGGAAACAAAATGGAATAACGTCACTCAATCAGATTTTTGAACATGAAACTTTATTATCATTTGAACAACTACATGTACAGTTCGAGATCCCTCACAGTGAGTTTTATAGATACCTGCAATTGAGACATGCCATAATGTACCAGTTCCCATTTCCTAGAAGGCGAATATCTAAATATCCATTGATAGGAGTACTATCAACTCAGGGACCCACAGGTGTGATATCCTTCCTATATACCTTTTGCTAAATTCCAGAATTGCATCCACTCAGCTTGCGGTAGAGGGAAAATGGCGACACTTAATTCCCTCTATCACTGATGACCAGTGGAATGACACCCTACAGGCACATACGATGGTGTCGCCAGCTGCAAATGACAAGCTAATCCAATTATATATACGGATGCGGATTTTTGGCACCTCATTTGGAATTGTAGAATAATACGTAGATATTGGTGTGATATAATAAATACGCTAGAATGGATAATTAGGATACCAATTGAATGTAGTCGGGAGTTTTGTATTCTGGGAGTTGTGGGTCCATTACAATAGAATTTCTATTTCTTCGGGAAGTTCTTTTTATGGCAAGGAAAGCAATAGCGTTGAGGTGGATGGGGGGAATTAATGAATGGAAAAAATTAGTAAATGATATAATTCCACATGAGAACATACTATATAGAAATAGAAGATGTCCCCAGAAGTTCCATAAGATTTGGGAAAGGTGGTGTGACTCACCCTTAACACATTTAGCTACTACCATGATCTTATCAATCTCGCTATACAACCCCTGATGTATATCTCTTCCTGGGCATGAAAGTGATAATATGTGGGGCTTTGGGAGGTGTGCTCACGATAACCTGACCTGGTATGAGCTCAAAATCTGAAAATGAAGCTGTTGTTTTTGTTTTTTTTTAAGGTGCAATGATTTATACATTATGTTAACCCCTTACTGTCCATTGACGTGCACAGTCCGTCATGGCCCGGGTGTCAGTTCCGACTCCAGGACGGACAGTGCACATCAAGCCTTTGAACTACCACTGTTTAGGTACATCAAGGACTCTCCAAACACGACATGGTGTCCGCTCTCGATTCCAGCCAATTTGACATTCAAAATCTCAAATGATGCTCCTTCCCTTCTGAGCACTGCCGTGCACCTAAAGATTGGTCTCCTCCACACATGGGGTATCGGTGTACTCAGGAGAAATTATACAACAAATATTGTGGTTCATTTTCTACTGATACCCTTGACAAAATTAAAAAAATTGTGTCGAAAGAAAAATTTTGGGGAAAAAAGTTAAATGTTCATTTTTTCCTTCCACATTGCTTCAATTCTTGTGAAATACCAAAAGGATTAATAAACTTCTTGAATGTGGTTTTGAACACCTTGAGGGGTGCTGTTTTTAGAATGGTGTCACTTTGGGTATTTTCTGTCATATTGACCCCTCAAAGTCACTTCAAATGTGAGGTGGTCCCTAAAAAAATGGTTTTGTAAATTTGTTGTAAAAATGAGAAATCGCTGGTCAACTTTTAACACATAACTTCTTAACAAAAAAGATGTAAAGTAGACATGTGGGAAATGTTATTTATTAACTATTTTTTGTGACATATCTCTCTGATTTAAAAATTAAAAGTTTGAAAATTGTAAAATGTTCAAAATTTTCGCCATATTTCCATTTTTTTCATAAAAAACGCAAGTTATATCGAATAAATTTTACCACTAACATGAAGTACAATATGTTACGAGAAAACATTCTCAGAATCGCCAAGATCCGTTGAAGCGTTCCAGAGTTATAAGAACATAAAGTGACAGTGGTCAGAATTGTAAAGATTGGCCTGGTCATTAACCTACAAAATGGTTTGGTCCTTAAGGGGTTAATTATGTTCTATTTGTTTTGTTTATTTGTTTTATTAGTGAAAGTGTGATATCATATTTATGTCACTGTATGGATTATTCTGACTTTACATTGCATTGTTATATGTTTATAATCTTCTCTATGGAATCTTTCAATAAAAAGAGTTTAAAAAAAATTAATTTTTGTATTTGCTGCTAATTTGTCAGGTACACAAGGGTTAATAGGTGAAACTGGACCCCATAATTTATTACACAATTTCACCTAAATGCAGTAATGCCTTATATGTAATCAGAAATTACTGTTTGGCCACACGTTAGCGCTGAGAAGGAAGGAGCACTATTTGGCTTTTTAAGACAAATTTTGCTAAAATAGTTTGTTGGCGACATTTGCAGAGCTCCTAAGGTGCAAGAGCGACAGAAAAACTCCAAAAGTGACCCCATTGTAGAAAATGCACCTCTCAATGAAGTTATTTAAGACTGCAGTGACTATTTTGTAACATTCACGTTATGCTGTATTCTAGAGAATTGCAAATATGTCACTTTAGTGCCCATACATTGTGCCGTCATAAAATGTGGAGCCCCCATATATTGTATCACCCTCATACATTGTGCTCAGCTTGTGCTTCAGGAGACATCCACCCCATAACTTACAATAATATTAAACATGTGACTGATTGCAGTGATTTAGGCCCAGTGAGGCTGAGAAGTAGCTGGGCATTTGGATTTGAGAGCGCAGAATTCATTGTATTTGGGAGCTCAGAATTCATTGGATTTTATTTGAGGGTGAAGGAGTCTTGTCTCTTGTCCAGAGTCTTTTTTCTAGCAGGAACAAGGAAACCCCTTATATTTACAGTGACAGATTATGGACCTGAGTCTGGGCTGGTTTTGTGCGTAATAAATTAGGATTTTTATAGGTAACATTTTTGGTTACATGATTTTTTTCTATCGTTTTCAGTATAAGATAGATTGTAAGCTTGTGAGCAGGGCCCTCATTCCTCTTAGTATCTGTTTTGATCTATTTGTCTATTCTTATGCTGTAATGTCTATTTCTTGTACCCCCTCTAAAATGTAAAGTGCTGCGGAATATTCGGCGCTATAAAAATAAAATTATTATTATTATACCGTATATACTCGAGTATAAGTCGACCCAAGTATAAGCCAAGGTACCAAATTTTGCCACGAAAAACTGGGTAAACTTATTGACTCAAGTATGAGCCGGTATGCATTGTCCCTTCATCCCTATCCTGGTATGCATGGCTCCCCTGTCCCTGTATGAAAAGGTTCCCTATCCCTTGTCTTGTATGCATGGCTACTTATCCCCTATCCTGGTATGCATGGCTCCCCCATCCCTGTCCTTGTATGCATGGCTCCTTATCCCCTATCCTTGTATTCATGGTTCCTATAAAAAAAATCCTACTTACCTTGCTTGCACTCCCTTGCTGCATCTCGTTCCAGCGTCCCGCAGCTCTTCCGGTCCAGCGATCATGTGGCCATGCTCATTAAGGTAATGAATATTCATTCCACACCTATGGGAGTGGAGAGGCATGAATATTCATTACTTTAATGAGTGGTGCCACTTAATTGCTGGGCTGGAAGAGCTGCTGGTGCTGGAATGAATGAGATACCGCGAGGGCGCACAGGAAGGTTAGTAGGATGCGTGCTGGAAGCCTGCGGCTGTCGCTGTGTGCTCTACAGGAGAAATGAATATTCATTGCTCTTTAGCTGCTACACAGGCTTTAGCCACAGCTGCCGGCTCCTGCCTCTGTGACCCGCTGTTCTGCCACTTCCCCTTTCCTGCTGGCTTCTGAGACAATGACTCGTGTAAGCTGATGGGGGCATTTTCAGCACAAAAAATGTGCTAAAAAACTTGGCTTATACATGAGTATATATGGTACTACCCAAATACTTTCTCTTATCTTTGGAGAGGGCAACACTCCATCATAACATAAACGACACAGATGACACGACTGGTAAATCACATTACAATCAAGAATGTTATTAATAGAGAATATCCTTAAAATTCAATATTTTATTATTTCCAAATAAAACCATAGACATATACTTTCAGTATAAGTCTGGGATCACATTCTTGTGTTCTACACTGATAACTTATGTCTGACTTTACATGCAAATCCCACAAAAGTGCAATTCAGACGAAACCTCAGACATAACCACGGTCTTTATTTTTTTACATGTTTTATTTTACTTCTTTATATTTTTCATTAAGTCCCACTGTGGGACACATATAATTTTTATTTTGATCACTGGTATCATACACTGCAGTATTCATGTAGAGCAGTGCATGAGAGCACTCAGTGTCTCATTGACTCAGCCTGTGAGATCCAGCTTACAGCTGGATCTCACAGGCCACCAAACCCTGGGGTCATTACATGACCTCAGGGTAGCATGGCAACCATTGGGACCCACAATTCCCATAGCAGGGGTCCGATGGTTGCTAAGGAGGTCTTGTGACCCCCTTGTAACCACTTAAATACCGCTGTCGCAATTTATTGTATCTAAGGGGTTAATTTGCCCTGATCAGCTTTAAAACTGGTTGGGGCCAATACCACAGGTTTTCAGCTGTCATGTACAGTTGACACCCGTGGTAATTACCACCACTAGACAGCACTATTCTCTTATTCATCAGCGCTGTTATAAAGCGGTGCTGGGAATAAGTCCCTTAATGACCGCCGTTAAAAGTGTATCAAGGGGTTAAGGACAATTTTTTTTAAAAGAAAGCTCAGTGTATGTATTTTTACAAACCATGACATTTCATTTAAATTAAAGAGGTGGTCCAAAGTAAACATTTATTTTAATCTCAAATGTCTATTGAATGTAATAATCTAATCTCTTTTCTAACATACTGTACTTTAACTAAGAATTCTCTATTGTTCCCTTACTATGCTAATTGCCTTTCTTTTTTCAACTACTTCCTATTTGTTGATGCTTCATTTGATAATCTCCAGTGCATGATGGGATACTCAAACAAGAAGTTATCATTGAGAAGAGGCTGTGGTCACTTCTGCAGCCTCTGCCTCCACCCAGAAAAGAAGTGCCATTAGTGCCGTCCGTTTAAGGGCCTAGGCTAGTCCTTACAATACTGAGCATATGTTGGTTGTCAGTTCCAATGTATGCTCAGTAGGATCTTGTCACTGTACAATGTTCTTTCAATGCCCAGTGACATTGCGCTCCCTCGATGGCGCTAATGAGAAGCGATGTTCCTTATTGGGGTGGGCTGATCTCTTGTCTCTGGGTTTTCCTCTAGCAATGCATATTGACAGTGCGCTCTCTTATCTGCACATCGCTTCATCAGAGCCAGCAAGAGAACACACTATCACTGTGCTTATAAAAAATTTTGCACAGTGATGAGATCCTGCTTAGCATTAGTTGAAAATGACAATTGACACATGCTCTGAAGAGCAGGGACTAGCCCAGCCCTTGTAATGGACATCAATGATGACTCTTCATTTCAGGGTGTGGGCAGAAGCTGTGGAGGTGTCCAAAGCCATCTGCCCTGTGATGACACCTCATTTGAGTATCCCATCATGCACAGGGGGTTCTCAAACTAAGCATTATCAAACAGGAAGTAGGTAAAAAAAATAATTCAACAGATAGCGCAGTGGGGGTACAGTATGGAATTTTTAATTAAAGTATATTGAAAAATAGATTAAATTATTATATTGACTACAGAAATCTTGGATTAAAATTAAAGGTAGTTTTGGACCACCCATTTAAATTTATGAAATATAGATAATATCACCAATAAAGTAGCAGGGAAGATTTCTATGAATACCATAAACAAAAATAAATTTTAATTAAGATTATAATTACTGTAAATTTTCCATGTCACATAAGGAGATAACCTCATTAAGAAGACATATTATTTTGCTACATCAATACTAATAAATAATCACTTGGTCTGAATCAACACTAACTTCATGGGAAATACAATTTTGCTATTTTTATTCTGCAGGAAGATTTGTTGCCTTAAGATATCATTTTTTTCTCTTATACTAAATCTGTCATGAATTATTTTGCTTGAAGGAACATTCAGGATTTCATTGCTTTTTAGATGCAGCCTGACTTAGTACCAATCAGAAGTTCGCAGAGTATGAAATTTTCTAAACTATTAATCTAATGTCAATTCAATGTTATTAGGGAAAAATGTTGATTTGGTAATGAGATAAGATTTGTCTGCACATGCAGTTGATTCCTTTGACAAGCTGACTATAAACTTTACAATGACATCTTGGATAAATGTGGGATTGCTTGCACCTGGACAGGAGCCAAAACTGGGTCACTTATTAGAGCAGGGAGTGAAGGTTAATAGAAAAAGCAACATGTCACGTTGCCACATAGCTATAAGAACATCTGCCTTTGAAATTATGCAGCTAATACTTAATTACACAGTTTTATTAACAGCATTACAAACATACAAATTACTGTATATTAACTATTTTAGACAGTGTGAAAGCTACATTCAAGCACACACACATATATACACATATATACAGCGGGTGAAATAAATATTGAATATGTTACCAGTTTTCTAAGTAAATATATTTCTAAGGCTGGGGTCACACATCAAATGTTCTCTGGTGCATAAGAATCAGATCCATTATGCTAATATCACTCGAATCAAACTCTGTCAGATTTTCGGATCACACTCAGTGTCATCTGAGTGTCATCTGATTCTCTTGCATTAGAGAATTGCAGCACTGGTACAAGGAAGATGGAGACCTTATTTCTCAATCTTCTCCATTGTCTCTGTGCATGTACATCAGACTGCACTCAGGTCACATCCAACTGCAGTCTGATGTTCATATATACCCATAGACTTGAATGGGTAAGTGCTATAGTATTGGGCAAAGTGCTGACTTACAAAGCATTGGATTTACTCGGCCTAGTTATATGCTGTAAGCAAGCCCTAAAGGTGCTACTCACATGACATTTTCACCAGATGTCAGTAACAATCCATCCAATAAACACAGACAAGGACATCAAACAATGGATGTCCATAAATTAAGTTATGTGTAATAAAGAAATGACACATGGAAAAATTGTAAAGAGCCATGGAAATTCATGACACCAGCTGAAATCTGTCAGAAATGAGAAAGAAATCCTGCCACTTAACTGAAAAATATCAGCTGGTTCAACGTATGGCCTATGAAAAGGAGTCTCATTACCAAGGTGCCACACAAGAAACATCTCATGATGGGTAAAACAGTGAGCTGTCTCAAGACCTTTGCAACCTTTTTGTTGCAAAACATACTGTTGGCATTGGTTACAGAAGAATTCCTAAATGACTGAAGTCTTCAGTGAGCCTTGTTCTGCTCTTAATCCAAAAGTGGAAAGAACATAAATTTACCCCAAACAGCAACAACCAGCTACTCCACGCAAGACTTCAGACACTGGAGTAAAAATAATTGTCAGAAGAGTTGTTTAAGAGCCAAGGACCACCTGTGAAGAGTTCACAGAAAGACCTGGAATAAGCAGGCACAATTGTTTTTTTAAAAAAACTATAAATAATGCACTCAACCTCCATGGCATGACTGCATGCTCAGCATTCAAGATTCCATTGCTGAACTAAAAGCATGTTCAAGCGATTTTAAAGTTTGCTCAACAACATTTAGACAAGTTTGTGAAATACTGGGAGAATATAGTCTGGTCAAATTAGACCAAAATTGAACTCTTTAAATGCCATAATATACACCATGTCTGGAGGTCAAAAGGCACAGAATATCACCCCACAAACACCATACCATCAGTGAAGTTTGGAGGTGGGAACATCATGATGTGGGGCTGTTTTTCAGCATATGGCGCTGGCAAACATCATATAATTAAAGAAAGGATGAATGGACAAATGTACCAAGACATTTTTGATAAAACTTTGCCATTTATCAGGATAATGAAGATAAAATGAGGGTAGACATTTCATCAAACAATGATCATGAACACAAAGCTAAGGAAATTCTCAATTGGTTATAGAGAAAGAAAATAAAGCTGCTACAATGGTACAACCAATCACCTCACCTGCATCTAATAGAAAATTAATGAATGAAACTAAAGTTCAGAGTTCAAAGAAGAAGCCCACAAAATCATCAATATTATATAATAGAGTGTTTGTGTGGAAAACTGGCCCAAAATCACACCTGAGAGAGGCATGCGACTAGTTTATCCATACAGGTGGTGTCTTGAAGCTGTCATCACTAGAGATGAGTGAACTTTTCAGGTTCATTTCGGTTCGGATTCGCCGAACAGTTCGTCGCCAGTATCCGAACCCTATTAGATTCAATGGGAGGCATAACCACATGCATTGACAACACCTTAAGGGGTAACAAAAAGCTTCCCCAACAGCTAAAATTACACCATGAAAAGCGTCATCAATTGACCCACAGTAGATATTTGCAAATGGCACAGCAGTCAGCCATCAGACATGTATGAGGTATCAGGGCCTGGCCAGCATTTACAGCTTGGAATGGAAGTTTTAATGAGGACCTGGTGGTTAAGGGAGCGGTGTAAGCCTTTTTAGCTGGGAGACCTCACATCTCATGCAACACTTCCAATTTTTTTTTATTCTGGCCACACTTAGATGGCACGAACATTTGTTTCGTACAGTACTATTAGTGGCAAAATGTAAGGAAAATTACATAGGTTGTTGACTGATCAACTGATGCACAAAAGAACTTTTATAATGGCACAGAAGCAGCCAGCCATGAGCCATGCATGTGGTATTAGGGTGAGCATTTACATCTTTGAATTGAAGTTTCAATTAAGACGAGGTGGGTGAGGGACCGGTGTAAGCCTGCTGTGCTGGGAGCCCTGATACCTCATGCAACATCTTAAATGTGATTTTTGATCAGCCACACTCAGGTGGCACAAATATCAGCTTGATATACCACAAATGTTATAAAAATTTAACGATAGTACCACAGCTAGTTGACTGAAAATAATTGCAGGCCTGCCGGTCTGGGAACCATACTGCTACAGGCAACACACATAAACGAGACCCAACTCGGGTCGAGCAAATTGGAATACTCGGGTGCTCGACCAGAGCAAAGAGCCCAATGTAAGTCCATGGGAAAACTGATCATTTATGCCACGACCCCTCCCCCGGGGGTCCTTTTAAGGTCTAAAAATTTCTTAAATTGATGGAACAGTGTTCAAATGACACTGGACCATCATGGGGAATACCCCTGGAAGCATTTCTGACACCCAGGTTAGAGCAGTGAACAATATTGTCAGTCTTACGCCACTTTTACAGACGCACAATAAAACATAAAAACATATACCAAAATGGATTTTCCTGGGAAAAATGTTAAGGAACATTCTTTCCATGGTAATAGTTTGTATGTAAGGCAAAATAAATAACCCAAAATAAAAACATTCCTGCACCACTTGTGCTGTGTTCACACGCAGCATTTGCTACATTTTTCACTTTCAACCAAGACAAACGCATTCACTGTGAAATGTAATTTTAAAATTTTACAACCTTATTTGGCCATGTGGTGCGTGACACATGATCAGACACATCATGTTTCATTTATGAAGGAGGGACTCTTTTAGTCACAAAGTCTATTTTTATAGTGCCAACAGTGGGCCCTCACTTTTCTTATAGAGCCATCAGCCAGTTATGCTTTGTTGTTCCCATTATTAAACAGTGGGTCCCTTATACTGTTATTGCGTATGCAGTAAGTGGCAGGGCTGCCAAAAATTTGGACGCACCCCAACAATCCTTTGAGCAGACATCATGGCTGACCACATGCAACCAAATTCCAAGTATTTATTTGGTACTTCCATACTTTTTGCCTATGCATTGAATGAAAGGCCTGCTCTGTCCCAAAGTTACATGCACCCCATTAAGCCTTTGAACCCACGTACTGGATGGCCACATTAAACCAAAGTTCCCATTAAGCTTTATTTGGTACTGCCATGCTGTTTGCCTAGGCTTTGAATGCAAGGCCTGCCTGCCCCAATGCTACCGCACCACAATAACGCTTTGAACCAATGCATGGATGGCCACCTGAAAAAAATTGTTCCTAGTAATTTGGTACTCTCATATTGTTTGGCTATGCAGTGAATTTTTGAGCCTGAAGAACCTGCACTGGAGAATGTCAGTGTTGAGGATAAAGACACGGCAGTGGAGAATGTCAGTGTTGAGTCTGGAAGAAACACTGGCAGTGGATGAATGTCAGTTAGTTGAGAAGAACCTGCGTGGAATTCAGTTTGGGGCTAAGATCTTATTGTAGCATTGCAGCGTGGAGGAAGAACACCTGACAGAGGAGCATTTCGGCATTGAGCCAAAAGAACCTGCAGTGGACAATTGCAGTGTTGAGTCTGAAGACCCAGCAGTGGAGAATTGCAGTGTTGAGGATGAACACACATCAGTGGAGCATTGCAAAATTGAGCCGGAAAAACCTGCATTGTAGTATTGCAGTGTTGAGGAAGAACACCCAGCAGTGGAGCATTGCAATCTTGAGCCCGAAGGACCTGCATTGCAATGTTGAGGAAGAACACCCAGCAGTGGAGTATTGCACTATTGAGGCTGAAGAACCTGCATTGGTGAATTGCAATGGTGAGTCTGAAGACCCTGCATTGTAGCATTGCAGTGTTAAAGCTGAAGAACTGGCATTGGAGAATTGCATTATCAAAGAACAACCAACAAAGTTCTCATTATTAGGAAGTGGGTCTCCCATTCTGTTTGCTTACGCAGTGAATGCAAGGCCTGGCCCAAATTTGGAAGCACCCAAATACCACTTTGAAGAGACATGGAGGAAGATCTCTTAAAAATCTGTTTCTATTGCAAAGGAGTAGGTCTCCTATACTTGTAATGCTAATACAGTAAGTGTATGGACTTACAAACAATTCCCACTGTGGGGTACACATCAACATACTGTCTCAACATTTTTGTTACGGGAATCATAACCATGCTTCAAAAAAATTACGTGGCTGTTGCATCATGAAACACGTTCACCCTGGTGATCTAGTGGTCGTGTCTGAAGAGACGTGGAGGATGGCCTACAAAAAATGTCTTCCCAGTTTAAAGGGACGGATCTCCTATACTTGGAATCCCCATAACTAGGTGTATGGGCTGACAAACATTTCCCCGGGGGTATACATCAACATACTCTGTCAACATTTTTGTTACGGGCATCATAACACCCTTCAAAACACTAATGTGGCTGCTGCATCACAAACATGGTCACCCTGGTGATCTAGTCGTAGTTTCTAAAGAGACGTGGAGGATTGCCTACGAAAAATGTCTTTCCAGTTTAAAGGAGCGGGTCTCCTATACTTAGAATGTCCATACGCTAAGTGTATGGGCTGACAAACATTTTCCCCTGGGGGGGGGGTACACATCAACCTACTGTGTAAATATTTTCTGTTACGGACAGCATAAACTCCCTTGCAAAACAAAATAGTGACTGTTGCATCACAGAACATGTTCACCTCATGTTCTAGTGGTCTCTGACGTGGAGGATGGCCTATGAAAAATGTCAGGGTATTGAGGTGCGAGACTCATGCGAAGTTCTCGAAATTGTGACCCCGTCTTAAACGCAATATCTGTTTAATTAAAAAAAGGGAAGAAAAAAATGGCGTGGTCTCCTGTGCAATTTTCTGCACCAGAGAGGGAAAGCCAGCGACTGGGGGCCGATTTTATAGCCTTGGAAACAAGTATTACCCATGGATCTTCCCAGTCTATGAATATCAGCCTGCAGCAGTATATTTAGCCTTAACTGGCTATTAAAATAGGGGGACCCCCCAAAAAATGATGTGGGGTCCCCCTATATTTAATAGCCAGAAAGGCTATGTAGACAGCTGTGGGCTGATATTCATAGCCTAGGAAGGGACCATGGATATTGGCCCCCCTGACTATAAACACCAGCTGATATCCGCCCCAGAAATGGTACATATCTAAGATGCGCCAATTTCGGCACTTAGCATCTCTCATCCTACTGCACTGTAGCTGTGGCATATGGGGTAATAAGGGGTTGATGTCACCTTTTTATTGTAAGGTGACATCAAGCCCGGTTAGTAATGGAGAGGTGTCAATAAGACACGGATCCATTACTAATCCTATAGTTGTAAATGGGTAAAATAAATACGCCTAATTCCTGCGACACATTCTATCACCTGCAAAAAAGAAGATCGTCGCGGGACAGTCATTATTATGTGGATTACGTCGGAACAGGGAATATACGGTTGAGATATTATTTTATTTTTTTTTACAGGGGATCGAGGGCGTCGGGGATTAGCAGTATGGTGAGTATGTATGTGGGTTTTTTTTACTACTACTGTCCCATTATTGGCTACTGATATCACTGTAGCAGACATATCTGGATGGGACCAGTAGTCCCAACGGACCATGCCTGCCTACACACAGACCCGTACACACACACACAGCCGCACACAGACATAGATACACAAAGACCATCGAAATGATATTAAGAACAAGAGAGATACTCCAGTAGCTCGCCATATAAATGAGATCCATGCAGGTCGTATATCAGATATATCCTTTACTATGATGGAACTGGTTAAGCCTAAAATCAGAGGAGGAGATCTGGATAGGCTAATTTTGAGACGTGAGGCTGAGTGGATATTCAGGATTAGAAATGAGCGACTTTGCCTCCGGGAGGGTCGAGTTGGGTTTCGGTCGGCTCGACTTTTCCAAAAGTCGAGTCGAACGAACTCGGGTTTCGTCAACAGTCAGAGACCTGACCCCAATGCAAGTCAATGGGGAATAAAAGTCGGCAGGGAGTGGAGGACAGTAAACACACCTACAGTGCCCATTTCAATGCCAACGACATCAATTCTTATTACTTAAGCTTGTCAACTTTAATTTACTTTATAATAATAGTAACGCATTGAAAACTGTGGGTTATTTGGCTAAAGTTGTAGGGGGGGCGCAGGGCTGGCTCCAGGTTTTCGTGTGCCCCGGGCGAAAGAGTCTCAGTGGGCACCTTTGTAAGAAAAGGAAAGGAACTACCGTAGTAACGCACACTACTCAAATAGTATAAAGTAGAAAAATATTTAATTTTATTGGTTACATAAAGAGTGAAATAAAACATAAGTAAAATCAAGGTGACTCTGGTCCCAAACGACCCACCCGCAAACATGATGAAAAAATATGATATATAATGTATCAACAAAAAACAATAACAAAAGAAGTGGCTAAAGAAGCATATAATAATGAATGAATAACAAAGTAAATACAACCAATAATAATAAATCTAAACAAACAAAAATATATATATAAATATATATTGGGATATGTATAATGATCAACCTTAATGAGCGAACCTGTATGGATAACAGAAGAAATAATATGAAAAATATCAAAAATGTGAGCAATATCAGGTTGGGGGTGAGATAATCCCCCGCCTGTAACCTGAAAAAAACTGCAAGCCAAAAATAAGGAGAGCCAAAAAATGAAAAAAGCCACTAGCAAACAATGTTTACCCCAGAACAAAACCTCATGATAAAGGCATGAGAGAGCGAGCGGGCAATCAGGACCAGAGTCACCTTGATTTTACTTATGTTTTATTTCACTCTTTATGTAACCAATAAAATTTAATATTTTTCTACTTTATACTATTTGAGTAGTGTGCGTTACTACGGTAGTTCCTTTCCTTTTCTTACAGATGTTGTTTTTTCTACCGATATGCACCTCCCTATTCATTTTTGACTATTTGGTGCGCCCTACATCTTACATTATTATCAGTGGGCACCTTTAACACATACCACAATTCATGATGCTCCGATACGGCAGAGAAATATAGGTATAGTACAATGCCAAATACTTCACTTCTTACATTACATGAGTGATATCTATTGTAAATTATACAATAGCTCCACATTATGGGCACCACATAGTGCACCATACAGAATAATGAGCCCCATATATTGCTCCATACAGAATGGGCTCCATATAATGCTCCATACAAAATAGGCCCCATATGTGAGCCATATGATGCTCCATATATAAAGGGCCCTATATGATGCCCCATAAATAATGAACCCCATATGATGCTCTAGTATATGATGAGCCGCATATAATGCTCCTAAATATAATTGTCCCCATATATAATGATCAATATATAATGGGCCCCATATGATGCTCCAGTGTATAATGGGCCCCGTATATAATGCTCCAGTGTATGATGGGCCCCATTTATAATGCTCCAGTGAATGATGGGAACCATATATAATGCTCCAGTGTATAATGGGCCCTATCTATGATGCTCAAATGTATGATGGGCCCCATATATAATTCTCCAGTGTATGATGCTCTCCATATATTGCTCCAAACATTAAAAAAATGAAATACCTCTCCTCGCTGGGCACTGCTCTACTCTGAACTCCTCAGCGTCGCCATCTTCCAGCTCTCTGCACTGTGACTATTCAGGCAGAGGGCACACAGACGTGATGTCATCGCGCTCTCTGACCTGAATGTCATTGTCAGGAAACGCAGAAGTCACAGCGGTGGAGCAGGGAGAGGTAAGCATTGCAAGTGCTGGGGCACTGAGCAAGCAGGGGGGGCCCACTCGTGGGCACCGACACTGGCACAGGGCCCCTTATAGCACGCCGGTGTTTCTGACGGCGAGTATGCCCCCCCACCTGCTCAGGGCCCCAGCACTTGCCCTGGTGCGCCAGGTGCTGACGAAGGCCCTGGGGGGGACAGCCCATTAAGGGAGGTGGAAAAACTGGCATATGTTGAGGTGTAGGCTGGATGTTCAGCAGCTGCAAATGGAGGAATTGCAGAAGTCGGAGGAAGAGGAGGACAAAGCGAGCCATTTTGCTGGCAATCTATGTGTCATCAGGGAAGGTGGTACAAAATCCTTTGAAACCCAGGCATGGTTCATTTTAATAAAGGTTAGATCATCAACATTTTGTGTCGACAGACCGGTCCTTCTTTCTGTCAGGATTGATCCAGCTGCACTGAAGACTCTTTCTGATAGCACACTACTAGCAGGGCAAGCGAGCTCCTGTAAGGCATATTGTGCCAATTCAGGCCAAGTGTCCAGTTTACAGGCCCAGTAGTCAAAGGGGAATGAACTGTGAGGGAGAACATCGATAGGGGAGGAGAGGTAATTTTGAACCATAGTTGACAACTGCTGTCTCCTGTCTGTTGCAATCGATTCAGTATTACCCGTTGTGTGAGCGGTACTCGAGAAATCAGTCCACAACATGGTCATGAAACCCCTGTCTGCAACGCCACTTCGGCTGTGTGCACCACGAACACCTCTTCCATGTTGCCCAGTAAGTCTCGTGGTAGAACCTGCACCACTGCTGTGTGCTGGGAATGCCTCTAACAGTTTACCAGAGTTGCTTGTTTGGTCGCCAATATAAGCTCCAGGTTCTCCTGTGGTATGATGTTTTGTAATTTGCCTTTATAGCGTGGATCGAGGATGCAGGCCAACCAGTAGTCGTCATCCTTCATAATTTTGGCAATGTGGGGGTCCCTTTTTAGGATTTGCAAGACATAATCACAAATGTGGGCCAATGTTCCAGGTGTCAATGATGCACTGCCAGTGGTGAGTGGAGGAGCACTTTCTGCCAAATCCACATCCCTCCACTCACGCACAAACCCTGTACCTGACCTTGGCAAGCCAACATTTTCTCTTGCCCCCTGAGAAGCATCCTCCGCCCCAAAATAATTATCCCCCTCATCCTCCTCCTCTTCCTCCATCTCATCCAGGACAGTTCCCTGAGCAGACAATGCCTGACTGTCATCAAGGCTTCCCTCCTCCTCCTCCTCCACTGCAGACGCCTTAACCTTAATGTGCATCAAAGTTTGCATGAGCAGACACATAAGTGGGATGCTTATGCTTATGATGGCGTCGTCTGCGCTTGCCAGCCATGTGCATTCCTCAAAACACTGAAAGACTTTACAGAGGTCTTTCAGTTTTTACCACTGCACACCCGACAACTCGATGTCTACCCTCAA
>JARQOD010000002.1:236090965-236167113 GCA_033576555.1 Oophaga sylvatica
TATGAACCCCGTAAACAGGGCAAGTGTTGACTGGAACGCATTCGGCAGAATGTGCGTTTTAACCAGGAAGAAGAGAACATGGTGGACCAGCAAGGACATTTGACGTTCGACAGCAGGGAACGCTACTTACGAACCGCGGTAAACTGAGCAAGGTTGATGGCAACACATTCCGGAGCAACTGGCTTTTGCCCAGGTGGAAGAGAACAGGTGGAGACAGCAGAACTTTTGCCGACAACTTGAGGGGCTAACAGCATCACAAACCCCAGTACACAGGAACAAGTTGACTGTGCTAACAGCACTTCGAGCAACAACTGGCGTGTTGTACCCAGGAATGAGAAAGAATGGTGAGGCAGCAACTTTTGCCGTTCACACAGCAGGGGAACAGCTGACATTACTGAACCCAGTAACACAGGAGCAAGTGTTTGACTGTGCTAACACACTCGAGCAACAACTGGCGGTGTTGACCCAGGTGAAAAGAACATGGTGCGGCAGCAGACTTTTGCCGTACACACAGCGGGGAACAGCTGAATTATGAACCAGAACAGGGCAAGTGTTTTTGCGTAACACATCCAGAGCGAACAACTGAGCGGTTTGAGCCCAGAAAGAAAGAACATGTGAGGCATTGCAAGGACTTTTGTTCACAAGCAGGGGAACAGCTGACATTATGAACCCAGAACAAGGAGCAATGTTGACTGTGCTAACGCACTTCCGAGCAACAACTGGGTTTTGTAGCCAGGAAGAGAAGGAACATGGTGGAGGCAGCAGTACTTTTTGCCGTTACACAGCAGGGGACAGCTGACATTACTGAACCCATTAACACAGGAACAATGTTGGGCTGTGCTACAGCAGACTTCCGAGCAACAACTGGCGGTGTTGTAGCCCAGGGATGAGAAGAAACATGGTGGAGCAGCAGGACTTTTTGCCTTACACCAGCAGGGAACAGTGACATTACTGAACCCCAGTAACACAAGGCAAGTGTTGACTGTGCTAAAGCACTTCCGAGCAACAACTGGCGGTGTTGTAGCCCAGGATGAGAAAGAACATGGTGGAGGCAGCAGGACTTATTGCCGTACACACAGCAGAACAGCTGACATACTGAACCCAGTACACAGGACAATGTTGACTGTGCTAACAGATGAGCAACAACTGGTGGTTTGGCCCGATGGAAGAGACAGGTGGAGGCAGCAGTTTGCCGTCACACAGCAGGGGAACAGTGACTTACTGAACCCCAGTAACACAGGAGCAAGTGTGACTGGCTAACAGCACTTCCGAGCAACAACTGGCGGTGTTGTAGCCCAGGGATGAGAGAGAACATGGTGGGGCAGCAGGACTTTTTGCCGTACACACAGCAGGGAACAGCTGACATTACTGAACCCCAGTAACACGGAGCAAGGGTTGACTGTGCTAGATTCGCCCAGCAATGGAGGGAGACCTGGAATGGAAAGAACAGGTTGGACAGACTTTTTGCCAGTCACACAGAGGGAACAGCTGACATTACTGAACCCAGTAACACAGGAGCAAGTGTTGACTGTGCTAACAGCACTTCCAAACTGGCGGTGTTGGCCCAGGTGAGAAAGAACATGGGGAGGCAGCAGGACTTTTTGCCGTTCACACAGCAGGGGAAACAGCTGACATTACTGAACCCCAGTAACACAGGAGCAAGTGTTGATGCTAAGCACTTCGAGCACAACTGGGGTTGTAGCGATGAGAGAAATGTGGAGGCAGCGCTTTGCGTCACAGAGGACACGACATATGAACCAGTACAGTGACGTGCTAACAGCACTTCCGAGCAACAACTGGCGGTGTTGTAGCCCAGGGATGAGAAGAGAACATGGTGGAGGCAGCAGGACTTTTTGCCGTTCACACAGCAGGGGAACAGCTGACATTACTGAACCCCAGTAACACAGGAGCAAGTGTTGACTGTGCTAACAGCACTTCCGAGCAACAACTGGCGGTGTTGTAGCCCAGGAATGAGAAGAGAACATGGTGGAGGCAGCAGGACTTTTTGCCGTTCACACAGCAGGGGAACAGCTGACATTACTGAACCCCAGTAACACAGGAGCAAGTGTTGACTGTGCTAACAGCACTTCCGAGCAACAACTGGCGGTGTTGTAGCCCAGGAATGAGAAGAGAACATGGTGGAGGCAGCAGGACTTTTTGCCGTACACACAGCAGGGGAACAGCTGACATTACTGAACCCCAGTAACACAGGAGCAAGTGTTGACTGTGCTAACAGCACTTCCGAGCAACAACTGGCGGTGTTGTAGCCCAGGAATGAGAAGAGAACATGTGAGGCAGCAGGACTTTTTGCCGTTCAACAGCAGGGAACAGTGACATTACTGAACCCCAGTAACAACAGTGAGCAAGTGTTGACTGTGCTAAACACACTTCCGAGCAACAACTGGCGGTGTTGTAGCCCAGGTATGAGAAGAGAACATGGTAGGTCAGCAGACTTTTGCCGTTCAACAGAGGGAACAGCTGACATTACTGAACCATAACACAGAGCAAGTGTTGACTGTGCTAACAGCACTCCGAGCAACAACTGGCAGGTTTGTATCCCGGGAATGAAAAGAACATGGTGGAGAGAGATTTTTGCGTACAACACGCAGGGGAAACTGATACATTATGAACCAGTAACACAGGAACAATTTTGACTGTGCTAACGCACTTCGAGCAACAATTACTGGCGTGTTGTAGCCCAGAATGAGAAGAGAACAGGTGATGAGCAGCAGACTTTTTGCGTTCACACAGCAGGGGAACTAGCTGAATTAAATGAACCCCATAAACATGGAGAACAAGTGTTTACTGTGCTATAAACACTTCCGAGCAAAATGGCGGTTTGTTGTAGCCAGGATGAGAAGAGACATGGTGGACGGCAGAGGACTTTGCCGTACTAACACAGCAAGGGACACGTGACATTACTGAACCCAGTAACACAGGGCAAGTGTTACTGTGTAACAGCACTTCGAGCAACAACTGGCGGTGTTGTAGCCCAGGAATGAGAAGAGAACATGGTGGAGGCAGCAGGACTTTTTGCCGTTCACACAGCAGGGGAACAGCTGACATTACTGAACCCCAGTAACACAGGAGCAAGTGTTGACTGTGCTAACAGCACTTCCGAGCAACAACTGGCGGTGTTGGAGCCCAGGGTCAAGGAGGATGTTTAAATACTATATCAAGTATTTTCCTTGTTACGTGTCAATTAAAAATGTCTATACTCCAAACAAGAGAAATATAACCTTTAGTACCATAAGATGATGATTTTACTTAAAAAAATATATGTAAATTAATAATTTAAAAACATAAACGCATACATTAACATGTTGAAAAGCAATGCAAACCACAATTAAAATAGGTTAAATAATCTGCTATACGGTTTAAAATAAAAGCATACAAGTACATATCAGAATCCATTAATGATGGCTAAGTAACAGTATGTACACCATTTTTATTGTGTAGACAATGAACGGCTGACTTAAAAACATAATCAGCATTACAAGTTATCTTTGACATTCATAAAACTTTACATTTGGTGAATAATATCACTAAAATTTTTTAAAAATATCTAAAATTTCCATCATGTAATACTGATAATATGTGCCAATCATTTATATTAACAAACAAAAAATTTAAAAAGTGCATAGTGCAGAGTGAAAACAGATATTTATGCCTGACTGTGGACTTGCAAGCATGACAACGGATAGATAAGGTATATATAGATGAGACTGCATAGCCACAGATGGTGAATGGCGATGTAATACCTCAATAAAGTGTGCGTTACTACTACATCCTTTTTTTTATATAGCTTTATAAAAGGTTACGTGCATGTATGGTTGCGCCTTTGTTTGGACGCACAGACTGGCTTCCTGCTGTGACGAGTTGGGTATTGGAGCGTCTGTACGTCTTATGACGCAGACTAACATTCACGGTGCGCATCGTTCATCATCGCAAGCGTACCGACAACACAAAGGCGTTGTCATAACTGCTTTACTCAGTAAACATGCACCTATGATGAAACATACACGCATGTGCCCTATTACATAACAAGCTACAAGAAAAACGAGTGTGAGGTGAGACACAGCTGTTTTGTTAAGGTACAGTATTATATCGACATTGTACAGGTGTCGCTATTCAGTCTGATAAATAGATATCATTCACCTATTCTATCAGTTGTCGTTCTTTCAGCACCACTTACAGGTATATATTTTGCTATTGTGACTATGCACTATTGACTTTACCAAGGTAATGCATGATTTTTGTTAGCGATTATCATGTTTACATGAAGGACCTTTATGATATGGGCTGTTAACTTTCTAATTAAATATGTATTTTTTAAAATGACACAAATATAAGTAATGTTGAAGAGGACTATTCCTACATGCATTGTTTGCACAATATTACAGGTGTACATCACGTCCCTTAATCAACATTGGATTATTATATTTACTTGTATGCTTTTATTTAAAAGGCAAGAACACTGAAGTATAACCTTCGCACTGCAGCAGTTGTCAAAGTTCAACCCACATTATGCACTTCCAACATTGCAGCATTTGAGTCATGATGTGAGTTGGATTTGTCTAAGCTATGGAGTGACAAGGTTGACCATCAGTATCCTATAGCATAAGTAGGCTTTTGTGTTTGCATTTGTTTTCGACATGTGCATATCTGTAATAATATGTCACAATTATTTTGTTACAGATTTGTGACAAAGACTAATCATTTTATGGTTTTAAAGTTGACGTTTCAAATGTTTACAGCTTAGAAATCAGGGTGTAGCCTCATATCTATGTGTAGCACTAGACACTTTGACATGTCATGTTTTTTTCACCATGATTAGGTAGCTAGCAGTAATTTTTGCCGGACACACAGCAGGGGAACAGCAGGCGTTACTGAACCCCACAAACACATCAGCGATTGTTTTCATCTGTGCATCTAACACTTCTGAGCAGCAACTAGCGGTGTTGAAGCCCAGGGTCAAGGAGGGTGTAGGCAGAGGCCTAGTATGAGATGTTTGAAGTTGAAGTTGTAGTTAGCAGCAGTAATTTTTGCCAGACACACAGCAGGGGAACAGCAGGCGTTACTGAACCCCACAAACACATCAGCGATTGTTTTCATCTGTGCATCTAACACTTCTGAGCAGCAACTGGCGGTGTTGAAGCCCAGGGTCAAGGAGGGTGTAGGCAGAGGCCTAGTATGAGATGTTTGAAGTTGAAGTTGTAGTTAGCAGCAGTAATTTTTGCCAGACACACAGCAGGGGAACAGCAGGCGTTACTGAACCCCACAAACACATCAGCGATTGTTTTCATCTGTGCATCTAACACTTCTGAGCAGCAACTGGCGGTGTTGAAGCCCAGGGTCAAGGAGGGTGTAGGCATAAAATATTGAGTTATTGCCTTGTTACGTGGCCATTGCAAATGTATGTACTTCAAACAAGAATAAATGAAGTTTTATCTAGGACAATAAAATGATGAATTTCAATTCCAAGAATAGAAAAATATTTATACTTGAGAGTCCTCTGTGGTTGATACCGTTTAATGGCTAACTGAAAATATGGTAACAAATTCCAAGGTTTCGAGACTACTCAGGTCTCTTCATCAGGCTAAGACTAAACCAAAAATGAAGAATCACATATTTCTACACACAACAGGACACAGGAATAGGTAAGACAAGTGAGGGAGGGACAAGTGAGGGGAGACCGGCCAAAAAATGAGAACAAGGATGAATTATCAGCGCCACACAATAAGAGAAAAAATAATGGATTTACCTGTGGCAAAACACTTTTGTATGCCCGGTCATAGCATGATGGATATGGAATTACTGGTATTAAAATATAACTTCAAATATGAGAAAGATACAAAGGTTTCAGAATATAAGCTCATCATGACCTTTGACACTGTTAGTGATGGAATGAATAGATCACACGGATTTATGTCATTCTATATCAATTAAGGAATCTGCGTCTCTGCCCTTCCAGGGGCATGAAAACACAAAACCAGACCCCAATCAGAGGGCAATAAAACTTTCTATCCTCATGTAGGAACTGTTCCAATATTTATGTTCATCCCTCTGTGATAATGACAGTTCTGCTACACGTCACTTACTTGTCTTACCTATTGCATTATTCCTGTGTCCTGTTGTGTATAGAAATATGTGATGCTTCATTTTTTGTTTTAGTCTTTGCCTGATGAAGAGACGTGAGTAGCCTCGAAAGCTTGCAATTTGTTACCATCTTTTCAGTTATCCATTAAAAGGTATCAACCACTGCGGACTCTCAAGTCTAAATATTTTTCTATCTACTGGCTAACACGGTACGAAGATTCACATGTTTCCTAACTTCAAGAATAAAAATAAAGACACTGCAAATATAAACGCATATATGCACATGCCAACAAGAAATGGAACAACACACCACCCAAAAAATTGGTTACAAAATATAGTGTGGTAAATTTAAGAATAAAAGTCCATTTTTGTATTTATGAATAATGCTTAAGGAACGCTATGTTAAACCATAACATAGTGAAGACAATGGATTTTGTAATAGTCACTCATCATCATCATCATTGCAATTTAGATGTGACAGTCACAGACATTTCAATTATTTAAGTTTATAAAATCGTTACTTTGTACAGCATGTATGACATGTCCAGCATGGACTCATCAATGTGTCATTATTGGCTAATTATACCACCTGTTTAGGGTTTTTGCTGTTAGATATTTGTTTTGTTCCCACATGGCGCTATATATAGGTATGCTGTCTTGGTCCTTGTATTATTCTATCTTATGTATGTATTACACTTCTGTAGGCAATTATGTGGACTTTGCTCCTTGCCTTCCATACATGCAGTGGTTATGTTCGTGTACTGCACGCATGCGTCTCATACCCGGATTGGCCTGGCCGCCTCTGGTGTCTTTAGCATCAGGTTGCCATGGACTCTTTGTCCGTCGCTTCCTGATGCGTGACGTCAGCGCGGCTCGGCTTCTCTTGGTGTTATGGTGACGCATGCGTCACTTCCGGTGCGCGAGCAACCACTTCCGGTCGGAGGGGGTTTTTATAGCCGTCATCTCCCGTTTGGGCCACGCCCCCTGATGAAGGTTCTCCCGAAACGTGCGTCGGGGCAGACGCACCCCACGCTGGATCCCCGGACACACCATCAGCATTTTTGGTCTCCTAAATAAGTATGGCTTAGTTCTCTTGTCCATGTGCACATGCTGCTATGATTTTGTTCTTGTTTTGGCCGGTTTTGCCACTTTCGCACATGCACTAATATGAGGCTGGCATTTGAACATGCGATTCTTGCATATGCATATGCATTTATATGATTATGACATTTTTGAGCATGCATAGCCTATTCCTGTGACCTGATATGTTTATCCACTCTATATAAATCGTGGCATTCTTTTGCTTGGGGTTTGTGCTGGCATATAACTATCCATCGATGTGACCATTATGTTTTTGCCTCCATCCCTTGTTAGAGATATATATATTTTTGTTTGCCTTTACCATCCAATGTCTGTATCAATTATGTGGATATACGTGTGCTGATATGGCGAAACAATTGTATTTTTATTCTATGTGCCATATGTACCTCTTTATATATTTATAGATCTTCTACATTGTGATATATGGTATAATACCTAATGTGCTAGTGGGTTCTGACGTGGGGTGCGTCCTCTATGTTATACCGCTGCCTGGACTCACCCTTGTGTTAGTCATATGTCATTTACCTGTGTCCTTTCTGTACCTAATAAAGTTTTGTAATTTTACTATAATTGGATCTGTGGTCGTAGTTTTGTGGTGGTCTTTTCTACCACTTTCTTCTCTTATTGTATTATCTACGATAGATCCATTATTAGTCCTATATGGCCATTAGGGATTTTGATTAATATCATATAATGATGGTTATATTTATTGCGCTGTTGCATATCAGTTTTTTCTATTCTAATTATTTTTCTGTGTTCTGCACAGGTAGTTCGACTGGTATTATGGACTATAGAGCCAAAGAAACATCTTGGCTGGGACAGGCGGACCGGGTTTTCTGCGATGACGGCACTAGTGGTCGGGGAGTTGGTGACCGGAAATACGATGAGATATTTGATTCCATACAGTTCTTATTACTTAAACGCACTAAATTGTGGTGGAATCGAATTTTCCTAGAAAAATACATCACAAGGAATATGATACCCAGAGGTTTGAGGGTTAGAGTTTCACCGACCTTCCCTGTTGAAGACCAGGCATTTGTGAAGCATTGGGAGGAGGCGTGCAATGGTTGTTCTAATATTCTTATGCAGTTATTGATTGATCTTAATAAAAAATCCATTGAAGAGTTGGATATTAAGATAGATGCTTTTCTATCTGAATTGAGGGCTGGGGTCTCTCCTGAACAATTGCAGCTATACGAAAATAAACTTGATAAATCTCTTGATGAATGTGTCAAAAGAATCAATGACACACAGTCCTCTAAATTCAACCGGGACATGAGAGATTATCAACAAAATAGCGTATACCATTGGAGGAAGTCTACTAATAATCCCCAGCGGATACATTGCTCTTTTTCTAACATCTCGGTGTCTTCGCTGAGTGCTCAATCCGATATTTCCTCTACATCCATGACAACAAGATCAGGAAACAAGAGCAGAGAAATCAAAATTACCACCCATACAGGAGACAGAGAGGCCAATATCGTGAGGATGTACAAGCAGATAAAAAGGTGATTAACCTTAGCAAATACACCCTCTTAGAAGCTGATCACTCACTGCTGAATAAGAGTCTATCTTTTTCCCCGGTGGCTGGTCTAGATACTTTCTCTACCATTAAAGATGTACATTTATTTGCACGGTCGTTGTTATTAAAGCGGTTCTTTTTTAATAAGGATACCTATGATTTATTCCCCTCAGATGAAGAGCAAGCTGCATTGAGGATGCTGGAGGAATTAGCAGATGAGCATAATACTCCGGAAGGAGGTAAGCTTCCTCCATCGATTCGTCCGCGCTCCAGGCGGTTCCCTCCCCTATCCAGCTGTAGTGCTATTGAACTATTTGTTAAAGTGGTCTCTAATGACATCATGAAAATTCCTCATTTTATCACTAATGATAATCTAACAAAAGAGGAGCGTATACGACTTAAAACCCTACAGGATCTTCCTGATGTTGTCATCAAGCCTGCGGACAAGGGGGGAAATGTGGTGCTTTGGCCCAAAGATCTATATGAAAAGGAAGCCTTTTGGCAGCTGCACGACTCTACGTGCTATAAGAGATTGACATATAACCCCTTGTCCGCATTTGATGAACAGCTCAGGGAGATAATACGGAGGGCCACTTCAGCTGGCATTATTACTAAAGAATTGGGTACAGCTTTGGTAGTTGAGGAACCTACTATATCTACATTTTACCTCCTACCCAAAATTCATAAAAATATGTGTAGTCCTCCGGGACGACGAATAGTTTCAGGTTGCGGGAACTACCTGGAGCGCGTGAATCTTTGGATCGACTCTATGCTGCAGCCTTTGGTTGAAACTTTACCTTCCTTTCTTAAGGACACCAATCAACTGCTGCGCAGAGTTGATGGATTATTTTTGGAGGCGGAATCCTTCCTTGTTACAGCAGATGTAGAATCCTTATACACTAGTATAAAACATAGTGATGGACTACATGCTGTTAATTTTTTCCTGCGTTCCTCCAGCATTTCCTCTAATATGAGAGCTTTCTTACTTGAGATTTTGGAGTTTACTCTAACTCATAATTTTTTTGTTTTTAAGGGGTCCTTCTTTCTACAGACCCAGGGGACAGCCATGGGAGCGGCTTTTGCGCCCTCCTATGCTAATCTGTTCCTGGGTCTGTGGGAGAGGGACCTCTTCCTGTCAGATCAGCAGTGTCCTATGGACCGCGTCCCTTTTTGGACGCGGTACATAGATGACATTCTGCTGATCTGGCAGGATTCCAATACTGCTCTGGAGGGATTTTTTCAGCAACTTAATAACAACGACCTGAATGTACATCTTACATTTAAATATGATTTGAATCAGATCGAATTCCTGGACGTTTTGTTGAGTAGGGACTCTAGCAATATGATAGAAACCAGCATCTTTAGGAAACCTACTGCAACAAATGCACTTTTGCACGCTTCCTCCTCACACCCTTCCCATATGATTCACTCAATACCCGTGGGCCAGTTTCTGAGACTCCGCCGTATCTGTTCCACGGATGTGGAATATGAGCGACAAGCAGAAGATTTGAAGAGACGTTTCTCAGAACGGGGATATAGCAATAGAAGCATCAAAAAAGCTTATAATCGGGCAAAATATAGTCAGAGAAATTCTCTACTTTATAAATCTGATGTTAGCCCTTCCAAAGTGGACCAAGTGAGATTCATTACCACATTTAATGCTCAATCCGAGAGTATTAGGAAACTCATGACAAAAGCGTGGCCCATATTGAAGACCGATTCTATTTTGAATAAAATCATTCCTGATAGACCTTTGATCACCTATAGGAGATCTAAAAATTTGAGAGGACATTTGACTCGGAGTCATTATGTAGATAAAACTCCTAAGACATTTCTCGATTTGGGTGACAGACGTAAGGGCTGTTTTAAATGTGGTCAATACGTTGCTTGTGCCAATTTGGATCGTAGTGATGCTTTTGCTGACTCCACTGGTAGACGTACCTTTAAAATCGATAAATGTATTACGTGTACTACTAAGAATGTAATATATTATGCTACCTGTCCGTGCTCCCTGATCTATGTTGGGCTTACAACTCGCCAATTTAAGGTTAGGATCAGGGAGCACGTCCTGGGTATAGAGGCGGCGGTCTCTGAGTCTGACCCTAGTGTTCTGAAGACTATACCCAGACACTTTAAGATCCATCATCAAAGCAATAGCAGATTGCTTCGTTTTAAGGGTATTGACTGTTTAGATGTGAACATACGGGGGGGTAATGTTTCTAAGCGCCTGGCTCAACTTGAATCTAGGGGGATCTGGACACTTAATACTGTCCACCCCTCTGGACTAAATGAGAATTTCAATTTTGCTGCATTCCTGTGATGCCTTTTTTTTTTTCCGGTCATCTATCCTTGTACCTTTGGTGTGTTCGGTCACCTGTATCGCATGGTGGCTTTTTATGGGTTTTTAATAATTTTTTGTTTTTTGTTGTTATTATTTTAGGATTAATCTGTCTATTTTCCCTTCTACTGGATATTTTTGTTGGATCGTGAATACTACTGTGATGTCGCATGTGATGGAACATCCTATACCATCTTCTGTGAATTCCAGTTCGCATATTTACTATGTCACGTACAGCAACTCCTAATTGATGATTCAGTCCATCGCTTCTTCCGTCCTCTGTGATTATATATTGATTAGATGTTTATATATATATATATTATATGTTGTTTTATGCATCATTTGTAATTATATATTTTCTGTAATTATTATATGTGTATTGATTGTCTATTATCTATGGTTACACTATACACGGTGTATAACTGTATATATATATATATGGAGAATACACGTCTTTATATTGTAGTAATACTTATATGTATTTTTTGATGGTCTGATATTGTTACATATATACTTATGAGTGGTACATGGGATATATCCTTATATTGTCATTATTGGCTAATTATACCACCTGTTTAGGGATTTTGCTGTTAGATATTTGTTTTGTTCCCACATGGCGCTATATATAGGTATGCTGTCTTGGTCCTTGTATTATTCTATCTTATGTATGTATTACACTTCTGTAGGCAATTATGTGGACTTTGCTCCTTGCCTTCCATACATGCAGTGGTTATGTTCGTGTACTGCACGCATGCGTCTCATACCCGGATTGGCCTGGCCGCCTCTGGTGTCTTTAGCATCAGGTTGCCATGGACTCTTTGTCCGTCGCTTCCTGATGCGTGACGTCAGCGCGGCTCGGCTTCTCTTGGTGTTATGGTGACGCATGCGTCACTTCCGGTGCGCGAGCAACCACTTCCGGTCGGAGGGGGTTTTTATAGCCGTCATCTCCCGTTTGGGCCACGCCCCCTGATGAAGGTTCTCCCGAAACGTGCGTCGGGGCAGACACACCCCACGCTGGATCCCCGAACACCATCAGCATTTTTGGTCTCCTAAATAAGTATGGCTTAGTTCTCTCGTCCATGTGCACATGCTGCTATGATTTTGTTCTTGTTTTGGCCGGTTTTGCCACTTTCGCACATGCACTAATATGAGGCTGGCATTTGAACATGCGATTCTTGCATATGCATATGCATTTATATGATTATGACATTTTTGAGCATGCATAGCCTATTCCTGTGACCTGATATGTTTATCCACTCTATATAAATCGTGGCATTCTTTTGCTTGGGGTTTGTGCTGGCATATAACTATCCATCGATGTGACCATTATGTTTTTGCCTCCATCCTTGTTAGAGATATATATATTTTTGTTTGCCTTTACCATCCAATGTCTGTATCAATTATGTGGATATACATGTGCTGATATGGCGAAACAATTGTATTTTTATTCTATGTGCCATATGTACCTCTTTATATATTTATAGATCTTCTATATTGTGATATATGGTATAATACCTAATGTGCTAGTGGGTTCTGACGTGGGGTGCGTCCTCTATGTTATACCGCTGCCCGGACTCACCCTTGTGTTAGTCATATGTCATTTACCTGTGTCCTTTCTGTACCTAATAAAGTTTTGTAATTTTACTATAATTGGATCTGTGGTCGTAGTTTTGTGGTGGTCTTTTCTACCACTTTCTTCTCTTATTGTATTATCTACGATAGATCCATTATTAGTCCTATATGGCCATTAGGGATTTTGATTAATATCATATAATGATGGTTATATTTATTGCGCTGTTGCATATCAGTTTTTTCTATTCTAAATATTTTTCTATCTACTGGCTAACACGGTACGAAGATACACATGTTTCCTAACTTCAAGAATAAAAATAAAGACACTGCAAATATAAACGCATATATGCACATGCCAACAAGAAATGGAACAACACACCACCCAAAAAATTGGTTACAAAATATAGTGTGGTAAATTTAAGAATAAAAGTCAATTTTTGTATTTATGAATAATGCTTAAGGAACGCTATGTTAAACCATAACATAGTGAAGACAATGTATTTTGTAATAGTCACTCATCATCATCATCATTGCAATTTAGATGTGACAGTCACAGACATTTCAATTATTTAAGTTTATAAAATCGTTACTTTGTACAGCATGTATGACATGTCCAGCATGGACTCATCAATGTGATGACACAATAATGTAGATAAAAAATAACCATTTAAAAAAACATAATGCATTGTCACAATTTAAGTGTGTGCCTGCAAGTGTAGGTGAAACAAAGGCTACGGATAGCAAAGGTATATTCTATGTCTGTATCAGACAGTGGACAGCCTCTGATGGGTAATGGCGATGTTATACTGTACGTCAATAAAGTCTGCGGCTGCAATCATGCATTTTTTGCTTGTACAGTGTTGAAGAGGGTAAAAGCATGTCTGGTTGCGCAAGACTTTATCCGTCAACACTACCTTCCTACTGTCACGCGTAGGGTAGGGTAGCGTGTGTCAATTAGATGACTCTATAAAATGTGACGTTACGCAGCGTTATTGCGCCCTAGGGACGCCAAAAATACGACAGCAGTAATCATTTACTGTCTAATACTCCACCTATGACCAACAAAAAAAGACCGTTCCCTCTTTAACAATCTACAAGACTAACAAGCATAATGGTTGACGCTGACTTATTGAGGTACAGTATTACATAGACATTGTCCATGAGTAACTATGCACTGTGATACCTATATACCATTATTAATTTATATCTGTTGTGGTTGTTTCAACAGCACTTGCAGGTATAACTACCTATTGTCAGTATGCATGATGCACTTTCTAGATGTAATCATTTATTATTGCACATTATTACCAGGTTTAGATGCTGGCCATTTCATATATGGTGTGTGAAGTTACAGTTGGCATCAGTATGTGTATTTTATAATGTCTGTCATAAATAAAACTCGTGATGATCATGATGAGGATTTTATGATTCGTACATCCATTGACTGCATTATCTTACAGGTACAGATAAAGTTCCTTAAAAAGCATTAATTGATAAGTATGAAATGTACTTTTATGCATTAATTTCAAAAAGTGAAGACTATGTTTTAGTTTTTGTTACCATTTCTAATAGACATGTGCAGATATGCGCTGTGATGACAAATTATTATTTGTCCATATTTGTCATAAAAATTTATCATTCTAGGCCTGGAAAACTTCACAATTTCCTGTTTTAAGCATAACAATCAGGGTGACGGCTCTTCCCTATTTGGAGCATGTTCGACATGGGTTTTTCTGTGCATGTGTAGGGAACAGGAGACTTCTTGCCGAACACACAGCAGGGGAACAGCTGGCGTTACTGAACCCCACTAACACTATAGCTTGTGTATTGATCTGTGGACACGACACTTCTGAGCAGCAACTGGCAGTGTTGTAGCCCAGGGAGTAGAGTTCAGGTGGTAGAAAGATGAACATAACAGGAGACATGGATAACGTTGCGAACCAGTTATTTAATCTGAAAACGGACAGACAAATTCTGGCGAGATCCATGCCTTGTTCATTTTCAGAAAAGTAAGCCGGTCTACATTATCGGAGGATAGTCGCATGCGACGGTCTGTTAGTACACCACCTGCAGCACTAAAGACGCGCTCCGATAATACACTGGCAGCAGGGCAAGCCAGCACCTCCAATGCATACTGGCTAAGCTCTGGCCATGTATCCAGCTTAGAGACCCAAAACTTGAATGGGGAAGAGCCATCTGGGAGTACACTGAGAGGGAAAGACATGTAGTCTGTCACCATCTTACGGAAACGTTGCCTCCTGCTGACTGGAGCCTTCTCGGATGGTGTAGACATTTGTGGCGCTGCCACAAAACTTCGCCACATTTGGAACATACTGGTCTTGCCCTGTGCAGAGGCGCTGCTTGTGCTCCCTCTTGTTGCAGAGCTGTCTCCACTGCCTCGACGCACAGAGCTGCTTTGTAAAGCAGTAGCAGCAGCAGTGCTCTCGGCTGGAATGGAGAACATTATGGATTGCACCAGTGTGTCTTGATACTCTGGCATTTTACGTTCCCCAGTTCAACGGTGTGATGAGGCTTTGTAAGTTGTCCCGGTAGCGAGGGTCTAGGAGGGTGTACACCCAATAATCAGACGTGGTGAGAATGTGGGCGATGCGGCGGTCGTTTCTCAGGCACTGCAGCATGAAATCAACCATGTACTGCAGACTCCCAACTGGCCAAGAAACGCTGTCCCCTGCAAGAGGCGTCATCTCTGCCTGCTCTGCATCACCCCACTCTCGCTCTACATACTGACTAGAGCGTTGTGTACCTCCCTCTGGAGCGATGTCTTCCTCCTCCATTGACTCCTCCTCATCCTCCTCACAAAGTGAGCCCTGCCCAGCCCTTTGTGAGGAACCACGTTGCGCTGACTGTCCAGAAGGTGATGGAATTTGTGACTCCTCATCCTCCACCTCTTCCAAAACCTCATCCCTTAGTGCTTGCAGTGTTTTTTGAAGCAGGCAGATAAGGGGGACAGTCAGGCTGACTAGTGCATCATCTGCACTCGCCATCCGCGTTGACTCATCAAACGGACGCAAAACATGGCAGATGTCCTTCATAGAGGCCCACTCAGTAGTGGTGAAGTGTGAACGGCGCAAATTGCGAGTTGATTGCGCCTGATGCAGCTGATACTCCATTACTGCTGGCTGCTGCTCACACAACCGCTCCAACATATGTAACGTGGAATTCCACCTGGTGGGTACGTCACATATGATGCGATGTTCAGGAAGGCGAAATCTGCGTTGCAGAGCTGCATTGCGCGATCTGGCCATGCTGGAACGTCGCAAGTGAGCGCACTCTAGGCGGACCTTGTGCAGCAGTGCATCAAGATCCGGATAGTCCCTCAAAAAACTGCACGACCAAGTTGAGCACATGTGCCAGACATGGTATGTGAGTGAGGTTGCCAAGGCCCAGAGCTGCCACCAGATTTCGGCCATTGTCACACACTACCAAGCCTGGCTGGAGATTCGCTGGCAAAAACCACACGTCGCTCTCCTGCTTGATGGCATTCCAGAGCTCCTGCGCTGTGTGGCTTCGATTCCCCATGGAAATTAATTTCAGGACGGCCTGTTGACGTTTGGCCACGGCTGTGCTCATATCGGTCGCATCAGGTAAGCGTTCACGGGTCCATGTGGAGGTAGACCGTGACGGCTCCTGCACCGATGATTCTGAGGAACTGGAGTAGGAGGAGGAGTCAATGTGGACAGACTTGATTTCTGCAATCCTTGGAGTTGGCAGAACATGTACAGCGCCACTCGCAAGATCTGTACCCGGCTCCACAACATTGACCCAATGGGCAGTGAGGGAAAGGTATCGTCCCTGGCCATGGGTACTGGTCCACGCATCGGTGGTCAGGTGGACCTTGCTACTGACGGCGTTTAGTAGCGCATGTTTAATTTTTCCCTCAACATGCTTTTGCAGACCAGGGACGGCTTGCCTGCTGAAATAAAATCGGCTGGGCACATTGTATTGTGGGACTGCCAATGCCATTAAGTTACGGAAACTGTCAGTCTCCACCAGCCTGAATGACAGCATTTCAAGGGACAGGAGTTTTGCAATGCCAGCATTCAGAGCCTGTGCTCGTGGATGGTTTGCCGAGTATGGCCGTCTTTTATCCCATGCCTGTGCTACCGATGGCTGTTTTGTGGCCTGGGAGTGTGAGGATGACAGGGAACTTGCAGCTGTGGGTGGAATAACACTGGGTCTCTGGACAACAGTGACAGAGGTTCTTCCATGGCGATCCTGTGAGGAATCCGAACCAGCTGTGTGTGAGCTGGAGGAAGAGGCTCCAACACGAGCTGAAGATGTAGGTGCTGCTGTAGGCTGGCCTACATCTCCAGTGTGTCTTTGTAACTCAACCACGTGCTTTGACCGCACATGTTTCCACATATTTGTGGTATTAAGGTTACTGACACTTTTACCTCTTTTTACTTTTTGATTACACAGCTTGCATTTGACATAGCAAATATCATCTGCAAGTGTGTCAAAAAAGGACCACGCAGTGCAAGTCCTGGGAGCGCCCGTTTTGCTGTTGGAAGAGAACTGCTACGAACGGGTGCCAAACTGGAGGCTACAGGCAACCGAGTCTGCAGCCTACCTCTCCCTACTGTTTGGACCGTTGGGGCAATCTCTTCCTCAGAGCTGCTACCACCACCTTCCTGTTCCTCACGCCATGTTGGGTCTTGGACCTCATCATCTCCACTACCCTCTTCCAACACCTGCTGCTGTTGGGTGGTCTGGCCAGCACCATGCTCAACAGAAACTGGCACCTGAGTCTCATCATCATCAGATGCGTTCTGCGGTGTGCTGACCATCGGCACTGGCTCACCCGCCTCTTCAGATTCAGAGAGACACAGCTGTTGCGCATCACTGCATACTGCCTCTTCTTCACATTCCAGAATGCTGCTTGGCTGGGCCCCTGTTTGCAAGCCAACAGATTCTGAGAACAGAAGCAGAGACTCAGCTGGCTCCAGTTCAGAACTCTCTGACTGCCTGGGCAATTTGGCAGGCGGTGAAGAGACAGATGGTTGTTCAACAGTGCTGTGGTCCTGAGAGGAGGTGGAAGCAATTGAAGTGGATGCATTGGCTGCCATCCAACCAACAACGGCTTCAATTTGTTCTTCCCGCAGCAGGGGGGTACGCTGAGCTCCTACAAAAGTGCGCATAAAGGAACGCTCACGGGGAAAACTGGTGGATGCTGTGTCACTGGGTGCGGCAGCAGCCACAGAATCCCCTCGTCCTCTCCCTGCTGAAACTCCACGGTCACGACCACGTGCCTTACTCCCTGCCTTCTTCATCTTGGTAGATTGATAAAGAAAGTCAGAAAAGTTATAAGGCCTAAGTGTGGTTATTCCTCAGAGACTGCAGTGAACACTGCAGACAACTGTTCAGTAGCTGTGAAAGGCCCCTTTGTGTACTTCTATAGTGTTTGCAACCAATGTATTGTATACGGATGGAAGCGCGTCACACTAATAGATTAGATTTTTTCAAATATAATGGAGCAGCACCAATTAGAGAAAAATGGGAAGGATGAGGCAGTGACACACGCTCAGCAGACTACAACCAGCAGTGGTTGAAGAACTAACTGGAGCGTAATCTGCACTCAAAAAATGAAAAGCTCACAGACTACAGTGAACACTGCAGACAACTGTTCAGTAGCTGTGAAAGGCCCCTTTGTGTACTTCTATAGTGTTTGCAACCAATGTATTGTATACGGATGGAAGCGCGTCACACTAATAGATTAGATTTTTTTCAAATATAATGGAGCAGCACCAATTAGAGAAAAATGTGAAGGATGAGGCAGTGACACACGCTCAGCAGACTACAACCAGCAGTGGTTGAAGAACTAACTGGAGCGTAATCTGCACTCAAAAAATGAAAAGCTCACAGACTACAGTGAACACTGCAGACAACTGTTCAGTAGCTGTGAAAGGCCCCTTTGTGTACTTCTATAGTGTTTGCAACCAATGTATTGTATACGGATGGAAGCGCGTCACACTAATAGATTAGATTTTTTTCAAATATAATGGAGCAGCACCAATTAGAGAAAAATGTGAAGGATGAGGCAGTGACAGACGCTCAGCAGACTACAACCAGCAGTGGTTGAAGAACTAACTGGAGCGTAATCTGCACTCAAAAAATGAAAAGCTCACAGACTACAGTGAACACTGAAACACAACTGTTCACTATCTGTGAAAGGCTCCTTTCTGTACTTCTATAGTGTTTGCAACCAATGTATTGTATACGGATGGAAGCGCATCACACTAATAGATTAGATTTTTTTCAATATAATGGAGCAGCACCAATTAGAGAAAAATGTGAAGGATGAGGCAGTGACAGACGCTCAGCAGACTACAACCAGCAGTGGTTGAAGAACTAACTGGAGTGTGATCTGCACTCAAAAAATCAAAACCTCACAGACTGCAGTGAACACTGAAACACAACTGTTCACTATCTGTGAAAGGCTCCTTTCTGTACTTCTATAGTGTTTGCAACCAATGTATTGTATACGGATGGAAGCGCGTCACACTAATAGATTAGATTTTTTTCAAATATAATGGAGCTAGCACCAATTCCACAAAATAAAATAAAAAAAGAGTCAGTGAGTGACACGTGCAGATGCCTACAACAGCGGTGAAGCAGAGCAAACTGCAGCGTCACTGCACTCTCACACACACCTTGCACAGAGCTGTTAAAACAACACTGGCAAAAGGAAGCTTTACACAGCGGTTGGTAAACTAGCCTGCATAAAGCACAGTACACAAAATCGCAATGTCTAACTGTCCCTCAAAGTCAGCAGAACAGCATTCTGTCCCTAACTGAGTTCACAGCACAGTGACGCTAAAATGGCGGCGGCGCCTTTTATAGTGCATTCTGACATCATTTCAGCAGCCAATCACAGCCATGCCATTAGTTAAGATGACCGCAGCATTACAGGATGTGCCCACACTTCATAAGATTCCTCATTGGCTGACTAAAATCACATTGCCTCTCAAAGAATTATGGGAACTTCCGATTCCGGTATACGATATTGGAAAAATATCGGAACTAAGTATCGGAATTCCGATACAGCGAATATCGGCCGATACCCGATACTTGCGGTATCGGAATGCTCAACACTAGTGTTTACACAATGGAAATTAAAATGTTTCATTTTCTCTCAGGGTAGCTATTGTATGGTATATGACTAATGCAAGGTATTCTCTACAGAGGCTGTGAAGAGGCTCATAGTCACTGTGGTTATATACTACAGAATTTTAGGCTGTCCATTGTACTTTGGTACCTCCATTCAACACCATAGTATTATTTTCTAGGTAATAACATCTCCATGTGATTAAAAAGCTATCGTATCCATGAGAACTATGCCATAAATTTGACAAAGACCTGTGCTAGATTTTGGCTAAGGTCACTATACTATTCCTCTGTACAACTCAGAAGTTGTGCAAAGTCATAACCTTAGTGCTGTACCATAAGAGAATATTTATAGTGTGTTGTCTTTCATTTGATTTTTTCATTATATAAATGATTACATTAGAAACAATAGACCACTTAAAGTAGGTTTTAAAGAACAGCTCACAATGGTGTAAAATAAAAATAAAGTATTACTCCTCTTACAGATCCCCACAGCTACCATTTCAATGCCTCATGGGTTCCCCATCGGTCTCTATACTTCTTGCTCCATCTAAATGGACATGTGACTATTTCAACCAATCAGTGAGTGTTATTTTAAAAATAGAAAAGTCTGCTTGAAGGCATATGCCCATCTCCAAATCCTATCCCAATATGTAGGTGGTGTAATAATAATAATATTAGCAAATACCTCCAATTAGATTATGTATAGGTTTTTGGATTCCCTATGTCTCTTTCCTCATGTGCAGGAATTTCAGGACCTTAGGTATCCATGGTTATGACCACTGATATGGTGACAGTTAATTACCTAGTTAAAAGTGGTCATAACAATGGATACTTAAGGTCCTGCAATTCCCTGCACATGAGAAAAGGACATAGCAAATCAGAAAAACTATACTATATTTCTAATTGGAAGTGTTTGCTAATATTATTATTTTTAAACTTACTACATACTGGGATAGCATCTTGGAGATAATAATAATATTTATTTTTATATAGCGCTAACATATTCTGCAGCGCTTTACAGTTTGCACACATTATCGTCACTGATGGGAATACCCTTTAAAGCAAACCTGTCATGAGGATTTTGCTAAGTAAACTACAGACATTGTCTTGTTGAAACTATTACACTGATTAAAATGATACCTGTGGTGAAGAAATCTGTCTTGTAGTTCTTGTGTAATCAGTGTTAGGAGGTTTCAGGTAATGAGATGCTCGTGCTCCGGGGTGGGACTGTAGACAAAGTCTTATCTTCCTGCTCTAAACCAAAGAGACCTAGGAAAGATCTGCCCACAGGCTGGTCCAAAGCATAAAGAGTCTGTCTTTCTCTCTGTCTCTATGATGAGAAACATGTTTGTATTTCAGGGCAGCCTGTGGGCCTTGGCTTCTCTGTCTTAGAGCAGGAAGATAAGACTCTGCCTACAGTCCTGCCCTGGAGCATGGGCATCTCATTAGCATCTCTGATTGCACAAGAACTACAAGATGGATTTCTACACACCAGGTAATATTTTAATCAGTGTAACAGTGGCAATATGGCAATGTCTGTAGTTTACTTAGTAAAATCCTGCTGACAGGTTCGCTTTAAGTATCCATGGTTAAGCAGGTAGGAAGGTGTATTTAAATGATTGGGCACCGATCCAT
Organism: Oophaga sylvatica; assembly: GCA_033576555.1. Taxonomy (NCBI): domain Eukaryota; kingdom Metazoa; phylum Chordata; class Amphibia; order Anura; family Dendrobatidae; genus Oophaga; species Oophaga sylvatica. Next base: position 236,112,361 of record JARQOD010000002.1, read on the forward strand.
GGTACTTAGTTTGAACAATCTTGTTGTGTTGACAATGTCCCTTTAAGGAGTACCTACCATCCCTGTCATCCAAAATGACATCCATTCTTAATGTTTGTGATAGATCACACATCAAAAATAACTTTTTTTTAAATATTATAAATTAAATAATAGCTAGTTAAAGGCATTTTCATACCATGCGAAGGGCATGCACAATAGTAAGCAAATCCGACTATTAGCGCAACCAGCCTTTAACATGCCAAGCAGCATTACCGCAGCATGACCCCAGAAGTGATCTATCTGCTTTGAGCAGCGTGGAACTTTTTCAGGATTGTGTCTTGACAAATAATGTACATGGTGCTGTTGGGGACATAATTTCTCTTTATTAGAAGACTTTTTTTAGAAACATACTTACTTTGAATGATAGACAATGGGGCTGTGGAGCAGCAATAAAAAAAAGTTCAAATAAAGTGAAACTTTGGCTCTGGCATCAGAACGGTTCCTGTTTGCCTACTCATGCACATTAGAAGCATGCATGGTGCAGATGGATCAATGAGAATGTGCCATCCACAAGATTTCAGTGCGTTTCCATTGAAATAAAGATATATAAATCAAATGATTTTTAGATAGATGCTGATTGCTTCAATTAGTATCTATTTAAAAAATAAATCACATATGTTTATGCAACTTTTTTATTTTTAAAGGGAATCTGTCAGCAAGTTTTTACGAATTAATCTGAGAGTACCATAATATAGGGCAAGTGAGCCTGATTCCAATGACGTATCAATTAGTTTACTGGGTGCAGCAGCTGTGACACAGTTTTTAGGTGTTGCAGAGCTCAGAAAGCTAACCCCATCCACACCAAAGCTTTTTGTGTTATATACAGTATAGAAAGAGTCCAGCTCACCCTCAAATCCGCACTCTAGTGCTCCAGAGCAAGGAAACATGCTGTTCAGACATAGTGAATAACAAACAAGGAGAAATTTGAGCTCTATGGTGTGCAGAAAAATGTATTTAATAGAACTCCAAGCGTAAAATTCAGACATCAAACGTCATGTACAAAATCCATAAAAACAATGTAGATCTACATTGTTTTTATGGATTTTGTACATGACATTTGATGTCTGAATCTTGCCCTTGGTTTTTTATGAAATACATTTTTGTACACTGTAGAGCTGGATTTCCACCTTCTTTGCTATCTACAGATTTCTATGTATAATGCCTATTGACAGTGAGTGCTTATCACTGGAAAAGGGAAGTGGGTTTGTCTTTTTAACCCCTTAACCCCTAGGCTGTTTTCACCTTTCTGACTAGGCCAAATTTTACAATTATGACCAGCGTTATTTTATGAGGACTCTGGAATTCTTCAACAGATCCCAGTGATTCTGAGAATGTTTTTTCGTGACACATTGTACTTTATGCTAGAGTTAAATTTAGGTCCATATTTTGTGTATTTATTTGTGGAAATTTTGGAATTTTGGAGAAATTTTTTTCAAACTTTTAATTTTAATGCTCTTAACCTCTTCAACCCCAAAGGTGGTTTGCACATTAATGACCTGGCCAATTTTTACAATTCTGACCACTGTCACTTTATGTGGTTATATCTCTGGAATGCTTCAATTGATCCCTGCGATTCTGAGACTGTTTATTGTGACATATTGTACTTCATTATAGTGGTAAAATTTCTTCGATATGACTTGCGTGTATTTGTTAAAAAAACGGAAATTTCAAAATTTTCACATTTTTATTTTTCATGCCCTTAAATCACAGAGATATGTCATACAAGATAGCTAATAAATAACATTTCCCACATGTCTACTTTACATCAGCATGATTTGGAACCAATATTTTTTTGTTAGGAAGTTACAAAGGTTAAATGTTGACCAGCGATTTTTCATTTTTACAACAAAATTTACAAAACCGTTTTTTGTTGGGACCACATCACATTTGAAGTCACTTTAAGAGGTCTATGTGACACAAATTACCCAAAAGTAACACCATTTTAAAAACTGCACCCTTCAAGGTGCTTAACATCACATTCAAGAAGTTTATTAACCCTTCTGGTGCATCACAGGAATTTTTGTAATGTGAAAAAAATGAACATTTAACTTTTTTCACAAAAAAATTAATTCAGATCCAATTTTTTTTATTTTGACAAGGGTAACAGTAAAAAATGAACCTCAAAATTTGTTGTGTAATTTCTCCTGAGCATACCAATGCCCCACATGATGGAGAAAACGACTGTTTGGGCGCACGGCAGGGCTCGGAAGGGAAGGAGCATCACTTGACTTTTTGTCCTGTTTGGAGAGCCCCTGATGTGCCTGAACAGTGGGAACCACCCACAAGTGACCCCATTTTGGAAACTAGACCCATCAAGGAATGTATTAAGATGTGTGGTCAGCACCTTGAACCCCAGGTGCTTCACAGAAATGTATAACGTTGAGCCGTGAAAATAATAAAATCACATTTTCCAAACAAAAATATTATTTTAGCCACAAATTTTGCTTTTTCATAAGGTAATAATATGGCGATATTCCATATGAGGGAGAAAACTACTGTTTGTGTGAGCAGGGCTCTTAAGGGTAGGAGTGTCAGTTGACTTTTGAATGTTACATTTTCTGGAATCATTAGCATCATGTCCCATTTGGAGAACCCCTGATGTGCCTTTGGGAATTTATCTACAGGTGTAGCACCAATTTTGACTCCATGGGTTTTTTCCAGAAACAAGCATCAATGAATGATGCCGAGTGAAAATTGCAAACTGCCGCTGTAGTGACCAGTATGCTGTATTGACCAGCACATTGCAGTCACCAGTATGTTATACCCAGCCCATGCTCCTGGAGACATGCACCCATAAGTTAGGTGGGCTCTTATCACTTCAGAAATGCCAAACGTGGTTAGCTAAACTGAAGGGCTTAGAAGGGAGGGGGCATTTCGATTTGGGAGTGGAGAATTTGATGAATTTCTTTTGGAGGGTGAGGAACCATTTCGCTTTTCCGGAGGCTTTGTACTACCAGTAAAGTGGAAGCCCATTATATTTCCGGAAACAGGTGACAGACCTGAGTGGGGATTTGCTTTTTTTGTAGATTGAGTTCAAGCTTTTATTGGGAACATTTTACATAACTTTTGGGATGACATTTATCCGTCACTCTACGCTAAGCACTTACTTTGGGTTTTCTATATAAATCTCTGAGTGACGTGATACAGATGAAGCTAAGATATAGCGTGGCACAGCTGTGTGTGGTGCACAAGTAGGAGCCCAACCACATTCAAGAATAAGAAAACTTGGCACTCAACTTAAATGATAAGGTAAATTTTATTGCAGTCACCAAAAAACAACGTTTCGGTCATCAATCGACCTTTTTCAAAGCACTGCAACAGATATACAGAATATATACATCATGCTATGGATAGACATTGAATAAATCTTCAAAGTACCCAAGTGTGAACATGAAAGAAAATATGTATAAAGAAAATAAATAAATCAATAAGATCACAGTGTATTGTGAATATGTGATACGATATGTTAACAAAGAAAAAAAGAATAAAAGAGAAGGGGGAGAACTGAGAAACCTACCTGACTGCTTTGAGGGGTTTTCAAATGAATGACGATGAATCACATAAAAGTTATGAACTTTATCTTGTGAAGATATTAAGACTGCACCAAATAAAAATACAAATAAAATATGCTATAAGAAAATAAGTAGATAGAAAACTACAAAGAGTGAATGTAGTAAGCATACCTTATGGAAATGGTGAAATACCTGTGGCATATAGTCAATGTGTCTTAATAAGAGCTCATAGCCTATAGGTGAGAAATACATCATATTAGATCAAGAAAAATATATATTCATCTTGTGGGTTGTATCGGATCATGATAAGTGCGAATACTGTACCGCAGTGTAGTAAATGGTATTAATGGAACAAGTGCATCCACTATTTTAGAAACCTCATGAGATGCTTTTACCAAGTGTAAATAAAGGATGGGACCCAAATATAAGAATGCTGAGAATATATGGTATATTCCTTATGGTGATCAACAGACACTATGGTGAGGGTAGCATAGATATATAGGATCAGGTCAGAAGAGAGTAAGTAGGTATGAATAGTGTGCATTTGCTGAAGATATGTGATGTGGTTTCAAAGGTGTAATTATATACACTGCGGTGGTGAAGATTATAAGTTACAGCCTAATAATACGGTGGTGGTGAAAAAAGTTGAAAGCGCCATGGTGAACTTACATATAAGTTGCGGTACGATCTTTAAGGTGAAAGACACTGTGGTGATAACGGAATAGTCAGATGGAGAAAAGTCAATTGTTATAGTGCCGCTATATAGTGCGATAATAGCGGTGCAATCTTACCAGTGGTGGTGAGGTATAAGGTGCAGTCTTTTTCCAACGCGGCATCCACCGCTTGTTGGTGTGTGCAGCGCCATATTGCGTCCCCATTTATGCCTCAAAGGCGGGATTAAGCGTGAGGATCTAAAGCGGAAGTCAGGGACCGGAAGTAGGCGGTATTCCTGCGTTCCGCTGTGTGGAACCATGCGTTCCAGCAGCCATATTGGGGTTGTCCTGAGGCGGAGACTATTAAGATGCTGTGAGCATCATTAGGGAGAGAAAGGGAAACGCTGGCTCAGAGTTCAACAAGGGAGGGGGGAAGGTAATGTGGCTTCATATTGTTATAGCAGTCGAGTAGGGAGGTGAGGATGAGAGGAATCCAGAGAGGGACGAGGAACTTTTTCACATATTGATTCAATAAAGTCGACTCTGGAAAGAGAAAAGAGTGTTAAAACCTGTACTAAGGTAACACAAAATCATGTATATTAAACATAATGATAGGGACCCGTTTATGAGCTATTAGATGACAATAAAAAGATACAATAAAAGTTACAATCAATGTAATGGACACTTCAGATGAATGAATGAAGATCATAATCTCTATTTAAACTTTTGGAGCAAGAGTTTGTAACTCGTGTATCCAAAAGGATTCTCTCTTCTTGAGATATTTAATGCGGTCGCCACCTCGTCTTTGTGATGTGACGAGTTCGATAATTTGGAACTTTAATTGTGCTATAGAATGCCCCATAGTGATGAAGTGATGTGGAACCGGTAATAGCATATTTTTGCACCTGATTGTGGATTTGTGTTTGGAAATTCGATCTTTAACCCCTTCACCCCCAAGGGTGGTTTGCACGTTAATGACCGGGCCAATTTTTACAATTCTGACCACTGTCTCTTTATGAGGTTATTACTCTGGAACGCTTCAACGGATATTCGCGATTCTGAGATGTTTTCTCGTGACATATTGTACTTCACGTTAGAAGTAAAATTTCTTCGATATAACTTGCGTTTATTTTTGAAAAAAACGCAAATATGGCGAAAATTTTTAAAATTTTGCAATTTTCAAACTTTGAATTTTTTTCCCTTAAAACAGAGAAATATGTCACATAAAATAGTTAAGAAATAACATTTCCCACATGTCTACTTTACATCAGCACAATTTTGGAACCAAAATTTTTTTTTGTTAGGAAGTTATAAGGGTTAAAAGTTGACTAGCGATTTCTCATTTTTACAACAAAATTTACAAAGCCATTTTTTTTAGGGACCACCTCTCATTTGAAGTCACTTTGAGGGGTCTATATGGCAGAAAATACCCAAAAGTGACACCATTCTAAAAACTGCACCCCTCAAGGTACTCAAAACCACATTCAAGAAGATTATTAACCCTTCAGGTGCTTCACAGGAACTAAAGCAACGTGGAAGGAAAAAATGAATATTTAACTTTTTAGCCACAAAAATGATCTTTTACAAACTTTTTTTTTATTTTCACAAGGGTAAAAGGAGAAAATGGACAGATAAGGTTGTTATGCAATTTCTCCTGAGTACGCCAATACCCAATATGTGGGGGAAAACCACTGTTTGGGCACACGGCAGAGCTCGTAAGGGAAGGAGCGCCGTTTGACTTTTTCAAACTAAAATTGGCTGGAATTGAGATTGGACGCCATGTCGTGTTTGGAGAGCCCCTGATGCGCCTAAGCAGTGGAAACCCCCACAAGTGACACCATTTTGGAAACTAGACCCCCTAAGGTACTTATCTAGATCTGTTGTGAGCACTTTGAACTCCCAAGTGTTTCACAAAAGCTTATAATGCCTGGGTGTGAAAAAAAAAAAACAATTTTCCACAAAAATGATTTTTTAGTCCCAAATTTTTGAATTTTCCCAAGGAAATTGGACCCCAAAAGTTGTTGTCCAATTTGTCCTGAGTACGCTGATACCCCATATGTGGGGGGGGAACTGTTTGGGTGCACGGCAGGGCTTGGAAAAGAAGTAGTAACGTTTTGGAATGCAGACGTTGATGGGGGTCATGTTCCGTTTGCAGTGCCCCAGATGAGCCTAAACAGTGGAAACCCCCCACAAGTGACCCCATTTTGGAAACTATACCCCCTAAGGAACTTATCTAGATCTTTGGTGAGCACTTTGAACCCCCAAGTGCTTCACACAAGTTTATAATGCCCGGGCATGAAAATAAAAAATCCTATTTTTTTCCCACAAAAATTATATTTTAGTCACTAATTTTTTATTTTCTCAAGGGTAACAGGAGAAATTGGACCACATAAGTTGTTGTCCAATTTGTCCTGAGTACGCTGATACCCCATATGTGGGTGGGAACCACTGTTTGGGCGCACGGCAGAGCTCGGAATGGAAGGAGCACCATTTGACTTTTTCCAACCAAAATTGGCTGGAATTGAGATTGGATGCCATGTTGCATTTGGGAGCCCCTGATGTGCCTAAACAGTGGAAACCCCCCACAAATGACCCCATTTTGGAAACTAGACCCCTAAGGAACTTTTCTAGATCTTTGGTGAGCAATTTGAACCCCCAAGTGCTTCACACAAGTTTATAACGTAGAGCCGTAAAATTTAAAAATCATATTTTTTCCACAAAAATTATCTTTTCACCCCAATTTTTATTTTTCCAAGGGTAACAAGACTCCAAAAGTTATTGTGCAATTTGTCCTGAGTGCGCTGATACCCCATATGTGGGGGTAAACCACTGTTTGGGTGCATGGCAGAGTTTGGAAGGGAAGGAGCGCCGTCTGACTTTTTCAACGCAGAATTGGCTGGACGCCATGTCGTGTTTGGAGAGCTCCTGATCTGCCTAAACAGTGGAAACCCCCATAAATGACACCATTTTGGAAACTAGACCCCTCAAGGAACTTATCTAGATGTGTGGTGAGAACTTTTAACCCCCAGGTGTTTCACTAAAGTTTATAACGTACAGCCGTAAAATAAAAAATCTTTTTTTTTTTTACAAAAATGATTTTTTCGTCCCCAATATTTTATTTTCACAAGGGTAACAGAAGAAATTGGAACCCAAAAGTTGTTGTCCAATTTGTCCTGAGTACGCTGATACCCAATATGTGGGAGAAAACTACTGTATGGGCGCACGTCAGGGCTCGGAAGGGAAGTAGTGACGTTTTGGATTGCAGACTTTGATGGAATGGTCTGGGGCCGTCATGTCACATTTGGAGAGCCCCTGATGCACCTATACAGTGGAAACCCCCCACAAGTGACCCCATTTTGGCAAATAGACCCCACAAGGAACTTATCTAGATGTGTGGTGAGCACTTTGAACCCCGAAGTGCTTCACAGAAGTTTATAACGTACAGCCGTAAAAATAAAAAATCTTTTTTTTTTTTACAAAAATGATTTTTTCGCCCCCAATATTTTATTTTCACAAGGGTAACAGAAGAAATTGGAACCCAAAAGTTGTTGTCCAATTTGTCCTGAGTACGCTGATACCCAATATGTGGGAGAAAACTACTGTATGGGCGCACGTCAGGGCTCGGAAGGGAAGTAGTGACGTTTTGGATTGCAGACTTTGATGGAATGGTCTGGGGGCGTCATGTCGCATTTGGAGAGCCCCTAATGCGCCTAAACAGTGGAAACCCCCCACAAGTGACCCCATTTTGGAAAATAGACCCCACAAGGAACTTGTCTAGATGTGTGGTGAGCACTTTGAACCCCGAAGTGCTTCACAGAAGTTTATAACGCACAGCCGTAAAAAAAAAAATCCTTTTTTTTTTTGCAAAAATGATTTTTTTGCCCCAATATTTTATTTTTACAAGGGTAACAGGAGAAATTGGACCCCAAAAGTTGTTGTCCAATTTGTCCTGAGTACGCTGATATCCAATATGTGGGAGAAAACTACTGTATGGGTACACATCGGGGCTCGGAAGGGAAGTAGTGACGTTTTGGATTGCAGACTTTGATGGAATGGTCTGGGGGCGTCATGTCGCATTTGGAGAGCCCCTGATGCGCCTAAACAGTGGAAATCCCCAACAAGTGACCCCATTTTGGAAAATAGACCCCACAAGGAACTTATCTAGATGTGTGGTGAGCGCTATGAAGCCCCAAGTGCTTCACAGAGGTTTATAATGTACAGCCGTAAAAACAAAAAAATATTTTTTTTTGTACAAAAATGATATTTTCGCCCCCAGTTTTTTATTTTCCCAAGGGTAGCAGAAGAAATAGGACAAATTGCACAATAACTCTTGGGGTCCAGAGTACGCTGATACCACATATGTGGGGATAAACTACTGTTTGGACGCATGGCAGAGCTGAGAAGTGAAGGAGCACCGTTTGACTTTTTCAACGCAGAATTGGCTGGAATTGAGATCAGACACCATGTCACATTTGGAGAGCCCCTGATGTGCCTAAACAGCTGAAACCCCCCAATTCTAACTCCAACCCTAACCCCAACACACCCCTAACCCTAGTCCCAACCCTAACCACAAACCTAACCCTAACACACCCCTAATCCCAACCCTAACCCTAATCCTAACTTTAGCGCCAACCCTAACCCTAACTTTAGCCGCAACCCTAACCCTAACCCTAATGGGAAAATGGAAATAAATACTTTTTTTTAATTTTATTATTTTTCCCTTACTAAGGGGGTGATAAAGGGGGTTTTATTTACTATTTATAGCGGGTTTTTATGATTGGCAGCTGTCACGCTAAAAGACGCTTTTTATTGCAAAAATAGTTTTTGCATCATCACATTTTGAGAGCTATAATTTTTGCATATTTTGGCCCACAGAGTCATGTGAGGTCTTATTTTTTGCGGGACGAGTTGATGTTTTTATTGGTACCATTTTTGAGCACGTGACGTTTTTTGATCGCTTTTTATTTCGATTTTTGGGAGGTTAGAATGAACAAAAATCAGCAATTCATGAATTTCTTTTGGGGGAGGCGTTTATACCGTTCCGCGTGTGGTAAATTGATAAAGCAGTTTTATTCTTCGGGTCAGTACGATTATGGCGATACCTCATTTATATCATTTTTTCATGTTTTGGCGCTTTTATAGAATAAAAACAATTTTATATAAAAAATAATTATTTTTGCATCGCTTTATTCTGCGAGCTATAACTTTTTTATTTTTTCGCTGATGATGCTTTATGATGGCTCGTTTTTTGCGGGACAAGATGACGTTTTCAGCGGTACCATGTTTTTTTATATCGGTCTTTTTGATTGCGTGTTATTCCACTTTTTGTTCGGCGGTATGATGATAAAGCATTGATTTTTTGCTTCGTTTTTTTTTTTTTTTTTTTAAGGGGTTCACTAAAGGGGTTAACTAGTGGGACAATTTTATAGGGGGGGTCGTTACAGACGCGGCGATACCAAATATGTGTACTTTTATTGTTTTTTTTTTATTATTTACAGGAAGAAGTGAATTTATTGGGGAATATTTTTTTTTTTTTATTTATTTTGGATTTTTTTTTTACACATGTTTATTTTTACTTTTTTAACTTTTTTACTTTGTCCCAGGGTGGGACATCACAGTATTTTATCAGATCGCTGGTGTGACAGTGTGCACAGCACTCTGTCACACCAACGATCGCACAGGCATAGATGCAGGCTTCTCAGTGCCTGCTCTCGGCAGGCACTGAGGTAGCCGCCTCCCTCCAGGACCCCGGCGCCATCTTGGATCCGGGTCCTGGGAGGGAGGAAGCCCTCAGAACAGCGCGATCACATCGCGCTGCTCTGAGGGTCTCAGGGGGGAGCGCAGGGAGCCCCCACCCTGCGCGATCCTCCCCTGTGCCCCCAGTACACCGCGATCATGTTTGATCGCGGTGTGCAAGGGGTTAATGTGCCGGGAGCGGTCCGTGACCGCTCCTGACACACAGTCATGGGTGTCAGCTGTGATAATCAGCTGACACCCGGCGGCGATTAGCTGCGCTCCCCTCAGGAGCGCAGCTGATCGCCTATGACGTACTATCCCGTCCCCGGTCATACGGGCCCAGGTACCATGGACGGGATAGTACGTCCGATGGCAGTAAGGGGTTAATGGGTTGAGTGGTTTCTCCCACGTACATCAAACCACAAGGGCATTTAATGAGATAAATTGCATATGAGGAATTGCATGTGGAGTAGTCCTTAATATGATATTTTTTGCCTGAATGTGGGTGGAAGAAATTTTCCCCTTTCAGGACATTGTTGCACTGATTGCAGTGCAGGCAAGGATATGTCCCTACTTTTGGCTTGGATAGAAACCTTTGTGAGGTACCACGTGGTTGTATGCTCATATCAGCTCTAACTAGAGAGTCGCGGATATTGTGCGGACGTTTGTAACAGGGTAGAAATGGGTTTTGGAATTCTTCTATGTTAGGGTGGGCTGTTTTAAGAATATTCCAGTGTTTTCTTATTGTATGGTGCAGGATATGGACATATGGATGGTATTCATGCACCAAAGGTATACGTTTAGTTACTGGTTTGCGCATCCTCATTGAGGGTTTTATGGCTTCTGCTAATAAGGCAGAGGGATAGCCCCTTTCTTGAAATTTAGCACGCATTTCCTTAATCCTAATTTCATTTTGTGTGGGGTCAGACACAATTTGACGGACTCTTTGAAATTGTGATCGCGGGATAGCTCTTTTAGTGGAAAGAGGATGTAAACTGCTGTAGTGTAGAATGCTATTGCGATCAGTTGGTTTTCTATAGAGATCCGTTGAAAGTGTTCCATTGCTATCTTTGGTGACCATGGTGTCCAAAAAACTAACTTGATTTTGGCTGTGAGTAATAGTAAAGGTTAGTTCTGGCCAAGCTACATTGAGTGTGCTGAAGAAATCCATCAGTGTATCTTCAGTGCCAGTCCAAATGCAAAAAATGTCGTCAATGAATCTTTTCCAAACTATACAATATTGTTTGTATGTTGGATTAGGGTAAACCACTTCTTCCTCAAAGGCCGCCATGTAGCTATTTGCATAAGGCGGGGCTACATTCGAGCCCATTGCGGTCCCTTTGGTCTGTAAATAGAAAGTGTCTCCAAACATAAAGAAATTCTTAGTAAGAACTATAGTCAATAGTTGTATACACAAATCTATAATCTCAGAAGGCTTTTCAGATGAGTGAAGAAGATGTCTCGTGCATGATATACCCTTCTGATGGGGAATAGAAGTGTATAAATCTTTAACGTCCAATGAGACGAGAATAGCATTGGCTGGTATTGTACCTAGATTGCTTATAGTCTGTAGAAAGTGTCCCGTATCAAGGAGATAAGACGGAGCCTTCCGTGTCAATGGTGTTAGTATTTTCTCCAAGAAAATAGATAGTGGCGATAGTAACGACTCAGTGGAGGCCACTATCGGTCTCCCTGGGGGATTCTCTAAATTCTTGTGAATCTTGGGTAAGATATAAAACACAGGAGTTATTGGGTCTCGGGTGGTGAGAAACTCCTGTGTTTTAGAGTCGATGACACCCTGGGCTACGAAATTAGTCAAAGTATGTTGAATGAGTAGTTTGAGTTCACTTGTGGTTTTCACGTTTAACTTAGTGTAAATGTTATCATCGTTTAATTGTCGTGTGACCTCAGCGACATAGGCTGTTTTGTCCATTACCACTATGGCACCCCCTTTGTCGGCTGGTTTAATAATGATCTTGTCGTCCTGTCTGAGGGATTGTAGTGCCTGAAAATCTAATGATGATAAATTAGATTGGTAGTGGAGTTGGCCTATCTCCATATCATGTCTTAGCTTAAGAAAGGCTGTGTTAATGAAATTGATAAAGGTTTCAACTGCACGTGAATTACGTGGTGGTTGAAAAGTACTCTTATTTCTAAGACCAAAATCTGTCACTGAAATCATATATTTCGGTATAGTCATCGCCGGTGTTGATAATTCAGGCGTCATTGCAAAATGTGCGGATAGTCTTAATCGTCGATAAAATCGATGGAGATCCATGTCCATGGTGAAAGTATCGAATTTGTAGGAAGGACAGAAGGAAAGTCCCTTCTGTAGCAAATTGTACTCGGCAACACTGAGGGTACGTGATGATATATTGACTACTAGGGGGTAATTACCTGTGAGCGTGTGGTCCGAGTGAAGTCCATATCTCTTCTGTCTGCGCCCTCTGCGGGTCCTATTCTTCTTTGACGCCTTCTCTGGCCTAAAAAACGACTGGATCTGGTTTGGTAATCGCGTCTATCGGGTTCAGAACCTGAGGTGGAAGGGTCATTAGAAGAGTGAAAGTCAAATTGTGTATTGAACTGTCTAGGACCTGATTTGCTCAACCATTGGTAAACCCTATTATTGTCATAGTCCTCAGTATCTCTGCGGAACTTCAGACGTTTTCTGTTTTCTGTGTCCCGTTTGTGTTGCTCAATATTGGTCTTGATACGTTCCTTCATACTGGTGAGTTCTTCTGTCGTACCTGCTGTTGATAGTTGGGTTTCAATATTGGCGATTTTATCTTTGGTCATGGTAATCGCTCCTTGTAAGTGTTCGGCAGTTAGAGTCATGATGTCGAGTGAACATTTGTTCAAAATCTGCTCAAATTTGGTGCAGTATTCTGTGGAGTCGCTGAATAGAGTTGGACGAAGAGAAACTCGAAATCCCCGAGGAATCATGTTGACACGGAGGTATTCAGATAGAGTAGCATAGTGTAGCTCATAATTGACTTGGTGGCGTAATTCTCGTTCCAAGTCTCTTCCTCTGGCTTCTCGTGGTGGAGTCTTAAGGAAATCACTAGAAAGATGCAACTTGGACAAAATATTACTTCTTTCATCAATATTGTACGAAAAGACATTGGAAGTCATGATGACAGCGTGCTCACGAAAGGGTGCGTATAATGCTAAGATATAGCGTGGCACAGCTGTGTGTGGTGCACAAGTAGGAGCCCAACCACATTCAAGAATAAGAAAACTTGGCACTCAACTTAAATGATAAGGTAAATTTTATTGCAGTCACCAAAAAACAACGTTTCGGTCATCAATCGACCTTTTTCAAAGCACTGCAACAGATATACAGAATATATACATCATGCTATGGATAGACATTGAATAAATCTTCAAAGTACCCAAGTGTGAACATGAAAGAAAATATGTATAAAGAAAATAAATAAATCAATAAGATCACAGTGTATTGTGAATATGTGATACGATATGTTAACAAAGAAAAAAAGAATAAAAGAGAAGGGGGGAGAACTGAGAAACCTACCCGACTGCTTTGAGGGGTTTTCAAATGAATGACGATGAATCACATAAAAGTTATGAACTTTATCTTGTGAAGATATTAAGACTGCACCAAATAAAAATACAAATAAAATATGCTATAAGAAAATAAGTAGATAGAAAACTACAAAGAGTGAATGTAGTAAGCATACCTTATGGAAATGGTGAAATACCTGTGGCATATAGTCAATGTGTCTTAATAAGAGCTCATAGCCTATAGGTGAGAAATACATCATATTAGATCAAGAAAAATATATATTCATCTTGTGGGATGTATCGGATCATGATAAGTGTGAATACTGTACCGCAGTGTAGTAAATGGTATTAATGGAACAAGTGCATCCACTATTTTAGAAACCTCATGAGATGCTTTTACCAAGTGTAAATAAAGGATGGGACCCAAATATAAGAATGCTGAGAATATATGGTATATTCCTTATGGTGATCAACAGACACTATGGTGAGGGTAGCATAGATATATAGGATCAGGTCAGAAGAGAGTAAGTAGGTATGAATAGTGTGCATTTGCTGAAGATATGTGATGTGGTTTCAAAGGTGTAATTATATACACTGCGGTGGTGAAGATTATAAGTTACAGCCTAATAATACGGTGGTGGTGAAAAAAGTTGAAAGCGCCATGGTGAACTTACATATAAGTTGCGGTACGATCTTTAAGGTGAAAGACACTGTGGTGATAACGGAATAGTCAGATGGAGAAAAGTCAATTGTTATAGTGCCGCTATATAGTGCGATAATAGCGGTGCAATCTTACCAGTGGTGGTGAGGTATAAGGTGCAGTCTTTTTCCAACGCGGCATCCACCGCTTGTTGGTGTGTGCAGCGCCATATTGCGTCCCCATTTATGCCTCAAAGGCGGGATTAAGCGTGAGGATCTAAAGCGGAAGTCAGGGACCGGAAGTAGGCGGTATTCCTGCGTTCCACTGTGTGGAATTATGCGTTCCAGCAGCCATATTGGGTTGTCCTGAGGCGGAGACTATTAAGATGCTGTGAGCATCATTAGGGAGAGAAAGGGAAACGCTGGCTCAGAGTTCAACAAGGGAGGGGGGAAGGTAATGTGGCTTCATATTGTTATAGCAGTCGAGTAGGGAGGTGAGGATGAGAGGAATCCAGAGAGGGACGAGGAACTTTTTCACATATTGATTCAATAAAGTCGACTCTGGAAAGAGAAAAGAGTGTTAAAACCTGTACTAAGGTAACACAAAATCATGTATATTAAACATAATGATAGGGACCCGTTTATGAGCTATTAGTTGACAATAAAAAGATACAATAAAAGTTACAATCAATGTAATGGACACTTCAGATGAATGAATGAAGATCATAATCTCTATTTAAACCTTTTGGAGCAAGAGTTTGTAACTCGTGTATCCAAAAGGATTCTCTCTTCTTGAGATATTTAATGCGGTCGCCACCTCGTCTTTGTGATGTGACGAGTTCGATAATTTGGAACCTTAATTGTGCTATAGAATGCCCCATAGTGATGAAGTGATGTGGAACCGGTAATAGCATATTTTTGCACCTGATTGTGGATTTGTGTTTGGAAATTCGATCTTTAATGGGTTGAGTGGTTTCTCCCACGTACATCAAACCACAAGGGCATTTAATGAGATAAATTGCATATGAGAATTGCATGGGAGTAGTCCTTAATATGATATTTTTTGCCTGAATGTGGGTGGAAGAAATTTTCCCCTTTCAGGACATTGTTGCACTGATTGCAGTGCAGGCAAGGATATGTCCCTACTTTTGGCTTGGATAGAAACCTTTGTGAGGTACCACGTGGTTGTATGCTCATATCAGCTCTAACTAGAGAGTCGCGGATATTGTGCGGACGTTTGTAACAGGGTAGAAATGGGTTTTGGAATTCTTCTATGTTAGGGTGGGCTGTTTTAAGAATATTCCAGTGTTTTCTTATTGTATGGTGCAGGATATGGACATATGGATGGTATTCATGCACCAAAGGTATACGTTTAGTTACTGGTTTGCGCATCCTCATTGAGGTTTTATGGCTTCTGCTAATAAGGCAGAGGGATAGCCCCTTTCTTGAAATTTAGCACGCATTTCCTTAATCCTAATTTCATTTTGTGTGGGGTCAGACACAATTTGACGGACTCTTTGAAATTGTGATCGCGGGATAGCTCTTTTAGTGGAAAGAGGATGTAAACTGCTGTAGTGTAGAATGCTATTGCGATCAGTTGGTTTTCTATAGAGATCCGTTGAAAGTGTTCCATTGCTATCTTTGGTGACCATGGTGTCCAAAAAACTAACTTGATTTTGGCTGTGAGTAATAGTAAAGGTTAGTTCTGGCCAAGCTACATTGAGTGTGCTGAAGAAATCCATCAGTGTATCTTCAGTGCCAGTCCAAATGCAAAAAATGTCGTCAATGAATCTTTTCCAAACTATACAATATTGTTTGTATGTTGGATTAGGGTAAACCACTTCTTCCTCAAAGGCCGCCATGTAGCTATTTGCATAAGGCGGGGCTACATTCGAGCCCATTGCGGTCCCTTTGGTCTGTAAATAGAAAGTGTCTCCAAACATAAAGAAATTCTTAGTAAGAACTATAGTCAATAGTTGTATACACAAATCTATAATCTCAGAAGGCTTTTCAGATGAGTGAAGAAGATGTCTCGTGCATGATATACCCTTCTGATGGGGAATAGAAGTGTATAAATCTTTAACGTCCAATGAGACGAGAATAGCATTGGCTGGTATTGTACCTAGATTGCTTATAGTCTGTAGAAAGTGTCCCGTATCAAGGAGATAAGACGGAGCCTTCCGTGTCAATGGTGTTAGTATTTCTCCAAGAAAATAGATAGTGGCGATAGTAACGACTCAGTGGAGGCCACTATCGGTCTCCCTGGGGGATTCTCTAAATTCTTGTGAATCTTGGGTAAGATATAAAACACAGGAGTTATTGGGTCTCGGGTGGTGAGAAACTCCTGTGTTTTAGAGTCGATGACACCCTGGGCTACGAAATTAGTCAAAGTATGTTGAATGAGTAGTTTGAGTTCACTTGTGGTTTTCACGTTTAACTTAGTGTAAATGTTATCATCGTTTAATTGTCGTGTGACCTCAGCGACATAGGCTGTTTTGTCCATTACACTATGGCACCCCCTTTGTCGGCTGGTTTAATAATGATCTTGTCGTCCTGTCTGAGGGATTGTAGTGCCTGAAAATCTAATGATGATAAATTAGATTGGTAGTGGAGTTGGCCTATCTCCATATCATGTCTTAGCTTAAGAAAGGCTGTGTTAATGAAATTGATAAAGGTTTCAACTGCACGTGAATTACGTGGTGGTTGAAAAGTACTCTTATTTCTAAGACCAAAATCTGTCACTGAAATCATAATTTCGGTATAGTCATCGCCGGTGTTGATAATTCAGGCGTCATTGCAAAATGTGCGGATAGTCTTAATCGTCGATAAAATCGATGGAGATCCATGTCCATGGTGAAAGTATCGAATTTGTAGGAAGGACAGAAGGAAAGTCCCTTCTGTAGCAAATTGTACTCGGCAACACTGAGGGTACGTGATGATATATTGACTACTAGGGGTAATTACCTGTGAGCGTGTGGTCCGAGTGAAGTCCATATCTCTTCTGTCTGCGCCCTCTGCGGGTCCTATTCTTCTTTGACGCCTTCTCTGGCCTAAAAAACGACTGGATCTGGTTTGGTAATCGCGTCTATCGGGTTCAGAACCTGAGGTGGAAGGGTCATTAGAAGAGTGAAAGTCAAATTGTGTATTGAACTGTCTAGGACCTGATTTGCTCAACCATTGGTAAACCCTATTATTGTCATAGTCCTCAGTATCTCTGCGGAACTTCAGACGTTTTCTGTTTTCTGTGTCCCGTTTGTGTTGCTCAATATTGGTCTTGATACGTTCCTTCATACTGGTGAGTTTTTCTGTCGTACCTGCTGTTGATAGTTGGGTTTCAATATTGGCGATTTTATCTTTGGTCATGGTAATCGCTCCTTGTAAGTGTTCGGCAGTTAGAGTCATGATGTCGAGTGAACATTTGTTCAAAATCTGCTCAAATTTGGTGCAGTATTCTGTGGAGTCGCTGAATAGAGTTGGACGAAGAGAAACTCGAAATCCCCGAGGAATCATGTTGACACGGAGGTATTCAGATAGAGTAGCATAGTGTAGCTCATAATTGACTTGGTGGCGTAATTCTCGTTCCAAGTCTCTTCCTCTGGCTTCTCGTGGTGGAGTCTTAAGGAAATCACTAGAAAGATGCAACTTGGACAAAATATTACTTCTTTCATCAATATTGTACGAAAAGACATTGGAAGTCATGATGACAGCGTGCTCACGAAAGGGTGCGTATAATGCTAAGATATAGCGTGGCACAGCTGTGTGTGGTGCACAAGTAGGAGCCCAACCACATTCAAGAATAAGAAAACTTGGCACTCAACTTAAATGATAAGGTAAATTTTATTGCAGTCACCAAAAAACAACGTTTCGGTCATCAATCGACCTTTTTCAAAGCACTGCAACAGATATACAGAATATATACATCATGCTATGGATAGACATTGAATAAATCTTCAAAGTACCCAAGTGTGAACATGAAAGAAAATATGTATAAAGAAAATAAATAAATCAATAAGATCACAGTGTATTGTGAATATGTGATACGATATGTTAACAAAGAAAAAAAGAATAAAAGAGAAGGGGGGAGAACTGAGAAACCTACCCGACTGCTTTGAGGGGTTTTCAAATGAATGACGATGAATCACATAAAAGTTATGAACTTTATCTTGTGAAGATATTAAGACTGCACCAAATAAAAATACAAATAAAATATGCTATAAGAAAATAAGTAGATAGAAAACTACAAAGAGTGAATGTAGTAAGCATACCTTATGGAAATGGTGAAATACCTGTGGCATATACTCAATGTGTCTTAATAAGACTCATAGCCTATAGGTGAGAAATACATCATATTAGATCAAGAAAAATATATATTCATCTTGTGGGATGTATCGGATCATGATAAGTGTGAATACTGTACCGCAGTGTAGTAAATGGTATTAATGGAACAAGTGCATCCACTATTTTAGAAACCTCATGAGATGCTTTTACCAAGTGTAAATAAAGGATGGGACCCAAATATAAGAATGCTGAGAATATATGGTATATTCCTTATGGTGATCAACAGACACTATGGTGAGGGTAGCATAGATATATAGGATCAGGTCAGAAGAGAGTAAGTAGGTATGAATAGTGTGCATTTGCTGAAGATATGTGATGTGGTTTCAAAGGTGTAATTATATACACTGCGGTGGTGAAGATTATAAGTTACAGCCTAATAATACGGTGGTGGTGAAAAAAGTTGAAAGCGCCATGGTGAACTTACATATAAGTTGCGGTACGATCTTTAAGGTGAAAGACACTGTGGTGATAACGGAATAGTCAGATGGAGAAAAGTCAATTGTTATAGTGCCGCTATATAGTGCGATAATAGCGGTGCAATCTTACCAGTGGTGGTGAGGTATAAGGTGCAGTCTTTTCCAACGCGGCATCCACCGCTTGTTGGTGTGTGCAGCGCCATATTGCGTCCCCATTTATGCCTCAAAGGCGGGATTAAGCGTGAGGATCTAAAGCGGAAGTCAGGGACCGGAAGTAGGCGGTATTCCTGCGTTCCACTGTGTGGAACCATGCGTTCCAGCAGCCATATTGGGGTTGTCCTGAGGCGGAGACTATTAAGATGCTGTGAGCATCATTAGGGAGAGAAAGGGAAACGCTGGCTCAGAGTTCAACAAGGGAGGGGGGAAGGTAATGTGGCTTCATATTGTTATAGCAGTCGAGTAGGGAGGTGAGGATGAGAGGAATCCAGAGAGGGACGAGGAACTTTTTCACATATTGATTCAATAAAGTCGACTCTGGAAAGAGAAAAGAGTGTTAAAACCTGTACTAAGGTAACACAAAATCATGTATATTAAACATAATGATAGGGACCCGTTTATGAGCTATTAGATGACAATAAAAAGATACAATAAAAGTTACAATCAATGTAATGGACACTTCAGATGAATGAATGAAGATCATAATCTCTATTTAAACCTTTTGGAGCAAGAGTTTGTAACTCGTGTATCCAAAAGGATTCTCTCTTCTTGAGATATTTAATGCGGTCGCCACCTCGTCTTTGTGATGTGACGAGTTCGATAATTTGGAACCTTAATTGTGCTATAGAATGCCCCATAGTGATGAAGTGATGTGGAACCGGTAATAGCATATTTTTGCACCTGATTGTGGATTTGTGTTTGGAAATTCGATCTTTAATGGGTTGAGTGGTTTCTCCCACGTACATCAAACCACAAGGGCATTTAATGAGATAAATTGCATATGAGGAATTGCATGGGAGTAGTCCTTAATATGATATTTTTTGCCTGAATGTGGGTGGAAGAAATTTTCCCCTTTCAGGACATTGTTGCACTGATTGCAGTGCAGGCAAGGATATGTCCCTACTTTTGGACTTGGATAGAAACCTTTGTGAGGTACCACGTGGTTGTATGCTCATATCAGCTCTAACTAGAGAGTCGCGGATATTGTGCGGACGTTTGTAACAGGGTAGAAATGGGTTTTGGAATTCTTCTATGTTAGGGTGGGCTGTTTTAAGAATATTCCAGTGTTTTCTTATTGTATGGTGCAGGATATGGACATATGGATGGTATTCATGCACCAAAGGTATACGTTTAGTTACTGGTTTGCGCATCCTCATTGAGGGTTTTATGGCTTCTGCTAATAAGGCAGAGGGATAGCCCCTTTCTTGAAATTTAGCACGCATTTCCTTAATCCTAATTTCATTTTGTGTGGGGTCAGACACAATTTGACGGACTCTTTGAAAATGTGATCGCGGGATAGCTCTTTTAGTGGAAAGAGGATGTAAACTGCTGTAGTGTAGAATGCTATTGCGATCAGTTGGTTTTCTATAGAGATCCGTTGAAAGTGTTCCATTGCTATCTTTGGTGACCATGGTGTCCAAAAAACTAACTTGATTTTGGCTGTGAGTAATAGTAAAGGTTAGTTCTGGCCAAGCTACATTGAGTGTGCTGAAGAAATCCATCAGTGTATCTTCAGTGCCAGTCCAAATGCAAAAAATGTCGTCAATGAATCTTTTCCAAACTATACAATATTGTTTGTATGTTGGATTAGGGTAAACCACTTCTTCCTCAAAGGCCGCCATGTAGCTATTTGCATAAGGCGGGGCTACATTCGAGCCCATTGCGGTCCCTTTGGTCTGTATATAGAAAGTGTCTCCAAACATAAAGAAATTCTTAGTAAGAACTATAGTCAATAGTTGTATACACAAATCTATAATCTCAGAAGGCTTTTCAGATGAGTGAAGAAGATGTCTCGTGCATGATATACCCTTCTGATGGGGAATAGAAGTGTATAAATCTTTAACGTCCAATGAGACGAGAATAGCATTGGCTGGTATTGTACCTAGATTGCTTATAGTCTGTAGAAAGTGTCCCGTATCAAGGAGATAAGACGGAGCCTTCCGTGTCAATGGTGTTAGTATTTTCTTAAAACAGCCCACCCTAACATAGAAGAATTCCAAAACCCATTTCTACCCTGTTACAAACGTCCGCACAATATCCGCGACTCTCTAGTTAGAGCTGATATGAGCATACAACCACGTGGTACCTCACAAAGGTTTCTATCCAAGCCAAAAGTAGGGACATATCCTTGCCTGCACTGCAATCAGTGCAACAATGTACTGAAAGGGGAAAATTTCTTCCACCCACATTCAGGCAAAAAATATCATATTAAGGACTACTCCACATGCAATTCCTCATATGCAATTTATCTCATTAAATGCCCTTGTGGTTTGATGTACGTGGGAGAAACCACTCAACCCATTAAAGATCGAATTTCCAAACACACAAATCCACAATCAGGTGCAAAAATATGCTATTACCGGTTCCACATCACTTCATCACTATGGGGCATTCTATAGCACAATTAAGGTTCCAAATTATCAAACTCGTCACATCACAAAGACGAGGTGGCGACCGCATTAAATATCTCAAGAAGAGAGAATCCTTTTGGATACACGAGTTACAAACTCTTGCTCCAAAAGGTTTAAATAGAGATTATGATCTTCATTCATTCATCTGAAGTGTCCATTACATTGATTGTAACTTTTATTGTATCTTTTTATTGTCATCTAATAGCTCATAAACGGGTCCCTATCATTATGTTTAATATACATGATTTTGTGTTACCTTAGTACAGGTTTTAACACTCTTTTCTCTTTCCAGAGTCGACTTTATTGAATCAATATGTGAAAAAGTTCCTCGTCCCTCTCTGGATTCCTCTCATCCTCACCTCCCTACTCGACTGCTATAACAATATGAAGCCACATTACCTTCCCCCTCCCTTGTTGAACTCTGAGCCAGCGTTTCCCTTTCTCTCCCTAATGATGCTCACAGCATCTTAATAGTCTCCGCCTCAGGACAACCCCAATATGGCTGCTGGAACGCATGGTTCCACACAGTGGAACGCAGGAATACCGCCTACTACCGGTCCCTGACTTCCGCTTTAGATCCTCACGCTTAATCCCGCCTTTGAGGCATAAATGGGGACGCAATATGGCGCTGCACACACCAACAAGCGGTGGATGCCGCGTTGGAAAAAGACTGCACCTTATACCTCACCACCACTGGTAAGATTGCACCTCTATTATCGCACTATATAGCGGCACTATAACAATTGACTTTTCTCCATCTGACTATTCCGTTATCACCACAGTGTCTTTCACCTTAAAGATCGTACCGCAACTTATATGTAAGTTCACCATGGCGCTTTCAACTTTTTTCACCACCACCGTATTATTAGGCTGTAACTTATAATCTTCACCACCGCAGTGTATATAATTACACCTTTGAAACCACATCACATATCTTCAGCAAATGCACACTATTCATACCTACTTACTCTCTTCTGACCTGATCCTATATATCTATGCTACCCTCACCATAGTGTCTGTTGATCACCATAAGGAATATACCATATATTCTCAGCATTCTTATATTTGGGTCCCATCCTTTATTTACACTTGGTAAAAGCATCTCATGAGGTTTCTAAAATAGTGGATACACTTGTTCCATTAATACCATTTACTACACTGCGGTACAGTATTCGCACTTATCATGATCCGATACATCCCACAAGATGAATATATATTTTTCTTGATCTAATATGATGTATTTCTCACCTATAGGCTATGAGCTCTTATTAAGACACATTGACTATATGCCACAGGTATTTCACCATTTCCATAAGGTATGCTTACTACATTCACTCTTTGTAGTTTTCTATCTACTTATTTTCTTATAGCATATTTTATTTGTATTTTTATTTGGTGCAGTCTTAATATCTTCACAAGATAAAGTTCATAACTTTTATGTGATTCATCGTCATTCATTTGAAAACCCCTCAAAGCAGTCGGGTAGGTTTCTCAGTTCTCCCCCCTTCTCTTTTATTCTTTTTTTCTTTGTTAACATATCGTATCACATATTCACAATACACTGTGATCTTATTGATTTATTTATTTTCTTTATACATATTTTCTTTCATGTTCACACTTGGGTACTTTGAAGATTTATTCAATGTCTATCCATAGCATGATGTATATATTCTGTATATCTGTTGCAGTGCTTTGAAAAAGGTCGATTGATGACCGAAACGTTGTTTTTTGGTGACTGCAATAAAATTTACCTTATCATTTAAGTTGAGTGCCAAGTTTTCTTATTCGTGATACAGATGAAATCCGTGAGGGATCCATTCAATACACCGTGTTCCAAATTATTATGCAAATTGGTTTGTAAGTGTCATAGCTTTTATTTTTTTGTCAATGAAACCCATTGATGGTATTGTGTCTCTGTGTTCTTTGGATCACTGAAATCAATCTCAGATACCTGGATAATTATTTTGCCATGTGTGCCCAATAAAAGGAAAACTGAAATGTTCCACACTATTAAGCAGGCCAGAGTTTTCAAGTAACATGGGAAAGAAAAAGGATCTCTCTGCTGAAAAGCATCAAATAGTGCAATGCCTTGGTCAAGGGATGAAAACATTATATATTTCCCGAAAACTTAAGAGTGATCATCGTACTGTTAAGAGATTTGTGACTGATTCTGAGCACAGACATATTCGTGCTGATAAAGGCAGAATGAGGAAGGTTTCTGCCAGGCAAGTTCGTCGGATTAAGAGAGAAGCTGCTAAAAACCATTACAAACCAGCAAACAGATATTTGAAGCTGCTGATGCCTCTGGAGTACCTCGAACCTCAAGGTGTAGGATCCTTCAAAGGCTTGCTGTGGTGCATAAACCTAAACCCCTAAACAGTGTTCAGAAGCAGAAATGGTTACAGTGGGCCCAGACATACCTGAAGACTAATTTTCAAACAGTCTTGTTTACTGATGAGTGTCGAGCAACTCTTCTGGTCCAGATGGATGGAGTAGTGGATGGTTGGTGGATGGTCACCATGTCCCAACAAGGCTGCAACGTCAGCAAGGAGGTGGAGGAGTTATGCTTTGGGCCGGAATCATGGGGAAACAGCTGGTAGGG
Source organism: Oophaga sylvatica (assembly GCA_033576555.1). Taxonomy (NCBI): domain Eukaryota; kingdom Metazoa; phylum Chordata; class Amphibia; order Anura; family Dendrobatidae; genus Oophaga; species Oophaga sylvatica. Next base: position 236,136,445 of record JARQOD010000002.1, read on the forward strand.
CCCTTTAAGGTTTCTGAAGGTGTAAAAATGACCTCTGCAAAGTATATAGAGTTTCTGACTGACAACTTTCTTCCATGGTATAAAATGCAGAAATGTGCCTTCAGGAGCAAAATCATCTTCATGCATGACAATGCACCATCTCATGCTGCAAAGAATACCTCAGAGTCATTGGATGCTATGGGCATAAAAGGAGATAAACTCATGGTGTGGCTACCATCTTCCCCTGACCCAACACTATAGAGAACCTCTGGAGTATCATCAAGCAAAAGATCTATGAGGGTGGGAGGCAGTTAACATCAAAACAGCAGCTGTAGGAGGCTATTCTGACTTCATACAAAGAAATACAAGCAGAAACTCTCCAAAAACTCACAAGTTCAATGGATGCAAGAATTGTGAAGGTGATATCAAAGAAGGGTTCCTATGTTAATATGTAACTTGACCTGTTAGGATGTTTTGGAGTTAAACAGCTTTTTTGTTCAGTGAATGTGACCTCCATTCCACAAATGAGCATTTTCAGCTCTTTAAAACATATCAAATGTTTAGAAATTTTACTGTGCATAATAATTTGGAACAGTGCATTTTGAGTTTTTATTCATTTTGGAGATTATACTGTTATCATTGGCAGGTTTCTTCAATAAAATTTGATATATACTCTAACGGGTGATGACTTTTATTAGAATGACTGTCATTTGCACCAGCCACTTAGGAAAATCAGAGAAAAATATAATTTGCGTAATAATTTGGAACATGTGTATAATCAGACAGCAGAGTTACTCTTGTCTGCATCTGGCCTCTGTTCAGCTGTGTCCTTTTCAGAAGTGCCCAAAACTGTGGTCGACAGCACTTTTATGCAATCCTAAAAAGATGGACACCGCCAGATCACAGGTCAGTGCCTACATCTTCCGTTGAGGGTTCTGTCTGAATCATGTATTTCAGAGTTTTACATGGAAATCCTGGTGTAAGCGCTCAGTGATGAGCGGAGGGTAAATGCAATCTTTGGGAGGCAGAATGAAAATATCTACAGCAGGTGAAGAATTGGTTTTATTTACTTTTTACGCCATTACTCATATGCTATAAGTGATTAGGTGACTTTATTCTTTTGGTCGGTACAATTACAGTGATATCAGATTTATATCGGGTTTTTGTGTTTGGCTGCTGTCATACAGTATAAGACGCTTTTTATTGCAAAAAAATGATTTTTTGCATCACTATATTTTGAGAGCTATATTTTTTTCCAAATTTTGGCCCACAGAGTCATGTGAGGGCTTGTTTTTTTGCGAGATAAGATGGCATTTTTGTTGGTACCATTTTCAGACTCATGACATTTTTTGATCTCTTTCTGTTCCGATTTTTGGGAGGCAGAATAACCAAAACCAGCAATTCAGGAATTTTTTTGGGGGAGAGGGTTATGTCGTTCCGCATGTGGTAAAATTGATAAGGCAGTTTTATTCTTTGTGTCATTACTATTACAGTGATGTGTCATTTATATATTTTTTTAAGTTTTAGCGCTTTTTTACTTAATAAAAACTATTTTAAAGAAAAAATAATTATTTTTGCATTGCTTTATTCTGAGAGCTATAACTTTTTTTATTTTTATGCTGATGGAGCTGTATGACAGCTTTTTTTGAAGTACAAGATGATGTTTTCAGTTGTACAATGTTTATATCCTTTTTTTATAGCGTTTTATTTCACTTTTTGTTCAGTGGTATGATGATAAAACATTGTTTTCTGCCTTGTTTTTTATTTTTTTATGGTGCTAACTAAATGGGTTAACCAGTGAGACAGTTTTATAGGTCAGATCGTTCTGGATGCAGCGATACTAAATATGTGTACTCTTTTTTGTTATTTTTTTTCATACAAATATTTATTCATGGGGACAATATATTTTGATTTTTTTATTACTTTTTTTTTATTTTTTATATTTTTACTATTCTTTTCTTTTTTTTTTTACTTTTTTTAACGTTTCTACTTTGTTCCATTGGGTGACTATCATTTTTTGAAGGCTGCTAGCTTGTATAGCATGAGGATGCAGCAGAATCCCTAAGCTATGCAAACAGTCAGCTCTGAACTGACAGGTAAATTTGCTGATCATACTCTGAGCATGATCTATCAACTTTACTAGCTCTGGTGACCCGGATGTTGTCCTGATGACATCGGGTCACCATGGCAATGATTGGAACCCCGCATGACGCTGCGAGGTCTCAGATCCAAGGGGAGAGGGTTTGTCATCCCTCTGCTGGCTCCCAGAATGCTGTGATCATGTTAGGGGGTTAAAGTGTTGGGAGCCGTGCGTGACCAATAATGGCACTGAGTGTTGGGTGTCAGCTGTCAGAATCAGCTGATACACGGCAGCTATCCTGCGTGCACAGCCTGTTTTCACGCACGATCGCGATACAGTAATAATACGCCCTGAAAGGGGTTAAACAAGATATTTACATGACACAAAATATTTAAGAAATAACATTTACCATATGATAATTTTATATAGAATTATTTCTAAGTTTTAACATACGCTCTGTATTTTAGTTATTTTTTTTACCTTCAGCAATTGGTGTACATATGCAGTCTCAACTGCACAGATTTCATATGGGATTGCTGAGTACAGTGCTCAGGTATTTCTGTCAGTCCCATAGACAATGAAAGATGGGAAGCCTCTTGTGCATCTCTGCTCTATTTAGAACTGGGTTACACTGCACCACTTTTTGGGTCACTGGAGTCACAATGATCAAATCCTCAACAATTTGCAAGGTAATTTTGCATTCTGTGAGCAGTTGATAGCTGTCACGAGGGTGTCACGTCCCATTGGAAGACCTGGAGTTAGATGGTCACGTTGGGTAATGAATTGCAGGTCTTCTTTAGAGATGGTATTATTTGTGTCCCACATTAAATGGATTTAGTTTCCTCCATTGCTGAAGACCTTAATGACCCTTTATATGCTGGTCAGAAACATGCAGCTCCATTTCAACTGCTTCTGATCTGGTCATTACCTCTTCCTATAAAAACTGGTCAGACCTTCTTGTCCCTGCTGGTGAAAGATTTATCTTCCTGTGGAGTGTGTGCTAAAGTTAAGTGGTTGGAGTATAGTTGTTGTAGTACGTGTGTGTTTATCTCCTGGTCCCTGAACCCATTTAGTTTATTCCTCCCTGTCCCTATCCTCCTCCCTATTGTTGGTTCAGTGCTTTTGTATGATAGAAATTTTCTGCTATCCCTGTTTTGTTTTTGTGTCTTGTTTATTTTACTTTTCTGTCCCATGCCTCATGGGGTGTGGAGGGGACAGATCAGGGATTAACAGGAGCATAGTAAAGTAGAAGACTTTGGCCTCTCTAACTTCAAGAGTACCCCTGGGACAGGGATCGTTAGTGTCCCAGTTCCAGGGACAGTTTGAGGCCCCCTTCCATACCGAAGACCTTTACAGAGCGACTACAGCTTAATTTTTTAGGAAGAACCTCTTAATAACACTCCATATCAGATTATAGTGACATCCTAAATAGTGCACACCTGTTGTATAAATATACACACATTTCACCAAAACCTGATGCACAAAAATAAATTGTCAACTGACCACAGCTTTGAACAACCTGAGCACTACTCTATGAATGTCATGCTTCTGTATTAAAACCCTTAAGCCTGTGCTTCGTGGTTGGCTTCTCTGTCCACTAAGCCACAGCAGATATACCTTTTGTCTAGGTGTTTAGTTTCTGTTATCCTTTCTGCAGTCTGATAAGGGTAACAGGTGTTTTCATTTGCTCATTTGTCTGCCCTATCACCTTTCAGGTGCAGATTTGTTTACCTGTATTGGTATTAATGATGCTTTAATGATATTTTACACTGCTCATCATTATTATTACAATTGTTAAACTATATCACTGCATAATGATCACGTGTTGTTTCTGTTTTTATATTTATTTACTTTGTTTCCACTTTTTCATTTTTTTATCGATTTCTCATTCATACTACAATTCATACAGTACTATACAATTTATATTTGCTTATCATTTGTGGACATGGATTGCTTCAGAAGCCACCATAATGATGCTTGTTTTTAATAATCTGGCAATGCTATGATCCTGTTGTTTTGAATAATCATATACTATATATTATTCACTTTTTATTTGTAGAGAAATTTTCACTAAGATACACTTAGCAATTTTCCTGTCTACTTTCAACCTGTCATTTTCTGCCCTCTACCACCCATTTCCAGCATGGGCATTATGACACTTAAAATATTGCTGCTTCCTTTGGTCTTCCTAAAAATGGCTGCCGATATACATATGGATGTTGCGACCTGATGCCATGTTGCTTCTGCCTAGGATATTCATGACTGACATTATTTGACATGGTCTGTGGCGCTCAAGCACCTACAAATTTGCAACATTTAGTCATACTATATAAACTAGAGAAAGGCATGGTACTGTGCACTTTAACTTCTAAAAGCAACACATGAAACATGTGTTAGAGTGGCTTGGAGGGCTCATTGTCAATGAGACACCATGGGTAAGCCATGTACTGGACCGTAATTTATGCATCCTAATTGTGATTTGTGATACATATGGGCATTTATTGATATAATGGATTTCCTGTTTTCTGTCCATAATTTTACCACTATGAAATAGATGTGAAATGCTGGTTCTGATGTTGCACGGGAAGGTTGTGCTCGCACACTGTCACAGTGCACGTCATGACATCATGATGATTTAAGAGACCTTATCTGATGTTGAATACAGACATCAGTGCAAATTTATCAAAACTGTTTAAGTGTTAGACAGCGCAAACAGAGATTAGACAGTCTGAAAATGTATCAAATTTATATAAGTGGTTCATGCCATTTAATAATTGTGGTATATCGCTAGACTGACTAGTCAAAGTTTAGACAACCTATCAGTTGAATTACTTTGTGTCAGAAATTTTCAACAATAGTTTGGCAGTTTGTTTAGCTCACAGTGTTGCCTTTAGGTTGTATTCTTTCTGGTATGTCACTCCTCCTAGAAGAGCAAGGCGCAGAAAGTGTTTAAAATACATAATTAATATGATGAAAGTCAGTAAATTCCATTTTTTATGCAAATTGTTCCCTACTTATGGCGCATTTAGCTTAATAAATCTCTACCATCATGTTCTGCTCCGAAGCTTATGTCAATAACTGGAGCACTGTCATTCCAGTCGAGAAGCCCGGATAACATTGGGTGCTATTAATCATGTAATTTTGAGTGGAGGCTTATTATATATGGAGAACAGACAATAAAAATTATGTACTTTTAAATTGTCATAATTGGACGGAAAAGTATTCACATCGATTTTTCTGGCTAACACGGTACCACTATATAATTTATTATTGTACACCGTACTTTTAAATTCAAACACTATTTGAACTAAACAAGTAGGCTTGTGAACCAAAATGAGATATAGCTTTACTTACTTGAAAACATACTAGTTGAAATGTACTAGATGTATATATGCAAATAAAACCTTCTTATAAAAGCTACTGTTGGATTGCAGACCCAGATTCTCAGACAAGAGGACTTATGACTTATGAGTACACTTCACAGCTTTATAGAGAGCAGTAGCTTAACCAGTACAGCAAAACTTCCAGAGTGTTTTGTACGCTATGACACTATTAGCTGGTCTCTCAGTATAAAACAGATTTATAAATAGCTAACAATAGTGCGGTTTCTTCTGGAGAGGCAAGTTCAGTTTTGGGCACCATTAATAAAAAAAATTGTTCTCAAGTTGAAAATAATGCAAAGATGAGTCAAGGAACAGATACGGGACATGAAGAACTTTAGTTTGGAGACAAAATGTATTTGTTTAGCCTCAAGAAGAAACAGTATAACTATCTTTTCAGTTTTTATTCCATAAATCAATAGTACACATGAAAATAAGCAACTTTAAAATAAATCTTATAAGACAAATCTGCTTCTTTCTCTGCCAAAATTGATCAGTCATTATCAAAATTCTCAATTCTGAGGTAAACTCTGCATTCAGGAAAGACAGACTTTCCCATTACTGAGATAGGAGATAATGCTAACTATGGTTACGTTTAGGCTAAGTGCACACGTTCAGGAATGTTTGCAGAATTTTCCTGAGCAAAAACTGACTTTTTCCGCGGTAAAAACATGCGTTTTTTCGCTGGTTTTTCACGTTTTTGGTGCGGTTTTTGAGCGGATTTGACGCGTTTTACCGCGATTTTTTCCTGAACTTTCTAGGTCAATAATATAGCGGGAAAAACGCTAGAATTCTGCGAAATTAATGAACATGTTGGTTCTTTTTCCGAGATGCGTTTTTTTTCACGGAAAAAAACGCACCATGTGCACAAAAATTGCAGAATTCATTCTAAATGATAGGATGCTTAAATCATGCGTTTTTGACGCGTTTTTTCCCGCGAAAAAAACGTGAAAAAAATGCAAATAATCCTGAACGTGTGCACTTAGCCTTAAAGGGGGCTCATGATTTTCTTGTTCAGGTACATAAAAGGTATATACAAGTACTTGGTGAAAAGCTGTTCCATGCATCATCTCCTCAAGAGAAAAGTGAGTACTTCCTTAAGCAGGGATGCATAACTATTTTGGTCCGAGTGCCACAATATTATCAGAGGGTTACTTTTTGAGATAATTACTGCATATTGAAAATACAGTATGTTCCATAGATATCAAATAGGTTCTGATTGCATTCATAGAGCTCCCATGTGTCAGGAAGATAGAGGTAACCGTCTCATGGGTTAGCAGTCCAAAAAAGAAGATACCGTACATTCAGCTGTCTTCATTGGACTTATTGCCAGATGCTGTCAGTCAAGTGTTTTCCTTGTCCCATAAATTACAATGAATATAACACCACTCACGCATGGCCACTTCTTCACCTAATCTCCTCCATGTGCTACAGGGGTCAAGACTCTCCTGTTCAGCCAAAATATGACTGGCCCAGAAATGGCAACACAGCACACCATTCATAAATACCCATCCCTACAAGGCTACTCACAACTGCTGTTCTCCATAACATGAAAATACATGTGACCAGACAGTACGAAGATGATTAATAGCCAAACAAAAGGGTATCGCAGGCTCCATGTGACCACTAGGCCTCAAATTGTGCACATGGGATATATAGCTAAAAAGATTAACACAGGAGAGTTTGAAAAAGTCTATAATTAGCTGTTTGTAAACTAATTTATTGAGTGGGGGGGTTTCTGGGACTTTTAATAAATCACTAATATTTCATTAATAGAAGTTAATGTCTAAAGACATAATGAATAGTAATATCGCATATAAGTGACTTAAAGACAACCCCCACAATGGAAAATATAACACTAGGTAAACAATTAAGGATCCACAACATGATTAATGCTGTCACATTAAATAAAAGTTAGTTGAACTTCTACATTTCGGCAGCACTGAATTGCCATCTGATGTGTATGGTGGCCTCCTCATCCTGATCTGACAATTGATGTTGATGGTGAGAAGGATCAGGATAACTAAAATGTAAAAGTCCAATCATCTTGCTTTCAGGGGAGATAAGTACCTCTGGCGCTATCTCTCCAGATAAGCCAGTGCATGAGTTTATTGGTACGGAGGAGTTTGGAAAGATGAGTACTCAGCCAGCAGCTATCTCCTGAATGGGCTATCCCAAAAATCCCTTTATGATATGAATTGACAGAAGAATTGCAACTTTATTCAGATTAAAGATTATTATTTTACAACGCATGGCATTTTCCATATAAATTCTGTATCCTACTTAGAGATAAAATAAAAATAAGCCTTATAATAGTTTTTTTTATTTTAATTGTTACAAACTTGTTAAATTTATTTATTTTATGATTAGACAAATATTTAATTGTGTTTTGCATTTCTGTTTTCTCTTTAAGAACTATTCTGTACTGGATATGAGACCTCCTCCAACTGTCATCACTTTGAACAATGCCATGTACTGGCAAGAATTTGAAGAAGCATGTGTCTATGAGTGTCTGGATGGTAAAGACTGTCAAAGCTTCTTTTGTTGTTATGATGAATGTAAATCAGGCTCATGGAGAAGAGGTCGGATACATATAGACCTTCTAGAATTGGACTCCTACTCCAGAGTGTTTTTTCCAACATCATTCTTGCTATTTAACCTTGTGTACTGGGTTGGATATCTTTACCTATAGAAACTTGCAATGTGAAGACTGCTTTTATTTTAATTATAAGGACGAACAAACCTACTGGATATAAAAGACTTTCTCTCCTAATATTGACCAATATGCTTGAAGTATGTTTGTCAAGGATAAAGCAAGAACAAAGGACTCTATTTAAAGAGTTTAACTGTAAAATGTTATTACTAATGCCTAAATACTTTTTATCACAAAACAAGGCTTATACATTCTTATATCCGAAAATCTATATTTGGCATAGAAAATTATACTGGAAAAGAGCTATGAAAATTTATTGTACATTAAAAAGTGACAAAAATACCACTGCATCCTTTTATTACAATTGTCTTTAATTTCTATTTAAAATAAAGTAATTTTTTTTATCAAACAAGAACTAATTTATTTATTTAAAAATCTGTCTTGTCCACATGATTTAGAAGTTAAAAAAAGGAAAAGGATACATAATATTTTAGAAAATAAATTATTACATTTAAGTAATCAAAATAAAAGCTGAAGTGTAAAGAATTTTTAGATTTTGAGGAGAAATTTTAAGTTTATTAGAAAATTTTATACAGCTTTAGCAAAAATTAAGAGACCACTGCAAAATTTTCAGTTTGTCTGATTTTTCTCTATGTAGGTGTATTTTTGTGTAAAATGTAAATTGCTATTTTATTTTATACACTACTGACAACATGACTCCGAATTTCCAAGCAATAAACTTTGTATTTATTTTCAGAAAATGAGAAATGGTCAAAATGACTAAAAATGCAGTGCTTGAAGACCTCAAATAATGCTAAGAAAACAAATTCATAATTATTTAGAAACAACAATACTAATGTTTTAACTCAGGAAGAGTTCAGAAATCAATATTTTGTGGAATAACCATGATTTTTAATCACAGCTTTCATGCGTCTTGGCATGCTTTCCACCAGTCTTTCCCACTGTTTTTGGTGACCTTATGCCACTCCTGGTACAAAAATTTAAGCAGTTCTTTGTTTGACGGCTTGTGATTATCCATCTTCCTCTTGATTACATTCCAGAGGTTTTCAATGGGGTTCAGGTCTGGAGATTGGGTTGGCCATGACAGGGATTTGATGTGGTGGTCCTTCATCCACACATTGTTTGACCTATATGTGTGGCATGGCACATTGTCCTGCTGGAAAAAACATTCCTCAGAGTAGGGGAATATTGCCTGAGCAGAAGGAATCCACTGTTTTTCCAGGATAGCCTTCTATGCGGCTTGATTCATACAGATTAACCTGCCCGTTTCCAGCCTTGTTGAAGCATCCTCAGATCATCACCGATCCTCCACCAAATTTCACAAAACCTGTTTTCACCTTCCTGACAAGCCAATTTTTACAATCTTGACCACTGTCAATTTATGAGAACGCTTCAATGGATCCCAATGATTTTGAGACTGTTCTCTCATGACATATTGTACTTCATGAAAGTGGTAAAATTTCTTTCGTATGACTTATGTTTATTTGGGAAAAAAAACTGAAAGTTGGTGAAAATTTTAAAAATTTCACAATTTTCAAACTTTTAATTTTTATGCCCATAAATCGAGAGTCATATCACACAAAATAGTTAATAAATAACATTTCCCACATGTCTGTTTTACATTAGCACAATTTTGAAAGGTAATTTTTTTTTGTTAGGAAGTTATAAGGGGTAAAAGATGATCAGCGATTTCTAATTTTTACAACAAATTTTGCAAAACCATTTTTTTAAGGGACCACTGTTATGATTTGGTAGCTGAGGAGAGCAGGCAAAAACGGCAATACACCAGAGAGGTTGGAATCTACTGGATTGCAGTACCCTGACTAACCACCAACAACTAAAGGCAGCTGTGGAGCGTTCCTACGTTGGTCCTAGACGCCTCGTCACAGCCTGAGAGGTTAACTACACCTAAAGATAGAAAGAGGAAAGCTATCTGCCCCGGAGCAGATCCCCAAAGAACATAGGAAGCCCCCAAACATGTAATGGCCGTTAGACAAGAGGAAATACAGACACAGACAGAAAATAGTATGAGCAAATGTTGGGGCCCAATCTACCTGGACAGAAAAGGATAGGAAGGACACTTACTGCAATCCAAAAAACCCTAAAAAATACCAACTCTACTAATTGAAAAAACACCTGAGATCACACGACCTCTACCACCTAAATCAGTTCTCTGGTGTCACAAAACTAAGCCGCAGCCACTGAAAAAACTGGAAAAGGCAAATGAACAAATAACAGTGGCTCAGATAAACTGAGAGGAGCACAAGCCCCCGGAGGGGACCTGGCTGACCTCCACAGAAGAGCAGAGAACAATGCAAAAAGCAAGAAGAAAAATAAAAGCAGAAAATATCTTATCTGATAGCAGAAGATGCAGGCAAGACTCAGCAAGCTTCCAAGTGAACCAGGAACCACAGTTGAGACAAGAACAATTGATCACCGGCAACCATGAAGGGAGGGAACCTCCCTTATATAAGACCAGTCTGTAATTCCTGATTGCCAATCTTCATTGAATGGTTCAGTACTATTTGTAACCACCAGAGGGAGCATTCTGCTCAGAATTCATTTCTAACACATTCACAACAGACCCCCCCGTTGAGGAGGGGTCACCGAACCCTCATTTGGGCAACCAGGTCGGTCAGGATGAGCTCTGTGATATGCACGGATCAGTCTCCTAGCATGGATGTCCGAAGCAAACACCCAAGAATTGTCCTCCTGACCATAACCTCTCCACTTAACCAAAAAATGGAGTTTCCGTCTAGAAAAACGAGAATCCAATATTTTCTCAACCACATACTCCAGATTGCCCTCAACCAAAACAGGGTCAGGAGGCGCAGCCATAGGAATCACTGGCTCGACAAACCTCTTCAATAAGGACTTGTGGAACACATTATGGATCTTAAATGTCCCTGGAAGAAGTAAACGAAAGGAAACAGGATTAAGAATCTCCAAGATCTTATAAGGTCCAATGAGCCTAGGCTTAAACTTAGGAGATTCAACTCTCATAGGGATATTTCTTGAGGACAACCAGACCAAGTCCCCCACTTCAAACCGAGGACCATCAGTCCTATGCTGGTTGGCAAACCGCTGGGCCCTCTCCTGAGAGAGGGACAACCTCTCCACTACCTGGTCCCAAATCTGCTGCATACGCTCCACAACAGAGTCAACACCTGTCCCGAAGAAAATCGAGGGTGAAACCCAAAATTGCAGAAAAATGGAGACATCAAAGTGGCAGAGCTAGCCCTATTATTAAGAGCAGACTCAGCCAAAGGCAAAAAAGAGACCCAGTCATCTTAATCAGCAGACACAAAGCATCTCAGATAAGTCTCCAATGTCTGGTTTGTTCTCTCAGTTTGTCCATTGGTCTGAGGATGAAAAGCTGAGGAGAAAGACAATTGAACACCAAGTTTAGAACAAAAAGTCCTCCAAAATCTGGAAACAAACTGGACTCCTCTGTCAGACACAATGTTCTCAGGAATGCCGTGTAACTGAACCACGTGCTGAAGGAACAAAGGCACCAATTCGGAGGAGGAAGGCAACTTAGGTAATGGCACAAGATGTATCATTTTGGAAAACCTATCACAAATCACCCAGATAACGGTCATTCTCTGAGAAACAGGGAGGTCGGAAATGAAATCCATAGAGATATGGGTCCATGGTCTCTTGGGCACAGGCAATGGCATCAACAAACCACTAGAGCGAGAGCAAGGCTTGGAGCGAGAGCAAGTCCCGCAGGACTGCACAAATTCCCTGACGTCACGAGACAAAGTAGGCCACCAAAAGGACCGACTAACCAAGTCTCTGGTACCAAAAATTCTGGGATGACTGGCCTACGCGGAACAATGAATCTCAGACATCACACTCTTTTTCCACCGGTCTGGGACAAACAATTTCCCAATAGGGCAGCGCTCGGGTTTATCCTCCTGACACCCTTCCAGAGCCAGTCTCAAATTGGGCGAGATGGCAGAAAGAACTACACCTTCTTTCAAAATAACAGCAGGATCAGATAACTCAGGAGAGTCCACAAGGAAACTCCTCGAGAGGGCATCCACCTTAACATTCTTAGTGCCAGGAAGAAAGGAAACCACAAAATTAAAATTGTGAAAAACAAGGCCCACCTGGCCTGTCTAGGATTAAGTCGCTTGGCTGATTCCAGATAAACCAGATTCTTATAGTCCGTGAGGACCACCACCTGATGTTTGGCTCCCTCCAGCCAATGTCTCCACTCTTCAAAAGCCCACTTCATGGCCAATAACTCCCGATTAGCCACGTCATAATTACGTTCAGTTGGAGAAAATTTTCGAGAGAAAAAGGCACAAGGGTTACTTTTAGAGGTCTCTGGATCTCTTTGGGACAAAACGGCACCTGCCCCAATTTCAGAAGCATCAACCTCCACCTGAAATGGCAGAGAAACATCAGGCTGCCGTAGAACAGGAGCAGAAGTGAATCTCTGCTTAAGTTCCTGAAACGCAGAGACTGCCTCAGGAGGCCAATTCACCACATCAGAACTAGAGTTGAGCGATACTTTCCAATATCCAAAAATATCGGATCGGAATGGTATCGCCGATATCACTAAAATATCGGCGATACCCGATACCGATACCGGAAGTCCCATGTAAGTCTATGGGAACAAAATATCGCAACTAAAAAAACACTTTATTTCCTTGTAAACACAAAATATACACACATAGTGATATGGAAATTTAATTAGGATAAAAATATCCTGTGTTTGCTGCTTGCCATGTCCAAATCTCTATATAATGTCTTTTTGAGCGCTCAGAACGAAATGAGGACTGTCCACACGAAAGTGTCAGTATAACAGTTCGTCAAAGACATACATTTATTATTGTTTCAAGTTTTTATACGTTTACAAAAAGGGGCTGGTTAGTCAATTAACATACAATTAAAAGCTGCTAGATTATTGGCTGTTCTAGTGTAAATATGATAATTATGATAATCATGATTAAAAGAGCTGAAGTTGCAGAATTATTGTTTATATTCTTGTGACCTAGTTGCCTTACATAACTATAATGTAAACAACAGATATCTAATAGGACATTTTGTACTTCATGCATTTGTTCCTTTACGAAGGTATTATGAAGGCCAGATTTCTTTAAAACGACTGATTATATCTGGCCTAGAAATATGTGAGCACAAGGTTTTTTTAGCAAGTGAGATCTATCTAACTGTGAACTGTGAATACATATATGTGAATATACTTTGAATATATGGAATACATATATATTTCCATGACAGTCCCCCCTTAGATACCACTTGACCTAAAAACCTGATCCTGGCCCAAAGCGCTGCAACTCTTTTATGCTGCCGGTGAGTTGAGACACCCCTAGTGCATGTCTCCCCCACCGAATACAGACTTTTCGCAAATGGGCGGTCAGGAGGACTGTCCCTGTCGGGGGTTTATGTGTTTGCAATCATAATCTCATAGTTGATATGATGTTTCATCAAGGATGTGTATTCTCAGTCTGGAGGTAGTTCGGAGATCTGGTCAAGCCAGGCAGTTCCATCCGGACTGGTGCGAGGTCCAAGATGGTGAGTGGCATCAAATTGGTTGTCTCCTGAACAGTTTTTTCCATTTTCCTGCGGATACAAGGAATAACACAGCAACCAGTAATTAATGCAAAAATGAGAACCCCCATAATGGCTGTCCCAACCTGTGCCAACATTTTCTGCCACCCACTCATCCACCCAAAGTATCGATCCCATGGGTCAGTGACACCTGAGTTCTGTTTCAGTTCCTCTGATAACTCATTAAGTTTCTGTATTGCCATTGTGACTTTACCATTTGGGCCAGTGTTGTCTGGGATGTAGGTGCAACAGGTGTCTTTGATCATTTTGTAAACACCTCCTTTCTCAGCTAGAATCATATCCAAAGCCATTCTATTCTGGAATGCCATAATGGAAGTGGGGCCTAACTATGCTGCCAAACCTTTTACAGCATCTATGGTGAAGTTAACAAATCTCTGCTGGTTATAATAGATGTAATTTATCCAATCAACATTTTTGTTTATAGTGACTCAAATCCTGCTTTAACTTGGTCTCTGGCCTTGAACTCATCAGGTAGGTCATCTGGTCATCTGTCTGGTCAGTCAGAGCATCCACGACATCCTTCATGGCTTAGGTGTCTCTCCTGGTACGGGAGCTTCCTTGCAATGCGATACGTGGATTCAAACAGGCTTTCCCTCTAGTTACACAGAGGTTGATGTCATCTGGGGCTCTTGGACAGGATCATCAAATCTGGCAGTGAGGAGAAAAACTCGAGAATGGACATTAGTTTTTGACCAATTCAATTACATAAGTGTTATGATTTGGTAGCTGAGGAGAGCAGGCAAAAAAAAAACAATACACCAGAGAGGTTGGAATCTATGGGATTGCAGTACCCTGACTAACCACCACAACTAAAGGCAGCCGTGGAGCATTCCAACGTTGGTCCTAGACGCCTCGTCACAGCCTGAGAAGCTAACTACACCTAAAGATAGAAAAAGGAAAGCTATCTGCCCCGGAGCAGATCCCCAAAGAACATAGGAAGCCCCCAAACATGTAATGGCGGTTAGACAAGAGGAAATACAGACACAGACAGAAAATAGAATGAGCAAACGCTGGGGCCCAATCTGTCTAGATAGAAGAGGATAGGAAAGGCACTTACTGCAACCCCAAAAAACCCTGAAAATTACCAACTCTACTAATTACAAAAACACCTGAGATCACACGACCTCTACCACCTAAATTAGTTCTCTGGTGTAACAAAAACTAAACAGCAACCACTGAAAAAACTGGAAAAGGCAAATGAACAAACAGTGGCTGAACTAAACTGAGAGGAGCATAAGCCCCCCGAAGGGGACCCGGCAGACCCCCACAGAAGTGCAGGACAAAATGCAGGCACCAAAAAACTAAAAGAAGAAAATGTCTTATCTGTTAGCAGAAGATGCAGGCACGAAACAGCTTTTCTGGGTCTCTGGGAGTGTGCCTTATGCTAAACAGTGCAATAGGGAGTGTGTCATGCCATGGTTTGCGTGTCTCTTGGGCAATTTTTTCAGCATTCTATTCTTAAGTGTTTCGTTCAGTTTTTCTACCTTCCTGCTGCTCTGGGGGTGGTAAGGAGTGTGTAGGCCTAAATCTGACCCTACTGCTAATCGGGTCTTGTGTGTCAGATTTGCTGTGAATGCGGGTCCCTGATCACTTTCTATCATTTCTGGAACCCCGTATCTGCACACTATTTTCCGAAAGTAGCTTCTTTGCAGTAGTCTTTGCTGACTTGGAAGGCTTCTGTTCATCTTGAAAATACTTCTTTTGACCACAATGGCGTATTTGAATCCTTCACTTGGCGATATCTGGATGTGGTCTATCTGGATCCTTTGAAGCTGGTAGAGTGGTCTTTCCAGATGAGGTGAGGGGGTCTTTCTTCCATACATCCAGGCTTGCATTTGCCGCAGGTCAGACAGCTGCTGGTGAATTTGGCTGTTAGGGTGGAGATCCCTGAAGCGAAACAGTAAGTACCAATCAGATCATTCATCTGTGTCTTTGATATGTGGATGTGGGTCCATGTACCCATTGGACCACCATAGGGTGCATACTTTGTGGTAGGCAGAGTTTGAAGTCTATTATTGATAGCCTTCTTTCTTCACATGTTGCTTTTTTCGCATTCAGCTCTTCTTCTCCTTTTGGAGCTTGGTCTTGTAACTTCTTGAGCAGATTCCAGGACATTTCTTTGTCAGTTTTCTTGTCTTCAGTCGTCATGTAGTAGCCGTCCGGCTCTACGACCTCTCCCACTTCTCCATGTTGTCTTCCTTTGGCTGCTTCTTTGGCTGCCATGTCCGCCATGTTATTGCCTCACGCCTCTTCTGTTCTCAGTTTTCCATGCACTTTGATTTTTCAAATTGCCACCATTTTGGAAGTTGGAGTATACCCAGTAGGTCCCTGAAAGCTCCATGATGCTTCACGGTTGTCCCGTTTGCTGTGATGAAGTCCCTTGTAGCCCAGATGGGTCTAAAGTCGTGTGCTATGCCATGCGAGTACCTGTAGTCCGTGTAGATGTTTGCAGTCTTGCCTTCTGCCATCTGGCAAGCCTTCGTCAGCGCTATCAATTCTGCTTCCTGGGCTGACAGGCTAGGTGACAGACTTCTGGACCACAGGATTTATTGATTGCTGGTCACTGCACTTCCTGTGTTGAAACTTCTTCTGGAGCCATCCAAGTATCCCCCCTTGGGAGTGGGAGTAGAGTGGCCGGGCTGAGGACTGTAGGTCTGGAGACGGTGACATTATGAGACAAAGGCAATAGAGGCGCCACAAAGATGCCTGGCGGTGGGGAGATTACTGTTGGTTGAGCTTGATTGAAGATTGCCAAGATGTCATGTGGAGTGAGAGTTTCCAGTGGCTGTCCAAGAGTGATGTCAGCAACCTTGTCCAGGAGGGTGTGTGCTGCAGATACTGCCATCAGGCAGGAGGGTGCTCTTCTTGCAACTGGATCCAAGCGGGCTGAGAGGCAGCCTAAAAGTCTCTGTTTTCCCCCGTGAATCCGTGCCAGGACTCCAGTAGCATGACCTTCTTTCTTCCATCAGGTAGACGGAAAGACTTTTCATAGTCAGGTAGGCCTGGTATTGGCGCTGATGAAAAGAGAACTCGGCACTCAACTTAGCGAAAAGGGTAAATATTTATTGTAGTCCACGGTAGTGAAACGTTTCGGTCCTAAATTTCGGACCTTCATCAGCCACTACATATATGTAATACAAAAACAAAAAGGATTTTCAAAATTCTTACAATAAAGATAAAAGTAAAGTTGCAAAGAAAACATAATAATATAACCAAGGTATGTACAATAGTATAATATGAACGTGGTTTACTAGAGAAAATCATCTTTATATAGAAGTATGCTAGTCCTCAAATAGTTAGGGACAGACTCTTCAGACCAGATGAGACGTGAGGGTGATATAGCACAGAAAATAAGACGTACCATTAAGTACCGGGAGGGGGTAGAAATACCCAATTCAGAGGTAAGCAGTAGATACTGTTGGGATCTGGTGGGTGATAAGACATAATGAGAAAAAGTGACAGCGGCCCGTGATCAAAAATATCAAAGGTATGACATACCAGGTAGATCTCCAAAGTAAGGGTTAAAGGTGAGTATCTGAAAACAAAAGCCTCATTCAATTCATCCAGTAGTGGAGGCATATAGGGGAATAGATCCGGTGTACGAACCGGCGGTGATCATACCTGGGTGAGAGTTTTAAGTCAGGTCTCCGCTGCATGCCGTGGAGGGACGCGGTATCCGCCGCTGGTCCTTGTGCAGTGAAGGCAGACTCAGCATTAGAGACTAAAAAGGGGAAAGGGCGGGACTAGTGATTTAGTCTAGCCAATAGCGGTGGTGGGTGTGAGAACTGGGAGAGTCATGGGCGGAAACTGATGGCCGTGCGTGTCACAGGAAGAAAATTGCGTTCTAGAGTAAGTGCTGAGAGGGATTCCGGTATGAGGAGGTTAATAGCAAGTGAGGTGACGTGCTCAAAGGTGGATAGCTGAGCAGAGGATCCACAGACAATTCTTTTAGTACAAGCGGCTCTAGAGGAAAAGAAATAAACTGTTAATAAATGCAGAGACATACCGGTGTCAAGTATAATAGACAAGTGATTGCACCATATCTTAATACAGCAAATAAGTATAGAAATATAGGCAGATTCTGATAAATCAATATCTTAAAGAGATATGAGCCGCATGCGGTCATTATTTGTCTGTAACTAAATGGTCCCACATGTGCATGGAAATTATGAAAATATATACCTTATAATCCATGTTAGAGATGTGTATCAAAGCATATTCTATTGTGGACTGGTAATCACAAAATAGTATTATGTTATTATTAGACAATATAATGTCAGTGGAGAAAAGTACCAGAACCTATTGTGCTGTAGGCAGGTGGTCATATAGCAATATAGTATTAAACAGTATAATGTGATTGATGAACTCTCATTACATTTTTATGAAAAATAGCGTTTGTTTGCACACCTGCCTAAATCAATATCTTAAAGAGATATGGGCCGCGTGCGGTCATTATTTGTCTGTAACTTAATGGTCCCACATGTGCATGGAAATTATGAAAATATATACCTTATTATCCATGTTAGAGATGTGTATCAGAGCATATTCTATTGTGGACTGGTAATCACAAAATAATATTATATTATTATTAGACAATATAATGTCAGTGGAGAAAAGTACCAGAACCTATTGTGCTGTAGACCGGCGATCACATAGCAATATAGTTTTAAACAGTATAATGTGATTGATGAACTCTCATTACATTTTTTATGAAAAATAGCGTTTGTTCGCACACCCGCTCAAGTCTGTGACGATACATATAAAAGCCTATGTACTAGATAGATGTGTAGATGTGCACACTTATGTCAGAAGTCCTAATGGTCCAGAATAAAATAGTATCCGATAGAAACGGACAATTCATAGGAAGGATAGTAGATCATAGTCTCGGTTGAGACCCTTAGGTGACAGTGTGTCCAATGTATGGATCCAATAGGCCTCACGGCGTTTTAGTTGCCGTATCCGATCACCACCCCTTCTTGATTGTGGTACCTGTTCCAAAATTTGGAACCTCAGTTGAGCTATTGTATGACCCGCGGAAATGAAATGAGACGGAACAGGCAGAAGTGTATTTTTGCAGCGGATAGTAGATTTATGTTTTGAAATACGGTCCTTTGCTGGTTGAGTCGTTTCGCCAATATATAAAAGGCCGCATGGACACTTGATGGCGTATATGACATAAGGGGTATTACAGGTAAAATAGCCCCGAATTCTGAATGTTTTGCCAGTATAAGGGTGATGAATAGTCTCACCCTTTAAGACATTAGAGCATTGGGTGCAGTTAAGGCAAGGGAATGTGCCTATTCTAGGTTTTTTAATGAAACCTTGTGTTGTCCTAGGTTTTGTAGACCCTAGGTCAGCTCGAATTAAGGAATCTCTCAGATTAGGGGCACGGCGAAAACAGGGGAGGAATGGTTTTGCAAATTCGGAGATATCTGGATGGGCTTTTTGTAGAAGGGGCCAATGTTGGCGAATAGATCTGTGGAGGATATATGCAAAAGGGTGATAGGAATGTACAAAAGTTATTCTGCCTGTATTATCCTCTCTGTTATGGGTTCGTGTAGACAAAGAAAGATCCAAGGTACGCTGTGGGTAACCCCTCTCTATGAACTTAGCATTCATCTCCGTTAAACGTTTATTCAGAATGGTAGGGTTAGAAACAATTCGTTTCACCCGGTGAAACTGTGACCTGGGGATTGAGTTTTTCATAGTAGTGGGATGAAAGCTGGAGAAATGAAGTAAGCCATTGCGGTCAGTTGGTTTTGTATATAGATCCGTGGTCAGTTTGCCCTCAGGATCTTTGACGACCATTGTGTCCAAGAAATTAATTTTGGACGGGTCGTGGGAGATGGTGAAGCTAAGGCCCGGCCATGATGTATTAAGGAATTGATGGAAAGAGATGAGGGACTCGAACGTGCCCCCCCAAATGCAAAAAACGTCATCAATGTAGCGTTTCCACGTTATCACGTTATCCCTAAACAGGGGACTACTGTAGATGACTGTTTCTTCAAAATGAGACATGTAGCAATTAGCATATGGGGGCGCTACGTTCGAGCCCATTGCGGTCCCGCGTATCTGGAGAAAAAAATCATCCTGGAACATGAAGTAGTTTTTGGTTAGTACGATAGTCAGAAGGTCAATACAAAGGTTGATGTGTGTACTACTGAAATCAGAGATTTCAAGAAGATGTCGTACTGACTGTATGCCATGTGAATGAGGTATAGAAGTGTAAAGATCCTTTACATCAAATGTTACCAATAGAGAGTCTCTAGGGACGTGATCAATTGAACGAATGATGTCCAGAAAGGATCCAGTATCCAGAATAAAAGAGCGGCTAGTCTTAATCAGGGGGGTCAAGATTTTTTCCAAATAAATCGCAATGGGAGATAGAATCGAGTCAGATGCTGCGACAATAGGTCGGCCTGGGGGTTGTTGGAGATTTTTGTGAATTTTAGGTAATAGGTAAAAAACCGGAGTTACTGGGTTTTGAGATATGAGGAAATCATATGTTTTCTGGTCTATGATTCCAGCTTCACAGTATCCCCCCACTATGTCCTTGATGTAGTGTCTGGTTGTATTAGTGGGGTCATTGCTTAATTTGCGATAGATGGTGTCATCATTAAGTTGACGGAGGGCTTCTGAGATATAATAGGAGCGGTCCATGACCACAATGGCTCCCCCTTTATCGGCGGGTTTTATGATTATGTTGTTGTCTGTTGAAAGAGATCTGAGTGCATGGTGATCTACTGCTGACAGATTCGTTGAATAGTGTAATTTACCTCGGTCTATGTCTGATTTAAGGGCATTAAAGGAGGAATCGATAACATCAATAAACGTTTCTAGGGCATTGGAACCCCTTGGTGGTCTAAATGTGCTCTTGCTCCTAAGACCCAAAGTAGTGACGGAAAGGCGATTCGTGTCTGTAATAGAATCTCGTATAATAGGTGTTTCATTCATAGGTTGTGAAAAATACACCTTAAGTCTGAGTAGTCTGTAAAACCGTTGGAGATCCATTTCTAAGTCGAATGTTCTGTATTTATAGGAGGGGCAGAAACTCAGTCCCTTCTGTAGGACATTATATTCTGCAACGCTTAGTGTCCGTGATGAAATGTTTATGACCAGAGGGCACGTACCTGGGATCGTGTGGTCCGTTGTTGCTCGTAGTTGCCCCTGCGGTCTGTGCCCCCGTCTGGTCCTCTTCTTCGTTGTGTTCGTCGTCGTTGGCCTAAAAAAGAGGTTGACAATGTTGTTTGGCCACTGCGGTCTTGTTCTGAGCCAGAGGTGGATACGTCCGTGGATGATCTTTGTGCAGGTCTGGAGAAGGTGCGCCATGAGGGTCGTTTGTCCTGCCACTTATAGACGCGGTCAAGATCGTAATCTTCCTGGTCCCTTGCAAACTTCCGTCTCTTCCGGTCTTCAATGTCCTTTCTATGTTGACCAATATTGTTGCTAATTTGTGTTTTAAGTTGTGCAACTTCCTCAGGGGTGCCAGTACTTGATAGTTGTGTCTCGATAGATTGGATAGATTCAGAGCTACTGGTGATAGCCTTTTGTAGATGCTCTACGGTTAGAAGCATAAGGTCAAACGAGCATTTGTTCAATATTTGTTCATATTTATGACAGAAATCGGGGGAATCGGAAAAGAGGGTGGGGCGGAGGGGAACCCGTAAGCCACGGGGTATTCTCTGTACACGAAGATACTCTGTTAGAGTTGCACAATGCAGTTCTAGATTCGTGTGGTGGCGCAGCTCCCTCTCTAGATCTCGTCCACGGGTTTCCCTTGGTGGGGCCCTGAGGAAGTCACTGGAAAGGGTAGTCTGTGCTAAAATATTTGAGGTTTGGTCAGCATTATATGAGAAAGTCTGAGAAGAAAGTGACATGACCACAAGGCGTGCGACACGGATAGGTACTCAGTGTATAAAGATAAATTGTGTGCACAGCCTGAAAGGTGCCAGAGTAGGTTCCTACACCGTGAAGATAATGAAAAGAGAACTCGGCACTCAACTTAGCGAAAAGGGTAAATATTTATTGTAGTCCACGGTAGTGAAACGTTTCGGTCCTAAATTTCGGACCTTCATCAGCCACTACATATATGTAATACAAAAACAAAAAGGATTTTCAAAATTCTTACAATAAAGATAAAAGTAAAGTTGCAAAGAAAACATAATAATATAACCAAGGTATGTACAATAGTATAATATGAATGTGGTTTACTAGAGAAAATCATCTTTATATAGAAGTATGCTAGTCCTCAAATAGTGCTATATCACCCTCACGTCTCATCTGGTCTGAAGAGTCTGTCCCTAACTATTTGAGGACTAGCATACTTCTATATAAAGATGATTTTCTCTAGTAAACCACGTTCATATTATACTATTGTACATACCTTGGTTATATTATTATGTTTTCTTTGCAACTTTACTTTTATCTTTATTGTAAGAATTTTGAAAATCCTTTTTGTTTTTGTATTACATATATGTAGTGGCTGATGAAGGTCCGAAATTTAGGACCGAAACGTTTCACTACCGTGGACTACAATAAATATTTACCCTTTTCGCTAAGTTGAGTGCCGAGTTCTCTTTTCATTATCTTCACGGTGTAGGAACCTACTCTGGCACCTTTCAGGCTGTGCACACAATTTATCTTTATACACTGGTATTGGCGCTGAGACTGTGGAGTTCTTCCAATCTCCTGAATGGGTTGAAGGCTGCGTCTGATAGAAGGAGCGGGGTTGCGTTGATGCAAGCGCACAGAGGCTGCATTAGGACTGAGGCATCAGGGATCCAGGTTCTGCAATACGACACTAGACCAGGGAAGGCCTGTAGCATTCTTGGAGTTGTTGGGGGAGCCATCTTCTCCACAGTGGTCTTCCAGTCTTTTGACATGTGTTTCGTCTTGTGGGCAATACAGTGTCCCAGGGATGTAACTTGCTTCTGGCATCACTGGACTTTGTTCTTCCAGACCTTGCGTTGCTGTTCTTCCAGGTAGAGTAGGAGAGACAAGGAATAGACTGTGCAGGTGTTGATGTCAACCACACAAAATAGGTCATCCATGTGTTGTAGAAGAGTGACTCTTGCATATTCTGCAATCCAGTTGACGAGGATGGAGGACATTGTCTTGGTGAAACTTAAAGGGCTTGTTTTGAGCACCTTGAGGCAACATTGTCCATATGCACTGCACTGGTGCGTGAAAGCAGGCCTCCAGGTGGAGGGGAAACACTGAAGAAGGTACTGGCCAGGTTGATCACCGTGAATACCGTTGCGGTGACTGGGACTCTTGAGAGCAGAGTGTGATGGTTCAGCACTGTTGGGGTTTCAAATACCGTAGCCTCTTTCGCGGCCTCCAGGCCTTGCACCATTCTGAACTCAGTGGGGTTTACAGTCTTTTTCTTCACTGTGGAAAGCTGGGATTGATTCCGATGGGCGAGGCAGCCCAGTTTGGCCTTGTCCTTCAGTATGCGGCAGGGGACTCCCATCTGCTGGTGCAGAGCTGGCGGGAAAACAAGCCGTCTACTAGGATCCACATCATGAGAGATGACGACCAGCTGGCTTTCTTGTTCTCCACCAAGACAGTCACTGTGTTAGCACCTGCTCTGGTCACAGGGGGTCTTCTTGTTGGGACGTCTCCTTAAACGGCTGCTTTTTTCTCAGCACGGGCCATCAGTAGTTTCTTTTTCTCCAGCTCGGTCTCAGGTCAATATTTGTGCACAAGTTTGAAGAGCTGAGTGGCCTTTTTCCGGTCTAGGGCCTGGGTGAACTGGTTGATTGCAGGGGGCACCTCCTGGTGCTTGCAAAAGATGAACCTCTGGCGTTAGAGCTGGATGAGGTGTTGCCATTAGTAGTATAGGAACTGTATTACTCATCAAACTCAAATCTGACAGGTCGACACGCCCCCTATCATTTAATCCGTCTTCTGTGTGAACTTTGCTCAGGCTGTGAGATCTGAACTTTGCTCAGGCTGAGAAATCTGAGCTGCTGGATTTGTGAATTTCAATCAAAGTGATTTATTCATGTCTATTGATATTTTATCCACTGGATTAGATTAGTCTGTGGAGTTTTACTGTATTAAAGGGTAGTTTTAACTCCATCCGTAGATGTAAAGCTATTTTCTAGCAGAGAGTGCCCTGACATGAACTGTAAAGGGTTTGTATTAGAAGCACCCAGTAAATGTCTGTATTAGAATCCATCAGTAAATGTATGTAAAGCTCATTTCTAGCAGGTTTGTATAAATGTCCCCCGGAATTATGACGCTCAACTTATAGTTTTATTCAGTATATATATTTTTAGCTTGGCAATGTATCTACACTTATCTGTGCAATTCAATGTATACTAAGAAGAATCTTGGCATGGTTAGATGTATCAAGCTGCTAAAATGTGTTTATTTTTAGTATTATCCAAGATATAAGTTTTAAACTACAGCTGCAAAGGCATTTTAATTTGAAGTATCACCTTATAACACATTTGGAATTATGACGCTCAACTTATAGTTTTATTCAGTATATATATTTTTAGCTTGGCAGTGTATCTACACTTATCTCAGCAATTCAATGTATACTAAGAAGAATCTTGGCATGGTTTGTTACAGATCGGTAAGTTATTATCAATCTGTGTGTACAAGGCTTTGGGTTGTGTTAGAAGTCTAAATATTTTTCTATTTACTAGCTAACATGGTACATAGATATACATCTTTATTGGCACATAGAATTGTAGTACAACAGTGTTGACCTGAATTGTCAGAATGAGTGAAGGTCGATGCTACGGTAATTCAGGCAAACAGTAAATAGTATTGCATTGTGTATAGTCAGTGGGATCTTTTAAAACCAACACATTTATGTGTATTCTGATAGCAGTGCCCATAAAACCAAAGGTTTCTAGCAAATATAACATGCACTAATGTGATTTTAAAACAATGGGTTTCTGAAGGGTCTTCCCACACTACCACTCTGTGGGAAGCTGTGTGGAAATGACAGGCATAAGAGATCATTCATATTAAAAACGTTTATTGCCAGAAATAATCATGATTTTACTGTAATAAATAAATACATCTCAAAGACATTTCAAGCATTGAATTAATTGTGACACCAAAATGTCGACACAAATGGCAATACAGGTCATGGGATTCTCTCTAGACAGGAACAACGCTGTTGAATGCTCCAACACGTGTAGTGAGGGTTTTTTAAAGTTGATTTCTTCTCAGCAATGAAATTTCTCACAATTGTATGTGATTTCTAACACTCTCTGTTAGAGATGGCTAACTTATTACTAAGCTGTGTATCTAAGGCTTGGGTTGTATTGAGAGGAGCATATTTTTCTATTTACTAACTAACATTGTACATAGATTTTTAAGGAGCCAGTAAATGTATAAGGAGTTCTAGTTAAATAATAAGGATTTTTAGTGAATTAAAGAGTGAATCTTGATCTTTTTTGTGGAGAGAAACTTTTAAGGAGTCAGTAAATGTCTGTATTAGAATCCATCAGTAAATGTATGTAAAGCTCATTTCTAGCAGGCTTGTATAAATGTCCCCCAGTAAATGTGTAAAAGTTTGGAACTGATATGCCTGTATGTAAAGGTGATTTCTAACACTCTCTGTTAGAGATGGCTAACTTATTACTAAGCTGTGTATCTAAGGCTTGGGTTGTATTGAGAGGAGCATATTTTTCTATTTACTAACTAACATTGTACATAGATATACATCTTTACTGGCACATAGAAATGTAGTACAACAGTGTTGACATGAATTGTCAGAATGAGTGAAGGTCGTTGCTACGGTAATTCAGGCAAACAGTAAATAGTAATGCATTGTGTATAGTCAGTGGGATCTTTTAAAACCAACACATTTATGTGTGTTCTTCTTGAAGTTACAGCTCAAAGACATTTCAATCATTGACTTAATTGTGACATGCTAGACTGAAATTGAAATAAATTCAAAAAGGAAGCTTTTGCAGTATAAAATACAAATTTTATTAAGGTCTAAAATACATTATCATGGATAAAAATCCAAAAAGAGTAGGATATACAGCATGCAGAAAAAATAACCAAAGTGTTGACATGAAGTTACAGCTCAAAGACATATACATTATCATGAATAAAAATCCAAAAGAGTGGGATATACAGCATGCAGAAAAATAGCCAAATGCAGACAGGTATGAACTACATTCAAATCAATATATAATAGTGCACATCTCCATATCTTATATGTTATAACGATAATAGCAGTCTATGTAACTCACAATATCCCCCAATAGGCAGACATATATGCACTATATATAGGATTATAAGTATCTCAATGAAGCATGTATATCAATAAAGTAACTTCCCCATCACAGATGCTAATATAATGATGTTAGCATGCAAGTGCAGGGCTCACAATACATACTGTGCGTGCATATGAAGTCAATTAGCACATCCATATGAGGAGCTATATTAAAAAGCAGTTGTGTATAGTTGGCCAATCAAATATTAGTTATGCGTTAGCTATCAGTGTCAACCATAGCAGCTCTCATGATGCTAGCTAATCACAGATGCTAATATAATGATGTTAGCATGCAAGTGCAGGGCTCACAATACATACTGTGCGTGCATATGAAGTCAATTAGCACATCCATATGAGGAGCTATATTAAAAAAGCAGTTGTGTATAGTTGGCCAATCAAATATTAGTTATGCGTTCACTACCACTGTCAACCATAGCAGTTCTCATGATGCTAGCTATTCTGATCAGCTTATCATATCAACCATGAAGCCTCTTTTAACCCCTTCACAATAATGTACAGAGGGGTTTTTATGTTTTAATACTGATAGACATATTGTGAACGGACATATAGGGTCCATGTGAGATACCATATTTTTCAAATATTAGTTAAGCGTATATTTCAACATTTTGCTCCTTCACAGATTTATTTTACATTATTTTTTTTATTTTGCTTAAGGATCGTGTACAGAGGAGTTTTTATGTTTTAATACTGATAGACATATTGTGAACGGACATATAGGGTCCATGTGAGACATGTCTGGACAAGTCCGGGCATGTCTGGGCATGCCTGGACAAGTCCTGGTCACGGGACAGCCGTGGAAAAAACAATACTGAAATTCAAAAACTATGTGCTGGCCGTTAACACGCGCACAGTCATCTACAAAATATTGAGCGAGTTGCTTCACAAACCCTCTCAAGGCATGTTGAATGTTAACGTTCCCGCTATGAGCTACACACATGACCAGCTGTATAGCCTGGGATGCGTAGCGTTCTTGCAGCGCAAGCCTATTTTTAAAGACGCTAAGACCATCAGATATAAAAGACAGGCATGTTGAGACGTGTCCCGGCCTATTTTGGTACATACCCACTCCTATGCAGCGATATTGAGTACCGTTCAACAAAAAATCAGGTACAAACTTTTTAACATACCTGTGTTTCGGACCCTCAGACCATGCCAGAAGCACTCTGTGCCATGTACTCTAACTCATAATATTCGATTTTGATCAGCATTCAACAAAAAATTGGGTGCTAACTTTTTACCATACCTGTGTTTCTATAACGAATACACGGACCCCTACAGCGCAGCCCAATAGTGTAGTTTAATGTAGGGGGCAAACAGATTATCGCTGGTGCTTGGAAAATACCACATTTCATAGATGGTGCTGATCCACTGAATCATTTTTAAACATTTCACGCCACTCATGCACCCACAGCACACTTATGCTGTACCAGCACCGCTGCAGCTAGCGCTTTTTAGCTAAAAAAGACCCTTATTTGCATCATTTTCATTATAGTACGACTGGTACATACCCACTCCTATGCAACGATACTGAGTAGCGTTCAACAAAAATCAGGTACAAACTTTTTAACATACCTGTGTTTCGGACGCTCATGCCATACCAGAAGCACTCTGTGCCATGTACCATAGCCCATAATAATCGATCTTGATCAGTATTCAACAAAAAATTGGGTGCAAACTTTTTTTAGCATAGCTGTGTTTCTGACTCCCATGTCGTACCAGAAAGACCTATTTTGGCACAGGCCTACACCTATGCAGCGGTTTTGACCACTACTCAACAAAAATGGCTACAAACTTTTTAACATATCTGTGTTTTGGACTATCATGTCATAGCAGAAGCACCCTATGCCATGTACTCTAGACCATAATATTCGTTTTTGATCACCATTCAACAAAAAATTGCGGCATGTTGAGACGTGTCCCGGCCTATTTTGGCACATGACAAATGTTTCTGACTCTCATGTCATACCAGAAGAACCCTGTGCCATGTACTCTAGACCATAATATTCCACATCGGGTATGGGAACTACATAGCTTTGTTTTCTCAGGTATTTAAAAAAGTGTGGAAAACTGAAAATCCCGCGACCTGTGGTAATTTAGTGAGAACCATATAGACAAATCGGGTATCGTCACACACGAGACCACGACACCTCGGGCTATCACATTTACCATTAGTTTTCAAAAATCAGCTCCTTAACAATAAAGTAAGAATCGTAGTGTCCTGCATTGTGGTCTATAAATGTATAGTTTGAAAATTTACCGTTGCTAAAGAACAGTAAAAAGTCGTGCGTACAACTATCAACCCCAAAACTCTCACCACTATCACAAACATCTATAAATGTATAGTTTGAAAATTTACAGTTGCTAAAGAACAGTAAAAAGTCGTGCGTACAACTATCAACCCCAAAACTCTCACCACTATCACAAACACTATTGCCTAGAGGCGCCCAGCGAGAATTTCCGTATGTGTGTATCAAGATGCTCCCTGCTATGACCGAATGTTTGCTCGTGGATGCTGGCATTTCCAGTGACATCATAGTTGTGTAAATGCGCAGGGGCACGTGTATCGATCCCCTAGGGTGTAATGCGTGATCATTTTAATTATTTTTCAATTCATAACCACACGTTCTCAGGCAGACAGGTTTATTTCACAGAAGTTGACTGTACAGTTGCATAATCTTTGTTTAAAATCATACATTTGCATAATTTTGTTTAAAATCGCACAGCTCTGCAATAATGTCGGGTGTTGGACATGCACTTATCACTCTTTCATACGTGTCGCAGAAAGATTTTAGTCTGTTCTGCGAGAGTTTATTATGCACGTACTGTGCAGACTGTAACGCTGGTATTGTCTGTACTTTGTTTTCCAGCGTTACTTTGCATGTTTTTTGCATTAACCCTTTTGCTCCTTTCCCCCTAACCAGCTGGGATACTGTTGTCTGTTACCTATATGGATGCTGCTCAGTTCCCGGCTCTGCTGCGTACCCGTACTTGCGTGAGTGGCTCCGCTGCTTTGCATGACCGCCCGCATGTGCGGTTCCTGACTTGCTGTGAAAGCCGTCCGTAGCTTGAAAAGTCCTCTGCAGTGGTGCATGACTTACTGCGTGGTTGGCGGCAGCCATTGTTGGGTTCCTCGTGTTTTTCTTCTGCTCTGCAAGGGGGCGGCCCCCAAACCCGTCCTGCTTTTTTGTGGGTTGGGGTTTCGAGTTATGCTCCCTACCTGTGAAACAGCCCTAATAAAATTCCCAGCCCAGGGGGCTTCCCAGAGCTTCGATTGATCCACATGTCCCTGAACCTAGCCGAAATGGGTTTGTGTTCAGCCCCTGCTCTGAAGTTGATCGCTCGGGAGAGCTTTTCCCCTTTTTTTCCTGCTGTGTCTTTTTCCCTGACCTGGATAAAACCCGGGACCTGAAGTCTGAATTGTGTTTTGTTTTTTTCCGCCATGCTGGGGCTGTTTACCCGTCGCCTTTCCGGGGGGCTGTAACCGGGCCCTGTTTGCTGTGCTAATTACCAAAACCCCTGATCTTGGATCGCACCTGTACCTGACTTTTAAACGTGTCCTCTGTGTTATGTTCCTGAAACCCGCTGTTCCAAACCCCCTTCCCATGACGGGAATCCTTGCATAAAAACCTAATTTTCTTGGGAAGGAGGACCCGGTGTGTCTCCCCCTCTGTGCAACCCCCGGCCACCCCCTTGACCTGGGGGGGCTTGCACCAGACCGCGGGGGTTCTTTTCAGGTCGCTAAAATTCCGGATCCTACCCGTGACCGGCCGTGTCCCATGTCCGACGACCATTTCCCAGATGCCCGGATCCTACCCTTTCCCTGCCTGATGTCCGGACCCTCCCCGTTTCATTGCCGATGTCCACCCTGCTGATCGGTGCCAGATGCCGGGACCCGAGGCCGGGTTTTTCCAGTCCTGTTCCTGTGATTCAATCCCTTTCCCGTCCGTGTTTCCCGCTCCCTGAGACCCCGTCCGTGTTCCTGTTGTGTTCCTGACTTCTAGATCCAATCCGTGTTCCTTTGCAGTCTAACTCTGTTTCAGCCATCGCTCCTGATTCCAGTTACCTGTCGTTACCTTCGGGTTGCCTTCTGCCATCCTCTGAGTTCCTTCCAGGTTTTGGACGCATCTGCAGAGATCCCCGCTCTTGCCTGCCACCAGGGGGGATCATCTGCCATCCGACGCAGCCCACCGAGTTCGGACATCATTGCAAATCCCCGGCTTTGCCTGCTCACCCGGGAGCGATCAACTGCCTCCCCACGCAGCCCACCCGGGGGCTCCACCTACAGTCGATAACCTGCCTGTCTAGAGACTGCCTGGTCACTTACGTGACAACCTGCCTGTCAAGACTTTCCGGTCACTTGCCTGCCCAACCTGCCTGTCCAAGACTGCCCGGTCACTTGCGTGACAAACCCCCGTCCCCGAGACTGCCCGGTCACTTGCCGTGACAAACCCCCTGTCCAGAGACTACCCTGGGCACTTTTCCCGGGCAAACCTGCCTGTCCCAAGACGCCGGTCACTTGTCATACAAACCTTCCTGTCCCAGAGCTGCCTGGCACTTGCCGTGACAAACCCGCCTGCCTGGGCACTTGCCCCTGACAAACCCCGCCTGCCCGGTCACTTGCTGTGCAACCTGCCTGCCCTGGCACTTTCCGTGACAAACCCGCCTTGGGGCACTTGTCTTT
>JARQOD010000002.1:236167213-236191580 GCA_033576555.1 Oophaga sylvatica
TCTGTTCTCAGAATCTGTTGGCTCGCAAACACGGGCACAGGCAAGCAGCATTCTGCAATTTGAAGAAGAGGGAGTATGCAGTGATGCGCAACAGCTGTGTCTCTCTCAATCTGAAGAGGCGGGTGAGCCAGTGCCGATGGACAGAACACCGCAGAACGCATCTTATGATGATGATGAGACTCAGGTGCCAGGTTTTGTGGAGCATGGTGCTGCCCAGACCATCCAACAGCAGCAGGTGTTGGAAGAGGGTAGTGGAGATGATGAAGTCCGAGACCCAACATGGCGTGAGCAACAGGAAGGTGGTGGGAGCAGCTCTGAGGGAGAGATTGTCCCAACGGTACAAAGAGGAGGGAGAGGTAGGCTGCAGACTCGCTTGCCTGTAGCCTCCAGTTTGGCACCTGTTGGGAGCAGTTCTCTTAAAAATGTCAAAATTGGCGCTCCCATGACTTGCACTGCGTGGTCCTTTTTTGACAGACTTGTATCTGATATTTGCTATGTTCAATGCAAGCTGTGTAAGCAAAAAGTTAAAAGAGGTAAAAATATCAGTAACCTGAATACCACAAATATGTGGAAACATGTACGGACAAAGCACGTAGCTGAGTTACAAAGACACACTGGAGATGTAGGCCAACCTACAGCAGCACCTACATCTTTAGGTCATGTTCGAGCCTCTACCTCCAGCTCTCACACACCTGGTTCGGCTTCCTCACAGGATCTCCATGGAAGAACCTCGGTCACTGTTGTCCATAGACAAACTGTTATTCCACCCACTGCAGCAAGTTCACAGTCATCGTCACACTCCCAGAACAAAAAACAGCCATCGGTAACACAGGCATGGGATAAAAGACGGCCATACTCGGCAAACCATCCACGAGCACAGGCTCTGAATGCTGGCCTTGCAAAACTCCTGTCCCTTGAAATGCTGTCATTCAGGCTGGTGGAGACTGACAGTTTCAGGAACTTTATGGCATTGGCAGTCCCACAATATAATGTGCCAAGCCGATTTTATTTCAGCAGGCAAGCTGTCCCTGCTCTGCAAAAACATGTCGAGGGAAACATTAAACATGCGCTACTAAACGCCGTCAGTAGCAGGGTCCACCTGACCACCGATGCGTGGACCAGTACCCATGGCCAGGGACGATACCTTTCCCTCACTGCCCATTGGGTCAATGTTGTGGAGCCGGGTACAGATCTTGCCAGTGGCGCTGTACGTGTTCTGCCAACTCCAAGGATTGCAGGAATCCAGTCTGTGCACATTGATTCCTCCTCCTACTCCAGTTCCTCAGAATCATCGCTGCACGAGCCGTCACGGTCTACCTCCACATGGACCCGTGAACGCTTACCTGTTGCGACCGATATGAGCACAGCCGTGGCCAAACGTCAACAGGCCGTCCTGAAATTAATTCCCATGGGGAATCGAAGCCACACAGCGCAGGAGCTCTGGGATGCCATCAAGCAGGAGAGCGACGTGTGGTTTTTGTCAGCTAATCTCCAGCCAGGCTTGGTAGTGTGTGACAATGGCCGAAATCTGGTGGCAGCTCTGGGCCTTGGCAACCTCACTCACATACCATGTCTGGCACATGTGCTCAACTTGGTCGTGCAGAGTTTTTTGAGGGACTATCCGGATCTTGATGCACTGCTGCACAAGGTCCGCCTAGAGTGCGCTCACTTGCGACGTTCCAGCATGGCCAGATCGCGCATTGCAGCTCTGCAAGTCAGATTTCGCCTTCCTGAACATCGCATCATATGTGACGTACCCACCAGGTGGAATTCCACGTTACATATGTTGGAGCGGGTGTGTGAGCAGCAGCCAGCAGTAATGGAGTATCAGCTGCAACAGGCGCAATCAACTCGCAATTTGCGCCGTTCACACTTCACCACTACTGAGTGGGCCTCTATGAAGGACATCTGCAACGTTTTGCTTGCGTTTGATGTCTCAACGCGGATGGCGAGTGCAGATGATGCACTAGTCAGCATGACTGTCCCCCTTATCTGCTTGCTTCAGAAATCACTGAAAGCACTAAAGGAAGAGGTTTTGGAAGAGGTGGAGGATGAGGAGTCACAAATTCAATTACCTTCAGGACAGTCTGGGCAGGGCTCACTTTGTGAGGAGGATGAGGAGGAGGAGGAGTCAATGGAGGAGGAAGAAATCCCTACAGAGGGAGGTACACAACGCTCTAGTCAGTATGTAGAGCGAGGGTGGGGTGATGCAGAGGAGACAGAAATGACGCCTCTTCCAGAGGACAGCCTTTGTTGGCCAGTTGGGAGTCTGCAGCACATGGTTGATTTCATGCTTCAGTGCCTGAGAAACGACCGCCGCATCACCCACATTCTCAGCACGTCAGATTATTGGGTGTACACCCTCCTAGACCCTCGCTACCGGGACAACTTACAAACCCTCATCACACCGGTGAACCGGGACCGTAAAATGCAGGAGTACCAAGACACACTGGTGCAATCCATACTGTTGTACATTCCAGCCGAGAGAGCTGCTGCTGCTGCTACTGCTTTACAAAGCAGCTCTGTGCGTCGAGGCAGTGTAGACACCTCTACAACAAGAGGGAGCAGAAGCAGTGCCTTTGCACAGGGCAAGAACTGTATGTTACAAATGTGGCAAAGTTTTGTGACAGCGCCAGCAAGGTCTACACCATCCGAGACGGCTCCAGTCACCAGGAAGAAACGTTTCCGTAAGATGGTGACAGACTACTTGGCTTTCCCTCTAAGTGTACTCCCAGATGCCTCTTCCCCTTTCAAATTTTGGGTCTCTAAGTTGGATACATGGCCAGAGCTTAGCCAGTATTCATTGGAGGTGCTGGCTTGCCCTGCTGCCAGTGTATTATCTGAGCGTGTCTTTAGTGCTGCAGGTGGTGTAGTAACAGACCGTCGCATGCGACTATCCTCAGAGAATGTAGACCGGCTTACTTTTCTGAAAATGAACAAGGCATGGATCTCACCTGAATTTGCCTGTCCGTTTTCAGATTAAATAACTGGTTGGCAACGTTTTCCATGTCTCCTGTTATGTTCATCTTTCTACCACCTGAACTCTACTCCCTGGGCTACAACACCGCCATTTGTTGCTCGTAAGTAATTGGCAGGGGTACTGACTCCTGGCCAGCCTGGTTACAGCACGACAGCTGTTTCCTGGCAGTGTGAACGTCAATTATCCTCCAATAAGTTGTGCTGTCGTGTTGCATTCGGGTTAGCCGACTCTATGGTGCCTGCAGTTTAGGTGATTCCTATGTGTGCTGTGGGATATGTAAATAAAGGCAGTTTCCATTGTGACAATAGGATAAGCACCCACTGTAGGACTGTGTGATTCGGTAACTGCGGACGGCTTGCGTCCTGTCAACTTACATTTTCATGGGTGCGTTCTTCTACCCGTCCGGGGTCCAGTACCGTCAAGTGGTTTCTCCCAGTGCTTTTGGCCTAGGTGCCTCCATCTCCGTATCCGAGTTCCAGCAACGTCTGCTGGTCCTTGGTAGTGCTTTGGAGCACAGGTACCTCCTGCTTAGTAACCGTGTCACAGTAACGTCAGCTGGTACTCGGTTGTGACATTGCCTCTTTTCCTTTTGCTACCCGTCCGGGGTCCAGTACCGTCAAGTGGTTCTCCCCAGTGCTTTTGGCCTAGGTGCCTCCATCTCCGTATCCGAGTTCCAGCAACGTCTGCTGGTCCTTGGTAGTGCTTTGGAGCACAGGTACCTCCTGCTTAGTAACCGTGTCACAGTAACGTCAGCTGGTACTCGGTTGTGACATTGCCTCTTTTCCTTCTGCTACCCGTCCGGGGTCCAGTACCGTCAAGTGGTTCTCCCCAATGCTTTTGGCCTAGGTGCCTCCATCTCCGTATCCGAGTTCCAGCAACGTCTGCTGGTCCTTGGTAGTGCTTTGGAGCACAGGTACCTCCTGCTTAGTAACCGTGTCACAGTAACGTCAGCTGGTACTCGTTACTTCCATTGTCTCTTGCTCCATCTGATACCCGTCAGGGTTCCAGTAACGTCAGCTGTTTCTCGGAAATTAGACGACCTTAAAGACCACCCAGAAGAAGATGACGACAACAAGGACGACGAGCATGAAGCCAACCAGCCTGAAACCATCACAAAGAAAAAATAAAAGATTACCCAGAAGAAGATCACCAACAGGACAAAGAAGGTTAAGACAAACTACAAGATACAGAACAAGAGACAGAAGAACAATAAGCAAAAGATCAAAAAGCAGAAGAACATGAAGTATAACACCAAAATGAAGAGCAAAATATATGCTCTAAATTCTAAGCAGAAGAAGACTAAGCAGTGTATGGGGGTGAGTCCGTTCCTCCTCGTGGTGCCCCTGGAAAATGCCTGCTGCTGCTGCAGGCTAAACTGAACACGGACAAATACTGTTGTAATTTAAATCTTTTATGACAGCAAGAACGGAAGGATGAACAATTCATACTTTTACAGATTACAAGTACAGGAATCTCTGTCACAAATAAGAATATGATGAAGAAGATGAAGAGGAAGAAGATGAAGAATTTGAATATGAAGAAGATTAATTAGTTTAATAATAACAATATGAGTAATCTAAACAAAAACATGAATAGCAAGAAGTTTAAGAAGAAGATTAAGAAGGTGAAGATGAAGAATAATTTGATGAGAAAGATGATGCTGCTGAAGATTATGAAGGAGAAAGTGTGGCACTGGCAAAAGTTAAAAAGGTGAAGAGCATGGAAGTTGTGAAACATACATATTTGCCAAAATAGAAAAAAGGTTAACAACATTGTCAATTTGTTAGTCAATCCAAACGTATTTCCAAAAAAAAATATTAAATGCTATTCCAATGCATTGGGTTAAACATGTATGCCTTTATTGTCTCCTCAACCTCCCCCAATAATTCTACATTAGTCTTTGTTGTTTTCCTTCATGTACAATTAACCAACAAGGCAAGAATGGTTTTTTTTAATGTCGATATTTGGTTCCCATAGACTTACATTGGACTTCCGGTATCGGAATCGGATATCGATGATATTTAGTGATATCGGCGATACCATTTCGATACGATATTTTTAGATATCGAGCAGTATCGCTCAACACTAATGACCAATTGATAAATATCTAATAGACAAGGTTTATTTCAAATAAGATGGTACAATGGGTAAAAGTTTACATACCAAAATTATCCAGTAATAGTGATAAAGACAAAAAGGTTCATGGCCTCATAAGATGCTCCATAGATATGCAGGGGTTGAACAAAATAATGGAAACACCTGGAAACATCAACAAAAGTTAGTTTAATATGATGTAGGTCCACCTTTTGCGGCGATTACAGCCTCAATCTCCGAGGTATGGATTCATACAAGGTGTGAACTGTTTCCAAAGGAGTTTTAGCCCATTCTTCAGTTAAAACACCCTCCAGTTCTTTGAGCGACGTGTAACTTGAATCTCTAAAGTCGACCATAAATGCTCAATAATGTTGAGGTCTAGGGATTGTGGGGGCCAGATGAGATGCTCAACTTCATTAGAATGTTCATCGTGCCATGCTTTAACAATGCTAGCTGTATGAATTGGTGCATTATCATCATGAAAGATGGTGTTCCCCTCCGGGAACAGTGCTTGAACAATAGGATGCATTTGGTCGCCCAAAATGCCAAAACAATCGCTGTTGTTAATTCTTCCATGAAGGGATATCATTGGCCCGGCTGATCTCCAGATCATCACAGAACCTCCGCCATGTTTTACAGTTGGGAGAAGGCAGTCTGGATGGAATGCTTCTTTCGGCTGTCTCCAAACATACACGTGGCCAGAGGTCGGAAATAGGGTAAATGATGATTCGTCTGAGAATATCACATGTTTCCATGGCTCGAGGGACCAATTCTGAAGGTTTCTTCACCACTCTAAACGCTTGGAAACATTTGTCATTGAGAGCAGCGGTTTTCGAACTGCAGCTCTTCCGTGGAATCCAGATTTGTTCAGCTCCCGACGAACAGTTTTCGTGGAAACAGGGCTCTGTAGGTGTTCATTGAGCTCAGCAGTGATTTTCGGAGCCGTGGTCTTGCAATACTCTCTCACAATTCGCTTTAGAGTCCGACGGTCTCTCTCAGTCAACTTTGATATTCGGCTGGACATGTGCTTTGCTGAAGACATTTTTCCTTCTCTTTCAAACGCAGTCATTACTTTGGAGACAGTACCTCTTGACACGCCAAGCATTCGGGCACTTTCAGTTACACTAGCGCCTGCCAAACCAGCACGAACAATTTGGCCTCTTTGAAAATCCGAGAGGTCTGCCATTGGTATCAGGTTCTCATCAATGTTCTTATAATTATGCAAAACAAACAGTTAATTTACATACACATATCACAAAACACAAATAATCAACTACAAAACATTACCATATGTCACGGTTTGCATGTTTATAATATGTTCGAAGATTATGATGCCAAAACGTTAGGTGTTTCCATTATTTTGTCCAACCCCTGTATATGCCACACATGCTGCTGTGATTAAAAAAAATGACATACTCACCTTTCATCACTGGGGGCCAGTTGCCGGTGTCCTGAGCAGGCGGGGACACTGGCGCGCTATGGGGGCCAGCTACCGGTGTTGCCACTGGCTCAGAGCCCCAGGACCTGCGATATTCACCTGTCCCCGTTCCGCTGCCACGAGCACTCTGTCTTCTGACTCTCTGCAGTGACTGTTCAGGCACTAAGCACGTCATCGCGCCCTCTGACCTGAACGTCACAGCCAGAGACGCAGAAGACAGAGCTGCGCACTGCGGTGGAAAGGGGACAGATGAAAATCGCATGGCTCCCTCCATCCTCCCCATCATACTCCCCCCTCCTGGCGCATCTCTGCACCTGCTTCTCTGATGGTCTCTGGCGCCGACAGCTCCTTCCAGTGTTCAGTGGTCACGTGGTACCGCTCATTAAAGTAATGAATATGCACTCTATGCCTATGGGAGTGGAGAGCAGTGCATATTCATTACTTTAATGAGCGGTACCATGTGACTGCTGAACACCGGAAGAGCTGCGGTGCCGGAGACCACCTGAGAAGCAGGGAAGTGCAGAGACCACGCCAGGAGAGGGTGAGTATGATCCGACAGATGCCAACTCCTGCGCTCTCACTCCCCCGCCTACTCCCTAGGATAATAATATCACTTGTCATCCGCCTCTACTTCCCCGTGACTGCAGCTATGATCCAGCCGCCCCTTCCCCCCGCACATTGCTTGCCCCATCACACCTCATCCTCCCCTCCAGCCTCTGACTTACCCTGGCCCGAGTCCTTCCCGCATCAGAGAACAGTGGTGCACAACCGGCTATAACTTGTCACTGCAACTCCCACAATGCACTGACTCTAGAGTTGGAATTCAGCAGGTGTATGGCAGCACTCCCGTGTGTTCAGGATGAATAATGAGATGTGCAGGGGAAGAATGCAGAACAGCGATCCTGAATCTGCCGCAATGCCTTATGGGATTCGGGGACAGCGGCCAACTGGAGATTACTGTATATATATGTATATATATATATATATATATATATATATACATATATATAGATAATTTCCACAACTGTGTTTAAAAATGTTCCTGTGCCGAGTTAACCTTATAAATGTGCCCCTGCTGTGTAATATGTAATGGCTGTATCTGATGGTACAGGAACATGGTCTGATCATACCACACCTCCACAGGGGAATAAGTAAAAGGTACAGTCATGGCGAAAAGTTTTGAGAATGACACAAATATTATATTTTCACATGATCTGCTGCCCTCTGGTTTTTATGTGTGTGTTTGACAGATGTTTTTATCACAGACAGAAATATAATTGCAAACATATGAGTAACAAAAGCTTATATTGACAGTTAGAATGAGTTAATGCAGCAAGTCAATATTTGCAGTGTTGACCCTTCTTCTTCAGGACCTCTGCAATTCTCCCTGGCATGCTCTCAATCAACTTCTGGACCAAATCCTGACTGATAGCAGTCCATTCTTGCACAATCAATGCTTTCATTTTGTCAGAATTTTTAGGTTTTGTTTGTCCACCCGTCTCTTGATGATTGACCACAAGTTCTCAATGGGATTAAGAACTGGGGAGTTTCTAGGCCATGGACCCAAAATCTCTATGTTTTGTTCCCTGAGCCATTTAGTTATCACCTTTGCTTTATGGCAAGGTGCTCCATCATGCTGGAAAAGGCATTGTTGATTGCCAAACTGCTCTTGGAGGGTTGGGAGAAGTTGCTCTTGGAGGACATTCTGGTACCATTCTTTATTCATAGCTGTGTTTTTAGGCAAGACTGTGAGAGAGCCGATTCCCTTGGCTGAGAAGCAACCCCACACATGAATGGTTTCAGGATGCTTAACAGTTGGCATGAGACAAGACTGGTTGTAGCGCTCACCTTGTCTTCTCCGAATGAGGCGTTTTCCTGATGTCCCAAACAATCGAAAAGGGGATTCATCAGAGAAAATAACTTTACCCCAGTCCTCAGCAGTCCACTGCCTGTACCTTTTGCAGAATATCAGTCTGTCCATGATGTTTTTTCTGGTGAGAAGTGTCTTCTTGGCTGCCCTCCTTGAGACCAGCCCTTGCTCCAAGAGTCTCCGCCTCACAGTGCGTGCAGATGCACTCACACCTGCCTGCTGCCATTCCTGAGCAAGCTCTGCACTGCTGGTAGCCCAATCCCGCAGCTGAAAAACTTTTAAGAGACGGTCCTGGCGCTTGCTGGTCTTTCTTGGGTGCCCTGGAGCCTTTTTGGCAACAATGGAACCTCTCTCCTTGAAGTTCTTGATGATGCGATAGATTGTTGACTGAGGTGCAATCTTTCTTGCTGCGATACTCTTCCCTGTTAGGCCATTTTTGTGCATTGCAATGATGACTGCATGTGTTTCTTTAGAGATAACCATGGTTAACAGAAGAGAAACAATGATGCCAAGCACCAGCCTCCTTTTAAAGTGTCCAGTGGTCTCATTCTTACTTAATCATGACAGATTGATCTCCAGCCATGTCCTCATCAACACCCACACCTGTGTTAATGGAGCAATCACTGAAAAGAGGTTAGCTGGTCCTTTTAAGGCAGGGCTGCAATGATATTGAAATGTGTTTTGGGGTATAAAGTTCATTTTCTAGCCAAATATTGACTTTGCAAGTAATTGCTGTTAAGCTGATCACTCTTTATAACATTCTGGAGTATATGCAAATTGCCATTTGAAAAAGTGAAGCAGTAGACTTTGCAATAATTAATATTTGTGTCATTCTCAAAACTTTTGGCCATGACTGTACACAGACAGGACAGTAGGGTATCACAGCTGATTCTTTTTGTGAGGTAAAACATGTTTAAAATAAGCAGTAAAAGAAAGAATCAGTTGTGATCCCAGCTTTAATGTCTGTATACTCTCTTTTGTTTCTTCCCTGCACAGTAGTTGCGGTATGATCAGATTATGTCCCTGTACAGTCAGACACAGCCATTATACAGAACATAGAAGGGACACATATATAATATAAGATTATATAAAAAGTGAATATGCTTTTATCCTCTTACACGAACACAAGTTACCACCTTGTGACATTAATTGATTACTGACACCCAGGATTTATTCTATTGCCGGGGCAGTGTGCTCTTATTTGTACATCTAAACCACAGCTTTAGCGCATTGTATTTTCTCTTTTTATACATTTATAAGATTATCTCAGTACAAGATGTTTTTTTTTGTTTCAAGATCTATTGAATAAAGTATGCTGTCTTCATGGGACAATCCCTTTAACGAGTTGAAGGAAAAAAAGATTGAGATCCTAATATTATTTGATCTTAATTTGTAATGTGTTTTATGTTCTTTAATACTTGAGCACTATATCTATATTCAATTTGGAAAAAAAAACTTGACTATCATTTAAAGACTCTGCTATAATTTAGATTAATGCAGTAATAATACTCTATTAAACTGTGAACGGAAATACATGTGAAAAGATGTCCACGCCTGCTCTCTACAAGAAGTTGCAGGTGCAGATGAGTGTATATTTTCTCTTCCGAGAGAATTGGGCCGATCATGCAAATCACACTTTGATCAAACTTTGATCACAGTGTGATCTGATTCTCTCACATGAGGAAAAGAGAGAGAAAAAAATGTCTCCATTATTTCCATTCTGTCAGTCCACGGAAACCAAATTGCACTCAGATGTTTTGTGAGTGCAGCCCAATGTTTTCCAATCACTGATTGACATGGATGGCTGATTGCGATAGGAACATCGGATCAAACTCAAGCTAGCTTCCTATGTCCGAGGAAAATATCAGACATGTGCATACCTCTATAGAATTACACTGGTTTGAGTGTGATCCAATTGGTTCGCACTTGGACCGAAAATATACTTATCTCCATCTACACTAAACGTGAGAATAGAAATTGTGTCTAAATTAAATTAAAAAAAGGTCTCTATTGTATGTATTAAGTAGTTTTACTTTAAAAATTGTCAAAATTCAGACAAATTTCATTTGAGAGATTTATTACATATAGTAGCTTTGCTTTATTTCCGTGTTAGGACTCCTTCACATGTCCATGTTTGCACTATGTGTGGCATCTGTTTTTTTTCACAGATGCCACATGTACCCATTATTATCTATGCTACTATGCACATGTCTTTATTTTTACACGGTTCGTTTGTATGCTTAAACCACACAGAGACATATCCGTTTTTTGCCAGAAGCAAGGATGACAAAGACCAATACAAGTCTATGGGTCCATTTAAAACATCTACAGCTAACGGATGGCATCAGACTTAACCCCTCTCCGCCATCAGACGTACTATTCCGTCCATGTGACCCTGGACCTAATTCCCATGGACGGAATAGTACGTCATGGGCGATCAGCTGCGCTTTATTCTATAAAAGCGCCAAAACATAAAAAAATAATATAAATGAGGTATCGCCATAATCATACTAACCCGAAGAATAAAACTGCTTTATCAATTTTACCACACGCAGAATGGTATAAACGCCTCCCCCAAAAGAAATTCATGAATTGCTGATTTTTGTTCATTCTAACCTCCCAAAAATCGAAATAAAAAGCGATCAAAAAATGTCATGTGCTCAAAAATGGTACCAATAAAAATGTCACCTCATCCCGCAAAAAATAAGACCTCAAATGACTCTGTGGGCCAAAATATGCAAAAATTATAGCTCTCAAAATGTGGTGATGCAAAAAACTACTTTTTGCAATAAAAAATGTTTTTTAGCGTGACAGCTGCCAATCACAAAAACCCGCTATAAATAGTAAATCAAACCCCCCTTTATCACCCCCTTAGTTAGGGAAAAATAATAAAATTAAAAAAATGTATTTATTTCCATTTTCCCATTAGGGTTAGGGTTGCGGCTAAAGTTAGGGTTAGGGTTGGCGCTAACGTTAAGATTAGGGTTAGAGTTGAGATTAGGGTTAGGGGTGTGTTAGGGTTAGGTTTGTGGTTAGGGTTGGGACTAGGGTTAGGGGTGTATTGGGGTTAGGGTTGGAGTTAGAATTTGGGGGTTTCTGCTGTTTAGGCACATCAGGGGCTCTCCAAATGTGACATGGCGTCTGATCTCAATTCCAGCCAATTCTGCGTTGAAAAAGTCAAACGGTGCTCCTTCACTTCTGAGCTCTGCCATGCGCCCAAAAAGTAGTTTACCCCCGCATATGGGGTATCAGCGTACTCTGGACCACAAGAGTTATTGTGCAATTTGTCCTATTTCTTCTGTTACCTTTGGGAAAATAAAAAACTGGGGGCGACAAAATCATTTTTTTTAAAAAAAAATGATTTTTTTGTTTTTACGGCTGTATGTTATAAATTTTCTGTGAAGCACTTGGGGCTTCATAGCGCTCACCACACTTTTAGATAAGTTCCTTGTGGGGTCTATTTTCCAAAATGGGGTCACTTGTGGGGGGTTTCCACTGTTTAGGCGCATCAGGGGCTCTCCAAATGCGACATGACGCCCCCAGACCATTCCATCAAAGTCTGCAATCCAAAACGTCACTACTTCCCTTCCGAGCCCTGACGTGCACCCATACAGTCGTTTTCTCACACATGTTGGGTATCAGCGTACTCAGGACAAATTGGACAACAACTTTGGGGTCCAATTTCTCCTGTTACCCTTGTGAAAATAAAATATTGGGGGCGAAAAAAATCATTTTTGTAAAAAAAAAAAGGATTTTTTATTTTTACAGCTGTACGTTATAAACTTCTGTGAAGCACTTCGGGGTTCAAAGTGCTCAACATACTTCTAGATAAGTTCCTTGTGGGGTCTATTTTCCAAAATGGGGTCACTTGTGGGGGGTTTCCACTGTTTAGGCGCATCAGGGGCTCTCCAAATGCGACATGACGCCCCTAGACCATTCCATCAAAGTCTGCAATCCAAAACGTCA
This sequence comes from Oophaga sylvatica, assembly GCA_033576555.1. Classification (NCBI taxonomy): domain Eukaryota; kingdom Metazoa; phylum Chordata; class Amphibia; order Anura; family Dendrobatidae; genus Oophaga; species Oophaga sylvatica. The sequence goes on from JARQOD010000002.1 coordinate 236,179,562, forward strand.
CTACTTATCTTCCGAGCCCAGACGTGCACCCATACAGTAGTTTTCTCCCACATATTTGGTATCAGCGTACTCAGGACAAATTGGACAACAAATTTTGGGGTACAATTTCTCCTGTTACCCTTGTGAAAATAAAATATTGGGGGCGAAAAAATCATTTTTGTAAAAAAAAAAGGATTTTTTATTTTTACGGCTGTACGTTATAAACTTCTGGGAAGCACTTCGGGGTTCAAAGTGCTCACCACACATCTAGATAAGTTCCTTGTGGGGTCTATTTTCCAAAATGGTGTCACTTGTGGGGGGTTTCCACTGTTTAGGCACATCAGGGGCTCTCCAAATGCGACATGACGCCCCCAGACCATTCCATCAAAGTCTGCAATCCAAAACGTCACTACTTCCCTTCCGAGCCCCGACGTGCGCCCATACAGTAGTTTACTCCCACATATTGGGTATCAGCATACTCAGGACAAATTGGACAACAACTTTTGGGGTCCAATTTCTCCTGTTACCCTTGTGAAAATAAAATATTGGGGGCGAAAAAATCATTTTTGTAAAAAAAAAAAAAGATTTTTTTATTTTACGGCTGTACGTTATAAACTGTGAAGCACTTTGGGGTTCAAAGTGCCCACCACACATCTAGATAAGTTCCTTGAGGGGTCTAGTTTCCAAAATGGTGTCATTTGTGGGGGTTTCCACTGTTTAGGCAGATCAGGAGCTCTCCAAACACGACATGGCATCCAGCCAATTCTGCGTTGAAAAAGTCAAACGGCGCTCCTTCCCTTCCAAACTCTGCCATGCACCCAAACAGTGGTTTACCCCCAATATGGGGTATCAGCGTACTCAGGACAAATTTCACAATAACTTTTGGAGTCTTGTTACCCTTGGGAAAATAAAAATTGGGGTGAAAAGATAAATTTTGTGGAAAAAATATGATTTTTTAATTTTACGGCTCTACGTTATAAACTTGTGTGAAGCACTTGGGGTTCAAATTGCTCACCAAAGATCTAGATAAGTTCCTTAGGGGGTCTAGTTTCCCAAATGGGGTCACTTGTGGGGGGTTTCCACTGTTTAGGCACATCAGGGACTCTCCAAATGCAACATGGCGTCCAATCTCAATTCCAGCCAATTTTGGTTGGAAAAAGTCAAATGGTGCTCCTTCCATTCCGAGCTCTGCCATGCGCCCAAACAGTGGTTCCCCCCACATATGGGGTATCAGCGTACTCAGGACAAATTGGCCAACAACTTTTGAGGTCCAATTTCTCCTGTTACCTATGGGAAAGTAAAAAATTAGTGACTAAGAGAATTTTTGTGGGAAAAAAATAGGATTTTTTATTTTCGTGCCCGGGCACTATAAACTTGTGTGAAGCACTTGGAGGTTCAAAGTGCTCACCAAAGAGCTAGATAAGTTCCTTAGGGGTCTAGCTTCCAAAATGGGGTCAATTGTGGGGGATTTCCACTGTTTAGGCTCATCTGGGGCACTACAAACGGAACATGAACCCCATCAATGTTTGCATTCCAAAACGTTACTGCTTCCTTTCCAAGCCCTGCCGTGCACCCAAACAGTTTCCCCCCCCCACATATGGGGTATCAGCGTACTCAGGACAAATTGGACAACAACTTTTGGGGTCCAATTTCCTTGGGAAAAATCAAAAATTTGGGACTAAAAAATCATTTTTGTGGAAAATTGTTTTTTTTTTTTTCACACCCAGGCATTATAAACTTTTGTGAAACACTTTGGGGTTCAAAGTGCTCACAACAGATCTAGATAAGTTCCTTAGGGGGTCTAGTTTCCAAAATGGTGTCACTTGTGGGGGGTTTCCACTGTTTAGGCGCATCAGGGGCTCTCCAAACACGACATGGTGTCCAATCTCAACTCCAGCCAATTTTAGTTTGAAAAAGTCAAACGGCGCTCCTTCCCTTACGAGCTCTGCCGTGTGCCCAAACAGTGGTTTTCCCCCACATATAGGGTATTGGCGTACTCAGGAGAAATTGCACAACAACTTTATCTGCCCATTTTCTCCTTTTACTCTTGTCAAAATAAAAAAAGTTTGTAAAAGATCATTTTTGTGGCTAAAAAGTTAAATATTCATTTTTTCCTTCCACGTTGCTTCAGCTCCTGTGAAGCACCTGAAGGGTTAATAAACTTCTTGAATGTGGTTTTGAGTACCTTGAGCGGTGCAGTTTTTATAATGGTGTCACTTTTGGGTATTTTCTGCTATATAGACCCATCAAAGTGACTTCAAATGTGAGGTGGTCCCTAAAAAAATGGATTTGTAATTTTGTTGTAATAATGAGAAATCACTGGTCAACTTTTAACCCTTATAATTTCCTAACAAAAAAAAATTTTGGTTCCAAAATTGTGCTGATGTAAAGTAGACATGTAGGAAATGTTATTTCTTAACTATTTTGTGTGACATATTTCTCTGTTTTAAGGGAAAAAAAATTCAAAGTTTGAAAATTGCAAAATTTTCAAAATTTTTCGCCATATTTATGTTTTTTTCAAAAATAAACGCAAGTTATATCGAAGAAATTATACTTCTAACGTGAAGTACAATATGTCACGAGAAAACAGTCTCAGAATCGCGAAGATCCGTTGAAGCGTTCCAGAGTTATAACCTCATAAATAGACAGTGGTCAGAATTGTAAAAATTGGCCCGGTCATTAACGTGCAAACCACCCTTGGGGTGAAGGGGTTAAGACTTAAAAAATTACACTGGTGTACAGTAATTTTGGTGCTAATGATGTCTGAACTGTTTTATATTAAGTTTATGGTGCTGATTAAGAATATGACTTCCGTTTTGCCAGATTGTCTCTAGTTTCTGAGATATTAATAGTCAATTAATTAATTACAGCAGAATTCTGGCTTCAAAAAGTTGCTGTTATAGCATTGTAAGCCTAAAAATTTAAATACAAATAATTATATGGGATATTTCATTACCAAAGACACCATTAAAGAATAGAGATGAGTGAGCACTAAAATGTTTGGATGCTCGTTACTCGAACTGAGCAATTCCTAATGCTCAAATGCTCGTTTTGAGTAAAGAGTAGAATGGGAGTCAATGGAAAATCAGAGCATTTTTCTGCCAGACACTACAAAGAGGTCTGGGGGGCAATGAAAATGTTGAAATGGATGGAAAAAGTGCTGGCTGGAAGGAGAACAGCATGGGGAAGACCCTTGGAAGCATCTCTGACTCTCATATCACTGCTGAGAACAATGGTGTTACACTTTTACTCGACTTTAAAGACTGATAATATAACATTCAAAATCTACAAGAAATTAGAGCTTAAAGAAAAAAAATGTTAATAAACATTTTATTCTGTATAATGACTTGTATTTAAAGATAAATTTTAAAAGATTTAAAATATATATAATTCAAGTAAACCCAAATAGAATTTTTTCTTAAAAAATGGACATTTCAGTGTAATTAATTAAGGAAGCAAGAAGTGCCAAAAATAATTGACTCAGATACACCCTTTATTAGACATAAAGGAGGGCCTCATACACATTCTGTTCAAATTGTCATGTAGTGATACTCCTTTATCACTGCACCCCAATATTAGCCCAAATTATTTTGATTAGCAAGTGGTGACTCCTAGCTGCACCCCAATACTAGCTCTAATGATTTTGGTTAGCAAATGGGGCCTCCTGACTGCACCCCAATATGAGCTCTTACAATTTTGATTAGCAATTGTGACCTCTTGATTCCTTACTGCAACATAGTATTAGACCAAATGATTTTAAGTTGGAAATCTGGACTTCTGCCTGAATAACACTATTCACACAACTAGTTGGATGCTGTAATGTCAGTTTCACACAGGACAGGATCCTATCTAACTATATGATAACTTGCAACAGCAGCAGAAGCCTCTCTGTGCTGTTGCACTGAGAAAATGGCATCATCAAAACAGCAAGACCACTTTTTTTATGGAGAGGGGCATGTGAATTTGGGAGCCAATGACAGAAGCCCTTGTGTCTGGATGTTGTGGATGTTTTCTGCACCCTGACTGGCTGCCTGAATGTACACACATTAAGCTATAATTATATAATATATATATATATAAAACTGAATGTGTGTGTGTGTGTGGGTATCACCAACCAATCACGAAGCATCTTTCATTTCACCAGAACTGTTTAAAAGAAGCTGAGCTGTGATTGGTTGCTAAGAGCAACAGTTTTCCTTGCAACCAATCACTAAGCATCTTTCATTTCACCAGAGCGCTGTTTAAAAGAATCTGAGCAGTTATTGGTTGCTATGAGCAACAGTTTTCTCACTCCACGACAACACCTCAGCAGACAGTGACTGGGTGGGAGAAATCTAGCATCCCCAGGAACATAAGCTCCCAGCCATTGTCTGCCCCCAGAAAGGAGCAGAGAGCACATGACAGAAATAAATGACCCAGGATCTCTTAAAGGAATCCCTGGTACGGAAGTCAGGGCAATTGCCTTCAAATGCTCTGGTACTGACCCCAGGCCTCTATTAAAGGGATCTCCGTTATGGAAGTCAGGGCAAATCCATCCAGTGCTTTGGTTTTGACCCCAGGCCTCTCTTAAAGGAATCCGCGGTATGGAAGTTTGGACCGTTCCACTCAGTACTCTGGTTCTGACCCCAGGCCCCTCTTGGAGGGATCCCTCATATGGAAGTGAGGGCAAATCCACTCTGCGCTCTGATTCTGACCCCAGGCCCCTCTTAAAGGGATCCCCAGTATGGAAGTGAGGGCAAATCCACTCTGTGCTTTGGTACTGACGCCAGGCCTCTCTTAAAGGGATCTCCGGTATCGAAGTTAGGGTAAATCCCTTAGTGCTCTGATTCTCACCCCAGGCTTCTATTAAAGGGATCATTGGTATGGAAGTCAGGGCAAATCCACTCAGCGCTCTGGTTCTGACACCAGATCTCTCTTAAAGGGATCCCCGGTATGGAAGTTAGGGCCATTCCACTGAGCGCTCTGGTTATGACCCAAGGCTGACGGGATGATGTGGGATATTAGGGGTAGTTGTCCGGTGGCTCTGTCTGAAGGGATGATGAGGGATATTAGGGGTAGTAGTCCGGTGGCTGTGACGGGATGATTTTGGATATTAGGGGGAGTAGTCTGGTGGCTCTGGCTGACGGGATGATGTGGGATATTAAGGGTAGTAGTCTGGCGGCTGTGACAGGATGATGTGGGATATTAGGGGTAGTTGTCTAGTGGCTCTGGCTGACGGGATGATGTGGGATATTAGGGGTAGTAGTCCGGTGGTTTTGATGGGATGATGTGGGATATTAGGGGTAGTAGTCCGATGGCTTTGATGGGATGATGTGGGATTTTAGTAGTCCGGTGGCTCTGGCTGACAGGATGATGTGGGATATTAGGGGTAGAAGTCCGGTTGCTTTGGCTGACGGGATTGTGTGGGATAGTATAGTGAATGTGGCTATGCGGAGTGGCCAGGGCTATACACTCAGCTTTATATATATAGATATAATCATTATAATTTGTTATAACTAACCATAGTTAGTTACTATGCCCAGACAGTGCCAGGATCTTCAGCTAGTAGAAAATAAAAATGATAGTCCGCCGCTTCTCTGACCTCTAGACCCCCCTCAACTCATAAAATACTTCTCCCTCATAAAATAGTCTCCCCCTCACTAATCCTACAGAACCACTATCCTGACCAAAGTCCTGCCAAAAGCATTAATGGAAATGCAATCATTTACCGAACTGTGACCGAATTTTGCCGATTTTGACAAAAAATGCTCGGGAAACCTAACACAAATCAGAATGTGTATTTAGCAGTAATACTAATTTTGTATTAAAGAGTAATGTTGGTCTTGGATTTAGTATTGTAATACTATTACTGTTATTGTAGTAGTAAAGGTAAAAGTTAACTTTGCAGACCTTAGAAAATTGAATACTACTCTTTTGTCATTTTTTTCCAAGTTAAGTATTGCTTTTGATTCTTCCCTTGATGAAAGTCAAACATTGGCTGAGTCTGAGTTTCTTTTACTATTGTACTATTTTCCAATAGTACCTTTCATCTTTTAAATTATGCTAAAATTGTTCTGCTTTTCAATAGTAAAAAAAATCTATGTCACGAAGCTTTCAATCTTTAGTGAAAATGGAGTTAATTTACTTGATTGTTGTCATTGGTTTGATGTATGCCACTTTTAGTTACCGTATATACTCCTGTATAAGCCGACCCGTGTATAAGCCGACCCCCCTAATTTTGCCACAAAAAACTGGGAAAAATTATTGACTCGTGTATAAGCCGGGTGTATAAACTGCCCTCCTGCTCTGTGCTGTCCCCATCCTGCTCCTTGCTCCCCCATCCAGCTCTGTGCTCCTCCATTCTCCTCTGTACTCCCCCCTCCTGCTCCATCCTCCGCTGTGCTCCCCCATTCCTTCTCCGTCCTCCTGTGCCCCCCGTCCTGCTCCATGCTCCTCTGTGCCCTCCATCCTCCCCGTCCTCCTCCACGCTTCCCCCGTCCACCGATCTCCCCCCCGTCCTGCTCCATGCTTCCCCCGTCCTCCTCCATGCTTCCCCCGTCCTGCTCCAGCTTCCCCCGTCCTCCTCTATGCTTACCCCGTCCACCGTTCTCCCCCCCCGTCCTGTTCCGTGCTCCTTGTCCTCTCCTCCATCATACTCACCCCTCCCCGTGCCATCGCTGAGCGTCCCTGCAATCCTGAGTTCTCCCCGTCTTCCTGCAGCTCTCCAGCACTGAGCGGTGATGTAATACCCGCTCATTAAGGCCATGAATATGGAGGCCACGCCCATGGGAGTGGCGTCGCATCCATATTACATGACCTTAATGAGCGGGTATTACATCACCGCTCAGTGCTGAAGAGCTACAGGAAGCCGGGGAGAACGCAGGATTGCAGGGACGCTCAGCGATGGCACGGGGAGGGGTGAGTATGATCCCAGCCACCGGCTCCTGCCGTGGCATCCCCTCCCTGCTGGTTTCTGCCCTATGACTCGTGTATAAGCCGAGGGGGCATTTTCAGCACGAAAAAAGGTGCTGAAAATCTCGGCTTATACACGAGTATATACGGTACATTTCATTGACATTGCTGATGCTGATGTTGATCATTGTCTTTACCATCAGTGATCATTGGCTTTTACTATTTGTGAGCAGCATCCTCTTTTGGCAAGTACTGTAATTTTTGGAGTATGAAACACACATTTTTCACCTCAAATTTAGGAGGAAAAAGGAGGTGCGTCTTATAGTCTGAATGTAAATTACCAGGAGGGGGCGGCGGCAGTGTAGTGAGATTATAGAAGTCAGGGTCATCACTGCAGGAAGCTGGCAGCGGGACCTGGGCTGGGAGGAGCTGTGTCTTGGCAGTGCGAGACATTAGGTATTGATCTCCCAGCAATGCACTGCAAGAAAATGTTGGTAGTGCAAGGCATGAGCCATTGATCTCCCGGTGGTGAGCTGCAGAAAAATGGTGCCGATGTAGGTGCATGTACAGATTGTTAAAAGATAAAATAGATGTAGCGGCGCAGGTATATAAGTGCTGGATCCTGCTGCAAGTACAAAACTCCTACCACAAGGAGAAAAAAGAGGATAATAATAAAATACCAAACAGTACTCGCGCTTTGAATCAAACACACTCGCAATACTGATCGCAACACGTACCTGAAATATTCAGAAGGTTTGTAGACAGATGTTTGAATGATGAGTCAGTGATTTTTGTGTTATGGTGAGCACATATGTATTGAACCTCTAGGTGCAAGAAAAAAAAAAGGATAAGATCAGTCCACATAAATAGCGAGACTAGGATAAACCTAAGTAACTTCGCATAAAATAAGAAAGGACCCAGACCACACATGTGCGTCCTTAAGAATGTGCCTTTTTGGAAAAACCCTTGGGGGATAGGAAATCCCAATGCCACAATATTTGAAGTGAATCTAAATGTGCAAAAAAATGCCTTTAAGATAATACGACATAAGGTGCATAAAATTAAAAAGTCATATATAACAATGATTAAGGTGCCGACTGTGCAATATTAAAGTGCATATTTCCTAGCGAAAAACAGATTTGTATATATACCCATATCCTTATATAACAACGTGAAGTGATAAATAAGAGAGAGTCCTGGTACTCCTATGGGACAAATGGAAGTGTGACCGGTGATATTCAAAAAGATCCACTAGCGGTACCTTGTAAATAGAGTATTGATATAACTAGTATCCTGACTGGAGAAAATGGTGATACTTAGCTTGGGACGGGCTCCAAATAAATCCGATGTTTGTAAAAAAGGAAGGAGACGAGGGGTCCTGGAGAGCTGCCCCGGCCGGTGGCAAGCTCTCCTCCACACTAGCGCTGCTGCGCAGCTATACTCCAGAGAGCGTCGGAAGGCCGCAGGTGCAGGTGCCGCTCCTGCACTGGTTCTCCCTCCCAGACGCGCTGCCGTGCGATCGTTCTCTGGGGAGCGTGTTCTGTGTCCGGACTCCAACACGTGATGCGGTCACGTGATGTGTTAATTCAAGCTACGGTGTGCAGAGAGAGCCACAATACCATCCAACGCGTTTCGGAGAGCTAACGGCCTCCTTCATCAGGGATGGCTCTGTCAGCACTTGGCTCATATATTTATATGCTCAGTCTGTGTATCTTAATTGAAAGCAAATAGTTCTATGTCATTATTTAAACCTCTGGGTTTTAAAGTTTCCAGTTCAAAAATCCATCTTGTTTCTTCCCTGGACATCTGTTTAACAAAGTCCCCTTTACGCCAGTCTTTATTGACTACTTTAATTCCGGTGACTTTTATATCTTTAAAAGATCCTTTATGTGCCAATTTAAAATGTCTGGATAGGGGATGTGTATCCACATTATTCCTTATATTACGTAAATGTTCCCCAATGCGTCTACATAAGGGACGTATTGTACGTCCAATATACATCTTTTTACATGGACATTCAATAACATAAATCACTCCAGTTGTCCTACAAGTTATGAAGTCCATAATTTCAAATCCTTTACCGCTTTGAGAAATAACAATTTGTTGTTTAGTAAGTTGCAATGTCCTGCACATTTTACATTTTTTGCAGGGATAAAAACTTTTCATAGTTGTTTTGAAGGGGCCGACACACGTATTATTGTTCAGAGGCTTTTCAAAATTACGTACTGTTGGTGCAACTAGATAATTAAGATTTTTAGCTTTTCTAAAAATAAAGCTGGGATTTTCCGTAATTTTATCTCCGATGACTTTATCATCTCTCAAAAGTCCCCAATGTTTGGAAACAATTTTTTTAAAAAGATGTACCTTAGAATTATATTGTATTATTAGAGGGACAGATATTACATCTGAAGATTCAGATAAAAGGTCTTTCTTGGGTTTAGTACTATATAGAATTTCCTCCCTGGGAGTGTTTTTAACATTTTCTTTAATGCTGGATAGAAATTCTTCTTTGTAGCCTTTGCTCAAAAACTTACTAATAAGTGTGTCGGCTTCCTTCACATAATCCGCTGTATTGGAACAATTACGGTGCAGTCTTAAGAATTGGCTACGTGGAACATTTAACAGCCATTTTGGAAGGTGACAACTGTTGGTAGCAATATAACTATTAGAGTCCGTAGGTTTCATATAAGTGCATGTTTCAATAATCCCTTCTTTAATGGAAATATCCAGATCTAAAAAATGTATTCTTTCCATGCTAGTGGTGGCATTAAATTCAAGATAAAACTCATTTTTATTTAAATCTTCTAAAAACATATTTAAAGAATCCCAACCCCCTTTCCAAATAAAAAAGACGTCATCAATAAAACGTAGCCATAGGGCCAGGTCCGCACGCAGTATACCGTCCTGGTAGATATGCGTGTCTTCCCACCTCCCTACATAAAGATTTGCGTAACTGGGTGCGAACCTGGTCCCCATGGCCGTACCCCACCGCTGGGTATAGTAGTTCTTTCATGTTTGAAATAATTGTGCGTTAATATAAAATATGAACATTCTTTGATAAAATCAATCATATCTAAAGAGACATTCTCTGACTTATTTAAAAAGTAATCTAATGCTTCAATGCCCTTATCGTGCTGGATAACAGTGTACATCGATGATATATCCAATGTCCCCAAAATCAAGTCACTTTCCCATTTAAATTGGTTTAGAATTTGAAGAATGTGCTTACTGTCTTTTAAATATGCAGGTAAATTTGGAACTAGTTTCTGTAGATGACAGTCAACATAATGGGATAGATTAGAGGTTAAATTACCAATACCCGAAATAATTGGACGGCCTGGCGGATTATCCAAGTTTTTATGAATCTTTGGTAAGTGATAGAAAACCGCTGTCCTAGGGTATGGTGTTTCAATGTATTCTGATTCCTCTTTGCTTAATAATCCTTTGTTGCAACCTTTGATTATCAAACTTTTAAGTTCTTTCGTGAATTGGTCAGTGGGGTCATTATCCAATTTTTTATATGTTTTTTCATCATTTAAGATGCGTTGAGATTCCATTTCATACTGTGAGTAGTCCAAAATTACAATACTTCCTCCCTTATCTGCAGGTCTAATCACGATATCTTTCATTCTCTGTAATTCCCGAATGGCATGACGTTCCTTACTAGTTAGATTTTGTTGGAAGTGTGAGCATTTCTTCTCACTAATTTTTCTAAGATCATAAATTACATTTTTTTGAAAGGATTCAAACGCCTCTGAGTATTCATTGATTGGGTTAAATTTGGATTTAGGCCTTAAATTGGTGAGGTTGGGTGGTGAGCAGTCTTCCTGTTGTATAGAGGTGTAAGATGCTGCTACAGTTTTTTTTAAAAAATATTTTTTCAACGCTAGTTTACGCATAAACTGTTTTACTCCAATAAATGCCTGAAATTTATTGAACTTTGCTGCTGGAGCAAATTTAAGTCCTTTCCTTAATAGGGATTGTTCATTATCCTTCAATTGGTATTTGCTCAGATTAAAAATCTTTTGGACTTCACTATTTATTTCCTTAGATCTCTTCTTTTTTTGGGAGAGTTTCCCTCCCCTACATCCTCTGTAGCGTTTTTTTTGGGTTCCACCTGAAAAAAAGAACTGATGGTTTTAGGTTGATTTTTTCCTCCTTTTTGAGGCCGTTTTGTATGAATGTTATCATTTATAATTATTGAGGTACTTGCTTCTGGTTCTTTTTCATTATCTTTGTTAACATTTTCAGGTGTTTCTATTAACGTATTTAGAATTTCATAACGATTAAAGATTGCTGTAGGGAGAGGATCATTACGATTAGTTACTTGAGATTGATTGATAATCGTATTCAAGGATTGATTCTTATTGGTAGTAGATGATATATTGGTTTTGAGTAGACTTGTATTAGTTAAATTCTCTATAGTGTTTCCTTGGATATTTTCGGTTTGGTGAAGTTGAGGAGATATTTCTAAATTTTCAGGTGTAGGATAAATAGAAAAATTATCTTCTGAGATGATGATAGAAAGATCACTTCCATTAATTTGATCAATGACGTCTTTTTTATTTGGAAAGGGGGTTGGGATTCTTTAAATATGTTTTTAGAAGATTTAAATAAAAATGAGTTTTATCTTGAATTTAATGCCACCACTAGCATGGAAAGAATACATTTTTTAGATCTGGATATTTCCATTAAAGAAGGGATTATTGAAACATGCACTTATATGAAACCTACGGACTCTAATAGTTATATTGCTACCAACAGTTGTCACCTTCCAAAATGGCTGTTAAATGTTCCACGTAGCCAATTCTTAAGACTGCACCGTAATTGTTCCAATACAGCGGATTATGTGAAGGAAGCCGACACACTTATTAGTAAGTTTTTGAGCAAAGGCTACAAAGAAGAATTTCTATCCAGCATTAAAGAAAATGTTAAAAACACTCCCAGGGAGGAAATTCTATATAGTACTAAACCCAAGAAAGACCTTTTATCTGAATCTTCAGATGTAATATCTGTCCCTCTAATAATACAATATAATTCTAAGGTACATCTTTTTAAAAAAATTGTTTCCAAACATTGGGGACTTTTGAGAGATGATAAAGTCATCGGAGATAAAATTACGGAAAATCCCAGCTTTATTTTTAGAAAA
>JARQOD010000002.1:236191680-236237318 GCA_033576555.1 Oophaga sylvatica
GGGGCCCTGAGCAAGCAGGGGGGGCCCACTCGTGGGCGATGGCACAGGGCCCCTCATAGTACACCAGGGTGTCTCTGATGGTAAGTGGGCCCCCCCACATTCAGAGACACCGGCATACTATTATGGGCCCTTTATCAGTGCCGTCTCCCACGGGTCGGCCCCCCACCTGCTCAGGGCACTGGCACTTGCCCGGGTGCGCCAGGTGGTGATGCTGGCACTGGGGGTACAGCCAAGTTAGGGAGGTGCAAAAATAGGCATATGTTGAGGTGTAGGCTGGACGTTCAGCATCTGCAAATGGAGGAATTGGAGAAATCGGAGAAAGAGGAGGACAAATTTTGCTGGCAACCTATGTGTCATCAGGGGAAGGTGGTACAAAATCCTTTGAAAGACAGGCATGGTTCATTTTAATGAAGGTGAGATCATCAACATTTTGGGTCGACAGCCGGGTCCTTCTTTCTGTCAGGATTGATCCAGCAGCACTAAAGACTCTCTCTGATAGCACACTACCAGCAGGGCAAGCGAGCTCCTGTAAGGCATATTGTGCCAATTCAGGCTAGGTGTCCAGTTTACAGGCCCAGTAGTCAAAGGGGATTGAACTGTGAAGTAGAACATCGATAAGGGAGAAAAGGTAATTTTGAACCATAGTTGACAACTGCTGTCTCCTGTCTGTTTTAATTGATTCAGTATTAACATTCGTGTGAGCGGTACTTGAGAAATCAGTCCACAACATGGTCATGAAACCCCTGTCTCCAATGCCACTTCGGCTGTGTGCACCATGAACACCTCTTCCATTTGGCCCACTATGGCTCGTGGTAGAACCTGCACTGTTGCTGTGTGCAGGGAATGCCTCTAACAAACGGTTTACAAGAGTTGCTTGTTTGTTTGCCACTATTAGCTCTAGGTTCTCCTGTGGCATGATGTTCTGTAATTTGTCTTTATAGCATGGATCGAGGATGCTGGCCAGCCAGTAGTCATCATCCTTCATCATTTTGGCAATGCGGGGGTTCCTTTTTAGGATCCGCAAGACATAATCACACATGTGGGCCAATGTTCCAGGTGTAAATGATGCACTGCCAGTGGTGGGTGGAGGAGCACTTTCTGCTAGTGTTGAGCATTCCGATACTGCAAATATCGGGTATCGGCCGATATTTGCTGTATCGGAATTCCGATTCTGAGTTCCGATATTTTTGTCATATCGGATACCGGAATCGGAGATTTCCGAGAAAGTCTATGGGAGTTCCTGTGTCACAGAACGAAGTACGTGACACAGGAACTTCCCGAAACTGTCACTGTCAGTGTCGGTTGGGTCTGTCAGGACTCAGCAGAGTCCGCACTTACCTGGCAGAAGATCCCCTTCCCGGTGGTCACGTCCTCCTGGATGGCCGCCATTACCCTGTCCCTGGCGGTCACGTGCAGAATCTCGCGATAACTGCAGTGACTGCCGGGTACTGGGTAATCTCGGCCAGCTGTACTCTCGCGACAGCTGGCCGTAAACCAGTCCTGACGAAGCTGCAGCCACAGCGATACGCGTGGGGTTTCTTCACCCCCGGTCCCGGGACCGTTCCCCTTGTTTCTATTCTTACCTTGCGGTCACTTGAACCTCCTTCCTTGGGCTTGAACTGGTAACGTTACCGATCTTGTTTTTTTTTTTTTTTTTTTTGCTGATCAGCTTGTTCTTGGTGCAGCGCATACTATATAGGCAATCTTGGTGTTATTCAACACCTTGCCTTTATTTTGCATCTCTTGATTACGTCACTGTCATTGCGACACCTTCTTATAGTATTTACTAGCGCTTTTCCAGCTTCATTCATCGGGTAACATTGAACATTATTTGCTATTATTCACCGGGCTTATTGTCACCGATCAATCAAAGGTGATATTAACCCCTTATTACCCATTTGCCACCGCTACAGGACAAGTGGGAAGAGCCAGGTAAAGTACCACAACTGGTGCATTTTGGATGCGCCATTTGTGGGGCTGCTGCAGCCTGGTATTTTTAGGCTGTTGAGGGCCAAAATCCATGGGCCTTGACAGTCTTTTAATACCAGGCCGCAGCAGTCTGCATTTTACTTGGCTGGTTAACAAAAATAGGGAGATCTGTTATGTTTCGGTAGCTGAGGAGTGCAGGTAAAAAGGCAATACACCAGAGCAGTTGGAATCTATGAGATTGCAGTACCCTTACTAACCACCACAACTAGAGGCAGCCGTGGAGCGTTCCTACGTTGGTCCTAGACGCCTCGTCACAGCCTGAGAAACTAACTACACCTAAAGATAGAAATAGGAGAGCTATCTGCCCCGGGCAGAACCCCAAAGATAATAGAAAGCCCCCAAACAAGTAATGGCGGTTAGACAAGAAGAAATACTGACACAGAAAGAAAATAGTATGAGCAAACGCTGGGGCCCAAACTAACTAAATAGAAAAGGATAGGAAGGGTACTTACTGCAATCCCAGAAAACCCTGAAAAGCACCAACTCTACTAATTTCAAAATCACCTGAGATCACACGACCTCTACCACCTAAATTAGTTCTCTGGTGTAACAAAATCAAAACAGCAGCCACTGAAAAAACTGGAAAAAGCAAAAGTACAAACATCAGTGGCTGAACTAAACTGAGAGGGCAAAAGCCCCTGAAGGGGACCCAGAAGGCCCCCAAAGAAGTGCAGGACAAAATGCAAAAATCAAGCACAAAAACAAAAAGAAGAAAATGTCTTATCTGTTAGCAGGAGATGCAGACACGACACAGCAGGCTACAAAGGAAACAGGAATCAAGGATTGAGACCAGAACAATTGATCACCGGCAACCCTGATGGGAAGGCGACTCCCTTATATAAGACCAGTCAGTAACACCTGATTCCCAATCCTCACAATCTTCACTGGACAGTCCAGTACCGCTTGTAACCACCAAAGGGAGCCTCTGCTCAGAACTCATTTCAAGTCCATTCACAACAGCACCCCCCCTTGAGGAGGGGTCACCGAACCCTCACTTGAGCAACCAGGTCGGTCAGGATGAGTTCTAAGATACGCACGGATGAGTCTCCTAGCATGGATGTCCGAAGCAAACACCCAAGAATTGTCTTCCTGACAATAACCTCTCCACTTAACCAAATACTGGAGTTTCCGTCTAGAAAAACGAGAATTCAATATTTTCTCAACCACAAACTCCAGATTGCCCTCAACCAGAACAGGGTCAGGAGGCACAGCAGTAGGAACCACTGGCTCAACAAACCTCTTCAACAAGGACTTGTGGAACACGTTATGGATCTTAAATGTCCCTGGAAGAAGCAAACGAAAAGAAACAGGATTAAGAATCTCCATGATCTTATAAGGTCCAATGAACCTGGCTTAAATTTAGGAGATGCCACTCTCATAGGAATATTTTTTGAGGACAACCAGACCAAGTCCCCCACTTTAAACCGAGGACCATCAGTCCTATGCCGGTTAGCAAACCGCTGGGCCCTCTCCTGAGAGAGGGACAACCTCTCCACTACCTGGTCCCAAATCTGTTGCATACGCTCCACAACAGAGTCAACACCTGGACAGACAGAAGCCTCCGTCTGTCCTGAAGAAAATCGAGGGTGAAACCCAGAATTACAGAAAAATGGAGACATCAAAGTGGCAGAGCTAGCCTATTATTAAGAGCAAACTCAGCCAAAGGCAAAAAAGAGACCCAGTCATCCTGATCAGCAGACACAAAGCATCTTAGATAAGTCTCCAATGTCTGGTTTGTTCTCTCAGTTTGACCATTGGTCTGAGGATGAAACGCCGAGGAGAAAGACAATTGAACATCAAGTTTAGAACAAAAGGTCCTCCAAAATCTGGAAACAAACTGGACTCCTCTGTCAGACACAATGTTCTCAGGAATGCCGTGTAAACAAATCACGTACTGAAGGAACAAAGGCACCAATTCAGAGGAGGAAGGCAACTTAGGTAATGGCACAAGATGTATCATCTTGGAAAACCTATCGCAAATCACCCAGATGACGGTCATTCTCTGAGAAACAAGGAGGTCGGAAATTAAATCCATAGAGATATGGGTCCATGGTCTCTTGGGCACAGGCAATGGCATCAACAAACCACTAGAGCGAGAGCAAGGCTTGGAGCGAGAGCAAGTCCCGCAGGACTGCACAAATTCCCTGACATCACGAGACAAGGTAGGCCACCAAAAGGACCGACTAACCAAGTCTCTGGTACCTAAAATTCCGGGATGACCGGCCAACGCGGAACAATGAATCTCAGACATCACACTCTTTTTCCACTGGTCTGGGACAAACAATTTCCCAACAGGGCAGCGCTCGGGCCTATCCTCCTGACACCCCTCCAGAGCCAGTCTCAAATTGGGCGAGATGGCAGAAAGAACTACACCTTCTTTCAAAATAACAGAAGGATCAGATAACTCAGGAGAGTCCGCAAGGAAACTCCTCGAGAGGCATCCGCCTTAACATTCTTAGTGCCAAGAAGAAAGGAAACCACAAAATTAAAACGTGTGAAAAACAAGGCCCACCTGGCCTGTCTAGGATTAAGTCGCTTGGCAGATTCCAGATAAACCAGATTCTTATGGTCCGTAAGGACCACCACCTGATGTTTGGCTCCCTCCAGCCAATGTCTCCACTCTTCAAAAGCCCACTTCATGGCCAATAACTCCCGATTACCCACGTCATAATTACGTTCAGTAGGAGAAAATTTTCGAGAGAAAAAGGCACAAGGGTTACTTTTAGAGGTCTCTGGATCTCTTTGGGACAAAACGGCACCTGCCCCAATTTCAGAGGCATCAACCTCCACCTGAAATGGCAGAGAAACATCAGGCTGCCGTAGAACAGGAGCAGAAGTGAATCTCTGCTTAAGTTCCTGAAATGCAGAGACTGCCTCCGGAGGCCAATTCACCACATCAGAACCCTTTTTGGTCAAATCAGTTAATGGTTTAACAATAACAGAGAAATTACCAATAAATTTACGATAAAAATTGGCAAAACCCAAAAATCTTTGAAGAGCCTTTAATGAAGTAGGTTGGACCCAATCACAGATGGCCTGAACCTTGACCGGGTCCATTTCAATAACAGATGGGGACAAAATGAATCCCAAAAATGAGATCCTCTGTACGCCAAAAAGACACTTTGATCCCTTCACATACAGAGCATTCTCTCTCAAAATCTGGAATACAGTTCGAACATGTTTCACATGAGAGTCCCAGTCATTGGAAAAAATCAAGATATCATCCAAATAAACAATCAGAAATTTATCCACAAAATCCCTGAAAATGTCATTCATGAAGGACTGGAAGACAGAAGGAGCATTAGTGAGCCCAAAGGGCATCACAAGGTACTCAAAATGCCCCTCAGGGGTATTAAACGCCGTCTTCCATTCATCCCCGTGCTTAATGCGAATAAGGTTATATGCCCCCCTGAGGTCAAGCTTGATAAACCAAGTAGCGTTTTTCACCCTGGAAAACAGGTCAGAAATCAAGGGTAACGGATATTGATATTTCACAGTAATATTGTTCAAAAGACAATAATCAATACACGGCCTTAATGAACCATCCTTTTTGGCCACAAAGAAAAAACCGGCACCTAAGGGTGAAGAGGATGGTCTGATATGACCCTTCTCCAATGACTCCTTGATATAAGACCGCATAGCGTCATGTTCAGGTACAGACAAGTTAAAAAGGCGACCTTTAGGGAATTTACTACCAGGCACTAATTCAATAGCGCAGTCATAGCTCCTATGGGGAGGCAAGGATGCAGATTTACTTTCGCTAAACACATCAGAAAAATCAATCAAAAAGTCAGGAACATCCTGAGCCTGGGGGGAGGCAGAAAAAACAGGAGTGTTGGTATTAACACATTGGCAGCCCCAACTGGTTACAGACACAGATTTCCAATCCAAAACAGGATTATGAGACTGTAACCAAGGGAAACCCAGTACGATAATGTCATGCAGATTATACAGAACCAAAAATTTGCAGCTCTCCTGATGATCAGGTTCAACCCTCATTATCACCTGAGTAGAGAACTGAGGTTTATTCTCAGCCAAAGGGGTAGAATCGATCCCCAGTAGGGGAAAAGACTTCTGTAGGGGTATCAAGGGAAACCCACAACGTTTAGCAAAATCAAAATCCATCAGGTTAATAGCTGCTCCCGAATCAATGAAAGCCTGAGCAGAAAATGAGGACAGAGAGCATATCAGAGTAACAGTTAATAAAAACTTAGTCTGAACACTACCCAAGACAACTGAGCGTGCAAAACGTCTTCCCCGCTTAGGGCAGACTGAAATAGCATGAGAGGCATCACCACAGTAGAAACATAACCCATTGCGCTTTCGAAACTCATGACGCTGTGCCCCAGAAACCACTCTATCACACTGCATGGATTCAGAAGCAGGTTCACAAGGCAACACTATTCCACGCATACTTCTCCGCTCACGCAAACGTCTGACAATTTGAATCGTTAATGACATAGAATCATTAAGACCAGAGGGGACAGGGAATCCCACCATAACATCCTTTACATTATCTGACAGACCCTTCCGAAAAAGGGCTGCCAAAGCGTCGTCATTCCATTTGGTCAGGACTGCCCACCTACGGAATCTCTGACAGTATAACTCAGCGTCATCAAGCCCCTGATTTAATGCCAACAAGGCTTTTTCAGCTTGATCAGTGACATTAGGCTCATCGTACAATAACCCCAAAGCCTGAAAAAATGCATCAACATCACTCAAAACAGGATCCCCAGGTGTCAGGGAAAAAGCCCAATCCTGAGGATCGCCGCGCAGGAGAGAGATGACAATTTGAACCTGCTGCGCTGCGTTCCCTGAGGGCTTAAATTTTAAGACAAAAAACAATTTACAATTATTTTTGAAATTCAGAAACTTAGCTCGATCCCCTAAAAACAAATCTGGCATGGGAATCCTAGGTTCCACAACAGGCAACCTAGCAAGATAGGTAGCAATACTCCAAACCTCAGTGGCAAGCTGATCCACACGGCCAGACAACTGTGCAAACTCCATTGAGAGAAAAAATCCTCCCCAGCACCCAGAGATACAGAGGGGAAAAAAAAAAAAATGCAACAAACAGAAAAATATCTTTGACAACTCTGACAACCTTTTTTCTTTCACAATATTTTTCCCTTCTGTGAGTACCATACAATTTTCAATTTTTATGGCCGATGATACTGTTATGTTTCGGTAGCTGAGGAGTGCAGGTAAAAAGGCAATACACCAGAGCAGTTGGAATCTATGAGATTGCAGTACCCTGACTAACCACCACAACTAGAGGCAGCCGTGGAGCGTTCCTACGTTGGTCCTAGACGCCTCGTCACAGCCTGAGAAACTAACTACACCTAAAGGTAGAAAGAGGAAAGCTATCTGCCCCGGAGCAGATCCCCAAAGAGCATAGAAAGCCCCCAAACATGTAATGGCGGTGAGACAAGAAGAAATACTGACATAGACAGAAAATAGTATGAGCAAACGTTGGGGCCCAAACTACCTAAATAGAAAAGGATAGGAAGGGCACTTACTGCAATCCCAAAAAACCCTGAAAAGCACCAACACTACTATTTTCAAAAACACCTGAGATCACACGACCTCTACCACCTAAATTAGTTCTCTGGTGTAACAAAATCAAAACAGCAGCCACTGAAAAAACTGGAAAAAAGCAAATGTACAAACATCAGTGGCTGAACTAAACTGAGAGGGCAAAAGCCCCCGGAGGGGACCCTGAAGGCCCCACAGAAGTGCAGGACAAAATGCAAAAATCAAGCACAAAAACAAAAAGAAGAAAATGTCTTATCTGTTAGCAGGAGATGCAGACATGACACAGCAGGCTACAAAGGAAACAGGAATCAAGGATTGAGACCAGAACAATTGATCACCGGCAACCCTGATGGGAAGGCGACTCCCTTATATAAGACCAGTCAGTAACACCTGATTCCCAATCCTCACAATCTTCACTGGACAGTCCAGTACCTCTTGTAACCACCAGAGGGAGCCTCTGCTCAGAACTCATTTCAAGTCCATTCACAACAGAGATCCCCACGCCATTTTTTTTTCGAGGGGATCCCCTATTTTTGTTAACCAGCCAAGCTAAGCAGACTGCTGTGGCCTGGAATTATCAGGCTTGCAAGGTCCATGGATATTGGATCCTTACCAGCCTGAAGAACCAGGCCTCAGTAGTCTGCTTTATCAGGCTGGTTAACAAAAATAGGGGGGACCCCACGCCATTTTTTTTTAGAGGGGATCCCTATTTTTGTTAATCAGTTCACTTCAGGTTAGCTGGGATTCCCTCTGACGTCACTGATGCAGTGCGGTGTCCCTGGCTGACCTGAAGTGAAAGTGAGAAGCAATCAATTATGCTAACCACTTCCTCTCCTGTCAGCCAGGAGAGGAGATGATTCAGTCGGAGGTTTACTGTGAGACTGTCAGCATTAGGGCTCATACTCACTGGCTGGAAAAAAATCGGTCCGTTTTCTGCAGGGAAAAAACGGTACAATTGTTGTAAAAAGGCATGCGATTTGCATGCGATTTTAAATCACACCATGCGTTTTCCATCAGTTTTCCATCAGTTTTCCATCTGTATGCAATGCAATTTTAACATGAAGTTTTACATAGAGCAGTTATCTCTATGTAAAAAGTCATGTAAAAATCACATTGTAAAAAAAATGTACACGAAAAGCAAATAATTATATATATAATATATATATATATATATATAATATATATATATATATATATATATGTCATACACTTCTACATAGTATAATAGCCGCTAATTCATCCCCGGCTATACTGTAAAATCACACTGACAGCTTTAATAAAGAATAGAAACAATACATATACACACATAGAATACATATATATATATATATATATATAGATATATATATATATGTCATTGTGACATATATATATCTATATATATAGATATATATACATATATTTATAGTTCATACACTTCTACATACTGTAAAAGCCGCTAATTCAATTGCCGGCTTTTGTGAAATCACAGAAGCCGACATGAAATGATACATTGTTTACACACACTTAACCATGTCATTTCATGTATTTTGATATGTGGTTTTAACTTACAATTACATAAGTGTATGTGTGCAAAATTTCAGACATGTAGGGGTTAATTAAAGGTGTAAATTCGTTGAAAAAAAATGTGTGAGCTCCCGCTGTATTTTCTCACCAGACAGACAAAGCAAGCGAGTGGGGGCAGATAATAATAGCCTAGGGAGGGTACATTTTTTTTGTGCCCCCCTGGCTACTAACATCTGCCCCCAGACACCCCAGAAAGGGCAAATCTCTAAATAGATTAGCCCTTTCTGGCACTTTGCCTGTCTATTCTCATTGCCCTGTAGCGGTGGCGAATGGGTTAATAAGGGGTTAAATCCACCTTGCAATTGAAAGGTCACTTTAAGCCAGGTTAATAATTGAGAGCTGTCAATTAGACAACTATCAATTATTAATCCTATTAAAGTAAATAAAAAAAACACACACACTTTAAGAATAAATAATTTTAATGAAATAAAAACGCATTTTTTTGACCATCTTTTATTTAATTCTTAATCCTTCGAAGCCCTTGATCTCCTATAATAAAGAAAAAATAATAAAACAACATTATTCTTACCTATTCCGCCGATCTGTCACGTCCCACGCTGTAATCCTTCACAAAGGGTTAACTAGCTTTGAGCCAAGCAGGCAAGTAATACTGCGTGCTCAGCTGAAAGCTCCTGAATGAATGAGCTTATCTCCTGCCGACAGGAGAGGATGTGATTAATGAATGAAGCTTAATTGATTGCGTCCCACTTTCACTTGAGGTCAGGTCAGGGTGACCTGACCTCAAGTGAAAGTGGGAATAAATCAATTAAGCTTCACTCATTAATCACTTCCTCTCCTTTGGCCAGGAGAGGAAGTTATTCATTTGGGGGGTAACAGCTCAGAAGGCAGCATTAGCTCCCTGCGAGCTGTAACCTGTTAACCCTTTCTGATGGATTACAACGTGGGACCTGACTGTACATCGGATTGGTAAGAATAATTTTGCTTTTTTATTTAATTTTTATTACAGGAAATGGTTTTAGCAGGAAAATAAAATATGGTCAAAAACTGTTTGATTATTTCATTAAACTTTTTTTTATTAAAGTGTGTGTGTTTGATTTTTCTTTCATACAATAGGATTAATAATTGATAGTTGTCTAATTGACAGCTCTCAATTATTAACCTGGCTTAAAGTCACCTTTCAATTGTAAGGTGGTTTTAACCCCTTATTAACCCATTTGCCACCGCTACAGGGCAATGGGAATAGACGGGCAAAGTGCCAGAAAGGGCTAATCTAATTAGAGATTTGCCCTTTCTGGGGTGTCTGGGGGCAGATGTTAGTAGCCAGGGGGGGCACAAAAAAAATGTACCCTCCCTGGGCTATTATTATATGCCCCCACTCGCTTGCTTTGTCTGTCTGGTGGAGAAAATACAGCGGGAGCCCACGCATTTTTTTCAACGAATTTACACCTTTAATTAACCCCTACATGTCTGAAATTTTGCACACATACACTTATGTAATTGTAAGTTAAAACCACATATCAAAATACATGAAATGACATGATTAAGTGTGTGTAAACAATGTATCATTTCATGTCGGCTTCTGTGATTTCACAAAAGCCGGCAATTGAATTAGCAGCTATTACAGTATGTAGAAGTGTATGAACTATAAATATATATATATGTATGTGTCACAATGACATGTATATATATATATATGTATTCTATGTGTATGTATCTAGTGTTTTGTGAGCTGTCAGTGTGATTTTACAGTAGCCGGGGATGAATTGCCGACTTTTCAAAGGAGACTGGTGCGTATAAATCGGACAGCACTCGCATGGTGCGAGTGCTATGAGATGATTTCTCGCACCCATTGACTTGCATTGGCGATTATCATGCCAAAATCGCATCAAATCGCAGCATGTTGCGATTTTTTTCTCACACCAATTTCTGATGAGAAAAAAAATCGCAAATGAGAACTCACCTATTGAATAACATTGGTCAGATTTGAATCCGATTTTTTTTCGGCTGAATATCATCCGTTTTCGGCGCCAGTGAGTATGAGCCCTTAGCTGCAGTCTCTGCAGTAAACATTAACCCTTTCAGAAGGATTACATCGGGGGACCTGACTGAACATCGGATAGGTAAGAATAATGTTGCTTTATTATTTTATTTTTATTACAGGTGAACAAGGGCTTCGCAAGGAATGGCAGTAAAATAAAATATTGTCAAAAAATGTGTGTTTATTTCATTAAAATGATTTTTAATTAAAGTGTGTGTGTTTTATTTTTATTTCATACAATAGGATTAATAATTGATAGTTGTCTAATTGACAGCTCTCAATTATTAACCTGGCTTAAACTCATCTTTCAATAGTAAGGTGGCTTTAACCCCTTATTAACCCATTCGCCACCGCTACAGGGCAATGGGAATAGACGGGCAAAGTGCCAGAAAGGGCGAATCTAATTGTAGATTTGCCTTTTCTGGGGTGTCTGGGGGCAGATGTTAGTAGCCGGAGGGGGCCAAAAATAATGGTCCCTCTCTGGGCTATTATTATCTGCCCCCACTCGCTGGCTTTGTCTGTCTGGTTGAGAAAATAGGGTGGGAGCCCAAGCATTTTTTTTCAACAATTTTACACCTCATATATATATACATGTCATTGAATTTGTGACACATATATATATATATATATATTTATAGTTCATACACTTCTACATAGTATAATAGCCGCTGATTCAATTGCCGGCTTTTGTGAAAATACAGAAGCTGACATGAAATGAGACATGGTTTACATAGAGTTAACCATGTCATTTCATGTTGTTTGATATCTTGTTTTCACTAACAATTACATGAGTGTATGTGTGCAAAATTTGACACATGTAGGGGTTAATTAAAGGTGTAAATTCGTAGCAAAAAAATCAGTTTTTTTACAACGAATTTACACCTTTAATTAACCCCTACATGTGTGAAATTTTGCACACATACACTCATGTAATTGTTTGTGAAAACCAGATATCAAACTACATGAAAATACATGGTTAACTCTATGTAAACCATGTGTCATTTCATGTCGGGTGCTTCTGTATTTTCACAAAAGCCGGCATTACCCGGCAATCGAATCAGAGGCTATTTTACTATGTAGAAGTGTATGAACTATAAATATATGTATATATATATATATATATGTCACAATGACATGTATATATATATATGTATTCTATGTGTGTATATTTAGTGTTTACAAGGAAAGAAAGGGTTTTTTTTAGTTCCGATATTTCTGTCCCATTGACTTGTATTGTGTTTCCGGTATCGGATCGGCGATACCCGATACTTTTTGAGTATCGGGCCGATCCAATCTGATCCGATATTTTAGGATATCGGGCAGTATCGCTCAACACTACTTTCTGCCAAATCCACATACCTCCAGTCACGCACAAACCCTGTACCTGACCTTGGCAAGTCAACATTTTCACTTGCCCCTGAGGAGCATCCTCCTCTCCATAATAATCATCCCCCTCATTCTCCTCCTCCTCTTCCTCTTCTTCCTCCACCTCGTCCAGAACAGTTCCCTGAGCAGACAATGGCTGACTGTAATCAAGGCTTCCTTCCTTCTCCTCCTCCTCTTCCTCCTCTGCTGCAAACGCCTGATCCTTAATGTGCGTCAAAGTTTGCATGAGCAGACGCATAAGTGGGATGCTCATGCTTATGATGGCGTCTACGCTTACCAGTCGTGTGCATTCTTCAAAACACTGAAGGACTTTACATAGGTCTTTCAGCTTTGACCACTGCACACCCGACAACTTCATGTCTGCCCTCAAACTGCCTGTCCGTGTATCCTCCCACAAATGCATTACAGCCTGCCTCTGTTCGCCCAGCCTCTCAACCATGTGCATGGTGGAGTTCCACCTTGTTGCAACGTCTATAATTAGGCGGTGCTTGGGGAGTTGGAGCGATCGCTGAAGCCTCTGCATACGACTGGAGTATACGGGCGAGCGACGGATGTGCGAGCACTGTCTTCACACCTTAGGGAGCAGGGCTGTTAACTCCGGATAATTTTTTAGGAAGCACTGTACCACCAGGTTCAATGTGTGAGAAAGGCAAGGTATAGGTCTGAGTTTAGCCAGGGCTATGGCCGCCACAAAATTACGGCCATTATCACTGACTACCTTGCCTGGCTCAAGATGTAGACTGCCCAGCCATGACTCAGTTTCTCGCTGCAAGTAGTCTCCCAGTACTTCCGCGGTGTGTCTGTTGTCGCCCAAAGACATCATCTATAAAACGGCCTGCTGACGCTTACCACTAGCTGTTCGATAGTGGAACACCTTGTGTGCAACAATGGCAGCTGCAGATGGAGTGCTCATGCGACTGCGCTCTGTCGACGAGCTTTCGCTTCTGGAGGAGGAGGGTCGAACGCCTACAGCCAAATGTTTCCTATACCGTGGGCTAGGCAGCACTGTCCCACTGCCGCTGTCCCCTGTGGAGCCTGCATCCACCACATTAACCCAGTGCGCAGTGATGGACACGTAACGGCCCTGGCCATGCCTACTGGCCCATGCATCTTTTGTGAAGTGCACCTTTCCACTCACTGATTGTTTGAGTGCATGGACAATGTGGTCTTTCACATACAGATGGAGGGCAGGGATGGGTTTTCTAGAAAAGAAGTGCCGACTGGGTAGATCATAGCATGGGACAGCGTAGGCCATGAGCTCTCGGAGCGATGCGCTTTCAACCAAATGGAAGGGCATCATCTTTAATGAGATCAGTTTGGCAATGTAGGCGTTCAAAGCCAGTGTACGTGGATGAGAGGATGAGTACTTTCTTGTCCTACTAAGAGTGTCTGCTAGGGTGAGCTGAACTTGAGAGCTGCATATGGGGGAACTAGCGGTGGACATGACGGACTGAGAGGGGATTGGTGATGGTGATGGTGGGGTGGTGGTGGTGGTGATGGCCTAGATTCAGTCTTTCATTGCAAAAACATTGTGATTCCCTGACTGCTTTGGCCTTGCGACGACACCTCAACATTTCTTGATGGTGGTGTGCTAACCAGTGGGCTTACAGTGGGGGAAGTGATGGAGTATTGCTGGCTTTCTTCAGTCGGAGCAGGTGCACATGTGCTACCTGAGATTTTGTAGTTTGTCCACGCTTGCAAGTGCATGGTCATTAAATGTCTAAGCATGCAACTGGTATTCAAATTTCGGAGATTTTTCCCTCGGCTAAAGGTCCTTCTGCACTTTTTACAGATAACCTTTGCCTCTTCAATAGGATTTTGGGCAAAAAAGTGCCACACTGCACTCTTCTTACTATGGTATACATTTTCAGGGCTTGCACGCTGTGCTAATTGGATCGTCTGGCCAAGCTGTCCTGCAACTCTTTTTGTTCTTTTAAGACGTTTTTTGACAGCTACAGGCCTGCCAGATAACTGCTGCTGTGATGTTGATGCCTGCTGTGGATCCTTCTCCTCTTCTGAGCTATTGCACCCTCTTCCCACAATGGATGCCAATCCGGGTCAACAACTGGGTCATCCATCACGTCCTCTTCAATTTCATCTGCACCTTCCTCTTTGTCACCGTGTAAGGTGGTATAGTATGCGGGGAGGGGCATCTGAGTTTCATCAGGGTCAGATTCTGGCTCAGTAGACTGCGAGGGCAATGTATTGCTGTGGGTCAATGTACCAACAGAATCATCTAGCAGTGGCTGTGCATCAGTACACTCCATGTCAGATTCATCTTGGACTGGGGAATTCAGGATTTGACTTGATAACCCAGGCATGGTATGTGAAAAGAGCTCCATGAAGTAATATGAAGTGTGGCCTGCCGCATCCTTCACTTTTGGTGGGGGTGAAGGACACAAGGAAAGGTGTTGCTCCTGACCAGGAGCCTGCACTGACGACTCAGTGCTTGCATTTTTAGAGCTGGAGGCTGTTTCGGGCATGTAAGCCAAAACCTGTTCCTGATGCTCCAGCTTTAAAAGCGGTTTACCTACTCCCATAAAAGGAAGCCTTCCAGGCCTTCTTGAGCCAGACGATAGTGAAGGCTCAACACCTCCTGCCCACGTCCGCCTCCTCTTCCACCATAATTCCTCATGTTTTGGAAAATGTTCCAAAAATACCAGCAGATATCTGGTACTGTATCAGAAGCGTGCAGCTGTATACAGTTGGGATAATTTTAAAGCTCCGTATAGATTTCCGGAGTAACATACAGATGCACACAGGCTCAGTATGGATTAGACCACAATATAAAACCTGATAAAGGGTACTGTATCTGAAGATAACAGGTAAATATAGTTTAGGGGTAAATTGTAAATCTCCATATAGATTTCCGGAGTAACACCCAGACGCTCACATGCACAGTATGGATTAGACCACAATATAAAACCTGAAAAAGGGTACTGTATCTGAAGATAACAGGTGTATATAGTTAAGGGGTAAATTGTAAATCTCCGTATAGAATTCCGGAGTAACACACAGATGCTCACACGGTCAGTATGGATTAGACCACAATATAAAAAGCTGAAAAAGGGTACTGTATCTGAAGATAACAGGTGTATATAGTTAGGGGTAAATTGTAAATCTCCATATAGATTTCCTGAGTAACACACAGATGCTCTCAGGCTCAGTATGGATTAGACAACAATATAAAAAGCTGAAAAAGGGTACTGTATCTGAAGATAACAGGTGTATATAGTATAAGGGTATATTGTAAATCTCGTATAGGTTTCCGGAGTAACACACAGACTCTCACAGCTCAGTATGGATAGACCACTAATAATAGCTGAGAAAGGTACTGTATCTGAAGATAACAGGTGTAAATAGTATAAGGGTACATTGCAAATTGTAATACATTTCCGGAGTCACACACAGATAGTCAGCATGTATTTTTCCGTGATAGCAGCCGGTACACAGTAGTGTGTGAGGAGTGTACAGCTCTATACGGTGTGGGAAAAATGAACACTCGGTAACTGTGCAGAAAAAAAGAATAAAAGTATTTGTGCTGTGTAACAAGCAGTCTGCCTTGCAGTGTACACACAGCAATATAGCAAGCAGGTAGCCTAATCAGCGCTGTTGCACACAACAAAATCCTCCCCTGGCACTGCACACTAATTGTACAGCACAATGGCTATCAGCACAAACACTTTTCTTTCCTGCCTAACTCTCTCCCTACTGTGAAACAGCGGCAGCAACCTCTCCCTATGCTAAGATCGGCAGAAGTAAAATGTCGGTCGGCAGTCAGGGCTTTTATAGCCACTGTGATGCCACACAAAGCAAGCCAATCACTACAATGCCCTTCCCTAAGATGGTGGTGGCCACTGCCCATGTCATCTCGTTGCCCACAGTGTGTGTCCTTGCTGAGAAAAGGCACCTGCAAGCTTTCTGGGAAAACCGACATTGGTGCTCTGGTCGACGACCGCATGGTCGACTTCATGCTATGGTCGGGTTTTGCTCGGCGAAACCCGACTTTGGTGAAAGTCGGCGATTTTTTAATCTGACCGACCTGTTTCGCTCAACTCTGCTCTCTAGTCTATGCCTGATATCCTGTCATTCAGGATTTTCAGAAGCTGAGTGATATTTTTTTCCTTGCTTGCTCTGCAGTCTGTGTGCATATTTTCAAAGCAAATGGGTGGTTAAAAACCATGAGTAATGAGTTGACTGAACACATTGGTTGTTTATATAGTGGGGAGAACACAATAGGTAATACATTTTAAAGAACATTGGAAGGGCACAGTGACTAATAAATTGGGAGGGTGAACATGGTAAGCAATAAATTGGGGGATATTGAACAAGCTATTTATATATTCAATAAGGTGGGGGTGCGCATTGACTAGTGAGTTAATTTCTTTATGGATAGGAAAAAAGTGACCAATTTAATTTAGAACACTCAGTGCTTGCTACTTAATTTATATTTTCAATGGGGAGATACAAAGTGGCTACTTATACATTCATCTGTTAATTCAGAGATAAGAGGATGGGCGGATGTCCTTTACTATGTATAGAATTATCCATCAGTATATACAATGCACTGAGCCCTTTTTATCTGTGTGATTTTCATTTTGCCCACACCTGTTACTTGCCACAGGTGAGTTTGAACGAGCATCACATCCTTGAATCAAAGTTGTTTACAATTTTGAAAAGGTGCCATCAATTTTGTATGGCCATTTTGGGGGTTTTGTGTGAAATGATGTCCAATTTCCCTTTTTTCTCAGTTTTTTGTGTTCTTCCAATACACACAAATTAAATAAACTTGTGTATAACAAAACATGCATAATTGGAATATTTTTTGGGGAAAAATACTTTATTTTCTGGAACAATTCAATTTCAAGGGTGCCAACACTTTAGGCCATGACTGTATATCATATAGTATTTCATCTTATTATATATATAATTAATTATACCACTGTATCTGATATATTTTTGTTTATTGCATAGCATGTATGTATTTATTTAGGAGCCTGAGGAATGGGTTAAAATGTACTAAATGCCATATTTTGGGCAAATCAGTAAAACAAGAAATTGTGACGCACTACATGCACTCATTTTATGCCATTTCATTGTCTCTCAAACATGTACTGGACCACCTACATGTTTGATATATGACTTGTCGCATGATATCCAGCCAGTTAAATAACCCAATCATATGCCCATAATCTTTGAACTGCCCAGGATCTACATCAACATTAATCCACACCTGGTAAAATCCCATTCTCTTGGGGAACATTGAAAATTCACAACTAGTTTGTCATACCTGAAAATAAAATTATATACCTAAATTGTTGCTTTCAGTAATTAATACTGTGCTGATATATATTGCACCTTTTAATTAAAATATTGTATTTGTGACTTTAAATGTTGTTAAGATTCTCGCAAAGCCCTAGAATTATTTTAAGAGATTAACACCTTGCACATCCAACTTTAAAAGTCACCTTATTCAATATTGCAAAAGATTCTGTCCGTGACATTGCTGACTTAAAGCAGTCTAAATTGAAAACAGTGATGTGCCAATTTCTAAAACATGGGCAGAATTGTTGTGGAAGCAGCTTTGTACTGTGCTGATTTAAGCAACTTTTCTTTAATCATTTGCAATACCCATTTCAAAAATAATGTATATGTGCACTAAGAGAACATTTGTAGAGATAAAACTTGTCCTTAATTATGAAAATACCTGATAAAGAAAAAAAACATTTAGGCTTTTCAAACAACAAAAACATCTGTACCCAAAGTAAAGTGAAGGCTCCATGTTAATGGGAGTTCAGAACAGAAACACAGAAAGGGACTGAATGCATGGTTATGCTTTTGATGTCTGATAAATATTATTCTATAAATATGATAATTGAGATACTTTGAAAAAATACTATTAATGCAAATGGTGCCTCATGTTGTCATTAATATACCTGCATGTAAATTGTTAATTCTTCCAAAATAGTGGGTTTTAATAATAATAAATAATAATAATAATCTTTATTTATATAGCGTCAACATATTCTGCAATGCTTTACAGTTATAAGTCATAAGTAACAACATTAACGATAAAACAATAATTAAAGCAAAATAAGACGACCCTGCTCATGAGAGCTTACAATCTGCAATGAGAAGGGGGAGACACAAAGTACAGGTAAGTATTTACAATGATGGTCCAGCCTTCTTAAGGGAGTGGGGGATAGATAAAGGCTGCATGAGCTGGTCACCAGCCAGTATGTGTGGTGCTGTTGGGTGCGGTGGAGTTTGATGGAGGGTCCTTCTCAGGGTTTTGACATGTCCTGCTTGTGAAGACCATGATTTTGGCTTATAAAAAAATACAAATTTCCTTGTATGTTTCTGATATTTGAGGTTAGGAGAATTAAAAAATGAAAAGGTTGTTTTTCTGATTTACGTAAAAGAAACAATAATTATAAAATACTATCCCTATAATATACAAAGTGGACTGTACCTCCATACATGGCGGTAGGAATCTATTCATCATGCACTCCGAACATAAATAATTAATTTGCTATGTCTTTTTGGTCTTCCTAGTAGTGTATTACATTTTATAACTCAATTTTTTGCTACACAGGCCCACCAGCCACAACAAGGCATATCTTTCTTTGATGGAACCTTAACATCCATACTTATCCTAGACCAAAAACCTAAAAAAATGGTCCTCTTCACAGCCAGTATATTTTTCTTTGTTTCATTTTCTTTCTTTCTTCTCCTTCTTCCAAAAGCTATCATTTTTTCTGTCCATATAGCCATATGAGATCTTATTATTTACTGAACGATTTGTACTTTTGAATTACATCATTCATTTTATCATGTGATGCACTGGGAAAAGGGTAGAAATATTCCAAGTGAGTTGAAATTGCAAAAAAAGTGCAATTCCACAATTGATTTTTTTTTTTAAACTGACCTGGCCAATGTGATTGTCTAGGTCAGTACAATTACTCCAATACCAAACTAATATTGTTTTATGTATTTATGTGATGAAATGTTTTTTAGTAATTTGGAAAAAAAAAACTTGGCTTGTGTCACCATTTTCCGAGTCATGTAACTCTTTACATTTTCAGGATATGGGGTTTTGTGATGGCTTATTTTTTTTACCTGAGCTGATTTGTTTACTGACATAATTTTGGGGTCCATACAAAGTTTTATTCTTATTGCACCTCATTGTAATGTTGTGTGGCCATAAAAATGTAATTCAAGTATTTTGATATTTTTCTTATTACACCATTTAGCAAATTGGATTAATTTATATTATATTTTGATAGATCAGACGTTTTTGAATGTAGCAATACCAAGCATTTTTTTAATTGCTTTATTGTTAATAGGGCAAAAGGGGGGAGGGGGTTGATTTGAACTTTTTTGCTTTATTTTTCATACTTTTAAAAATTTGTTTTTACTTTTTGCTGTATTTAATAGTAACTCTAAAGTAATTGAAACTGTAATTGTCTGATTGCTTGTGCTTTGCATAACAGTGCATCAGCAATGCTATGTATAGCTAAAATCACGATCTTCTAAGAACAACAGTTGCAAGCTGGCTTTCACTGAAGAATCGTCATGACAAGCATGGAGGTCTTCAGCAGAACTCCAGCTGTCATGACAACCCATCTGCACCCCACAATATCTTCATGGCAGGACGATAAGCAGGTGCAATAATGCCCACCCTGCTGGGGCGTGTTAAATGCTGTTGTCAGTGGAATTTAACAGGTTAACAGCTTTGCTCCAACCACCTCTATTAAATCAGTCATCGTCTGCCAGGAAAGACTCAGGCTCGTCATGCAAGCACGCATCAATGGCAGGGACATGACATATGACATACATGTACATCATATGTTGTGAAGGGGTTAAAGAGCAGGGCAAATCCAGAATTAATTAAAAACAGCAGAAAGCCTCCTTCCAATGTCCTGGTGATTCCTGTACAGGAAAAACCAGTACTGGTGTGATCTGTGATTCATGTCCGTGTGCCATCTGAATGTACATTTGTGATATCCAGGAGACATCCGTGCATCCGTTTTCTGTCTGTGTGTCCATGTGTCACATCCATGTGCCATCTATGTGTCCTTGTGACACATTTTGATGCCTGGGAAAAGCAGTACAGTTAGCAGTTACCAGGTGCCGGCTACTGTAGGCAGCTTTCATCACTAGCACCTATTGTGTACATCCTGTGTAAAGTAAAGAATTAAATTAAAAAATGGGGTGGACTCTTGCCATTTAATTCTTACTTTTAGACTGGAGGGACACAGCTGGTGCCGAATTTAGCTCCCATCATTGTCGCCTGGTTGCACTAATCTCAGGGAGACCAGGTGACCTGATAAGAGCTGCCTTCAGCAGCCGGCACCTGGGAACAGCGCAAACTATACCGTTTTTTCTCAGGCACCGCTACGTGTCATGCTAATGACACATGGATGACACACGGTCCGTGCGCACCACTATTGAATACAATTGGAGTGCATATGTCCGTACTTGCGGTTCTTGAAAAATAGACAGCATACAGACATAAAAAGAAACAGACATGTGAAGGGGGCTTTATACTGATGGGTGTACTTAAACATTACTCTCCATCTCCAAAAGTATACTACAAATAAACAAAGACTGACTAGCATTCTGACAGAATCAATGCAAGTATGAACAATTGCAACCATTTTTGATTACAGTAAATATTTATCCATCATCAACATGAGGAATCCATATGATTAGCTGCAAAAAAAATTCTGCAGCAGGACAAAGAGCCAAAACACACTGCCAAGGTGATTAAGAACTATATTTATATATATATAAATGAGTGTATGTGTGTGTGTATCAGCACCCAATCACTAAGCATCTTTCATTTCACCAGAGCTGTTTAAAAGAAGCTGAGCTGTGATTGGTTGCTATGAGCAAAAAGTTTTCCCACTCCACAACACCTCAGCAGACAGTGAATGGGTGGGAGAAATCTAGCATCCCCGGGAAAATAAGCTCCCAGCCATTGTCTGCCCCCCAGAAAGCAGCAGAGAGCACATGACAGAAATGAATCACCCCCTCCTCCATTACTGCTGCGCTCTATTGTTACCAGGTGTAGACAACAAATACTGATTAAATACTGAGGTAAAATATTGAACAAATACTGAAGTAACATAATGATCAAACACTGAGGTAAAATACTAAAACACTGAGCTAAAATACAGACCAAACATGGAGGTAAGATACTGATTAAATACTAAGGTAAAATGCTGACCAAATACTGAAGTAAAATACTGACCAAACACAGAGGTAAAATGCTGGCCAAACACTGAGGTAAAATGATGACCAAATACTGAAGTAAAATACTAAAACATTGAGGTAAATCCCATAGTCCTGTGCCCATTTAACCATCATACATATCCTCCATCCCATAGTCCCATGCCCATATACCTATCATACATATATATGGGCACTGGACTATGGGATGGGGATATGTATGATGGGTATATGGGGACGGGACTATGTGATGGAGGATAGGTATCATGGGGATATGGGCACGGGACTATGGGATGGAGGATATGTGTGATGGGTATATGGGCACGGGACTATGTGATGGAGGATATGTATGATGGGTATATGGGCACGGGACTATGGGATGGAGGATAGGTATCATGGGTATATGGGCACGGGACTATGGGATGGAGGATATGTGTGATGGGTATATGGGCACGGGACTATGGGATGAAGGATATATATGATGGGTATATGGGCACGGGACTATGGGATGGAGGATATGTGCGATGGGTATATGGGCACAGGACTATGGGATGGAGGATGTTTGATGGGTATATGGGCACAGGACTATGGGATGGAGGATATGTGTGATGGATTTATGGTCACGAGTCTATGTTATGGAGGATAGGTATCATGGGCATATGGGCATAGGACTATGGAATGGAGGATATGTATGCTAGGTATATGGGCACAGGGCTATGGGATGGAGAATATGTATGATGTGTATGTGGGCACTGGACTATGGGATGGAGGTTACGTATGATGGGTATGTGGGAACTGGCCTATGGAATGGAGGATATGTATGATGGGTATATGAGCACAGGACTATGGGATAGAGGCTATGTATGATGGGTATATGGGCATGGGACTATGGGATGGAGGATTTGTATGATGAGTATATGAACACAGGACTATTGGATGGTGGATTTGTATGATGAGTATATGGACACAGGACTATGGGATGGAGGATATGTGTTATGGGTATATGGGCACGGGACTATGGTATGGAGGATATGTGTGATGGGTATATGGGCACGGGGCTATGGGATGGATGATATGTATGATGGGTATATGGGCACTGGACTCTGGGATGGAGGATATGTGTGATGGGTATATGGGTTCGCGACTATAGGATGGAATATATGTATGATGGGTATATGGGCATGGGACTATGGGATGGAGGATATGTAAGATGGGAATATGGGCACTGGACTATAGGATGGAGGATATGTGTGATGGGTATATGGGCATGGGACTATGGGATGGAGGATAAGTATAATGGGTATATGGGCACGGGACTATAGGATGGAGGATAAGTATGATGGGTATATGGGCATGGGACTAAGGGATGGAGGATATGTATGATGGGTATATGGACATGGGACTTTGGGATGATGATATGTGTGATGGGTATTTGGGCACAGGACTATGGGATGGAGGACATGTGTGATGGGTATATGGGCATGGGACTATGGGATGGAGGACGTGTATGATGGGTATATGGACATGGGACTATGGTATGGAGGATATGTATGATGGGTATATGAGCACAGGACTATGAGATGGAGGATATGCATGATGGGTATATGAGCACAGGACTATGAGATGGAGGATATGTATGATGAATATATAGGCACGGGACTAAAGGATGGAGGATATGTGATGTGTGATAGGTATATGGGCACTGGACTATGAGATGGAGGATGTGTATGATGGATATATGGGCTCTGGACTATTGGATAGAGGATATGTGTGATGGGTTTATGGGCATGGGACTTTAGGATGAAGTATAGGTATGATGTGAATATGGTCACGGGACTATGGGATGGAGGATATATATGATGGGTATATGTGCACGGGACTATGGGTTGGAGGATATGCATGATGGGTATTTGGGCTCAGGACTATGGGATGGAGGATATGTATGATGGGTGTATAGGCACGTGACTATGGGATGGAGGATGTGTGATGGGTATATGGGCACTGCACTATGGGATGGAGGATGTGTGATGGGTATATGGTCACTGGACTCTGGGATGGAGGATAATCATTATAATTTGTTATAACTAACCACAGTTAGTTACTATGCCTGGACATTGCCAGGCTCTTTAGCTAGTTAAGCCTAAAGAAGAACATTCTGAACATGGTAATATTGTCCAAGAGCCCTAATCTTAACATCATTGATTCTGTCTGGAATTAAATCAAGAGTCAGAAAAGTTTGTGCAAGCCTATATCCACATAACATTTGTGATTTTTTTCCCCAAGAGGTTTGGAATAACCTTCCTTATGAGTCCCATCGAAAACTGTGTGCAATTGTTTTTAGGCCCTCTACACACATCCGTGTTCCTGGTACGAGTGGCATCCATTTCCACAGGTACCGGAGACACATACACACGCACGCCCATTATGCGGCTGTGCATATATCCATTTTTCAAACTGACCGTGTGTCCATGTGAACTAAACATGTGTCCATGTGACCCACATGTAGACATGTTCATTTCTTACAAGCAGCACAAAAGATAATACATGTCTTATACATGCACACAAATAACATAGTATGTGACATTCGTGTGCCGACAGTGTGACACGCACTAGAATAGAAGGCAGAATGCAAATTACAGATGTTTAGGTGTTAAAGGTGTGCAAAAATAGAGATAGATATGGGATATATACAGTTGTGTAAAAAAAAAGTGTTTGCCCCTTTCCTGATTTCCTATTCTTTTGCATGCATGTTTGTCACACCTAAATGTTTCATATCACTACAGTCATGGCCAAAAGTTTTGAGAATGACACAAATATTATATTTTCACATGATCTGCTGCCCTCTGGTTTTTATGTATGTTTGACAGATGTTTTTATCACAGACAGAAATATAATAAATGCAAACATATGAGTAACAAAAGCTTATATTGACAGTTAGAATGAGTTAATGCAGCAAGTCAATATTTGCAGTGTTGACCCTTCTTCTTCAGGACCTCTGCAATTCTCCCTGGCATGCTCTCAATAAACTTCTGGACCAAATCCTGACTGTCAGCAGTCCATTCTTGCACAATCAATGCTTTCATTTTGTCAGAATTTTTAGGTTTTTGTTTGTCCACCCGTCTCTTGATGATTGACCACAAGTTCTCAATGGGATTAAGATCTGGGGAGTTTCCAGGCCATGGACCCAAAATCTCTATGTTTTGTTCCATGAGCCATTTAGTTATCACCTTTGCTTTATGGCAAGGTGCTCCATCATGCTGGAAAAGGCATTGTTGATCGCCAAACTGCTCTTGGAGGGTTGGGAGAATTTGCTCTTGGAGGACATTCTGGTACCATTCTTTATTCATGGCTGTGTTTTTAGGCAAGACTGTGAGAGAGCCGATTCCCTTGGCTGAGAAGCAACCACACATGAATGGTTTCAGGATGCTTAACAGTTGGCATGAGACAAGACTGGTGGTAGCGCTCACCTTGTCTTCTCCGAATGAGGCGTTTTCCTGATGTCCCAAACAATCGAAAAGGGGATTCATCAGAGAAAATAACTTTACCCCAGTCCTCAGCAGTCCACTGCCTGTACCTTTTGCAGAATATCAGTCTGTCCATGATGTTTTTTCTGGAGAGAAGTGGCTTCTTTGCTGCCCTCCTTGAGACCAGGCCTTGCTCCAAGAGTCTCCGCCTCACAGTGCGTGCAGATGCACTCACACCTGCCTGCTGCCATTCCTGAGCAAGCTCTGCACTGCTGGTAGCCCGATCCCGCAGCTGAAACACTTTTAAGAGACGGTCCTGGCGCTTGCCGGTCTTTCTTGGGCGCCCTGAAGCCTTTTTGGCAACAATGGAACCTCTCTCCTTGAAGTTCTTGATGATGCGATAGATTGTTGACTGAGGTGCAATCTTTCTAGCTGCGATACTCTTCCATGTTAGGCCATTTTTGTGCATTGCAATGATGACTGCACGTGTTTCTTTAGAGATAACCATGGTTAACAGAAGAGAAACAATGATGACAAGCACCAGCCTCCTTTTAAAGTGTCCAGTGGTGTCATTCTTACTTAATCATGACAGATTGATCTCCAGCCATGTCCTCATCAACACCCACACCTGTGTTAATGGAGAAATCACTGAAAAGAGGTTAGCTGGTCCTTTTAAGGCAGGACTGCAATGATGTTGAAAAGTGTTTTGGGGGATAAAGTTCATTTTCTAGCCAAATATTGACTTTGCAAGTAATTGCTGTTAAGCTGATCACTCTTTATAACATTCTGGAGTATATGCAAATTGCCATTAGAAAAAGTGAAGCAGTAGACTTTGTAAAAATTAATATTTGTGTCATTCTCAAAACTTTTGGCCATGACTGTACATTGAAAAATTAGATAAAGGTATTACAAGTAAACACAAAATGCAGTTTTTAAATGAAAGTCTTTATTATTAAGGGGAAAAGAAATCCAAACCTACAGGGCCCAGTGTGAAAAAGTTATTGCCACCCCTTACAACATAAATTAACTATGGTTTATCACATCTTTGGGAAGTTGAGTTCAAATTCCCTAGCCACACCCAGGCCTGATTACTGACATACCTGTTCTCAAACAAGAAATCACTTGAATAGGATCTGACTGCTAAAGTGAAGTACACCAAAAGATCCTCAAAAGCTAGACATCATGACGAAATCCAAAGATATTTTGTAACTAAAGAGTAACAAAGTAATTGAGATCTATCAGTCGGGAAAAGGTTATAAAGCCTTCACTAAAGCTTTGGAACTCCAACGAACAAGAGCCATTATCCACAAAAGCCAAAAGCATGGAACATTTGTGAACCTTCCCATGAGCAGCTGGCAGACCTAAATTAACCCAAGAGTGCAGCGACAACTCAACCTACGAGGTCACAAAAGACCCCACAGCAACTTCCAAAGAATTGCAGCCTTGTTTACTTTAGTTAAGGTCATTGGTCATAAGAAAGAGACTGGGGGTGCGGCCTTGGCAGCACACAGGATGGATGCATGTTACCACAGCTCCTTCTCCTAGACAAGGAAGAACAAGTGAAATTGCACCAAGAAATTAATTTAACCAGTTGAAACTGCATCCTTACTGATATAAAGGCAAGTGGATTTAACAAGACTGATCTGGCTCAAACTGCAGCTTACAAGGGGCACTTCAATCCCTGGGGATCTGCCAGAGAGTACAAGCAAAGAAACATCCTCACACCAAAAGAAAGAAGGGACTCATCCTCAGGAGGCAAGCTAAGGAGGTGAGGGGGGAAGCTCCAGTGGGTCCTACCTGAGATTCAGTGCCACGTGCACCCTCTGTCCCTCGTCCCCCAACTAATAGCTCTTGACTGTTTGGTCCTTACCAATTGTCTGGGAACACCCACAACCTAACGTTCGCGCTGGTATGGCAGTGCCTGGTCACCCACTCTGATCCTCCTGTGACTGGATGTGTACTCTGGTCCATCAGTTCACACACAGCTCCTGCCTGCCTCGGAGCTTCTCTTGGCAGCCATCCAGTTGCAGATTGCAGGAGGCCATCCACCTCACTGCTTCCGGGGACTGCTCTGTGAGGAGGGATCTGAAATATAACTGTGACAGAGAAAAGGGAGTGGGGACATCAAGAGAGAGCTCGGGAAGCAGCACCATCTTGTTGTTCAGCACCATAGCTGGCATAGCTCATAGTGTTTAAAAGTGTGTAAAACAGATCAGCAGCCCACTGTACATCACAGACTTACTGCTACAGACTCTTGACAGGCTCCACAAGAGAGGAAAATAGTTAAATAAACTTGGAAACTCGATCCCTAAGTGGACCCCTCCCCATTCACAACAACAGCACAAGGCAGGTACCTTTCTAATAAATCAAACACAAAGGGAGGGGCCGAAGAGAGACTCTATTCACATCAACTATAAATCCTCTGCATCTTAAGAAGCACTCCTAGCTGCTATTACATAATCTAAGACACAAACTCTCACAAGCCTAACTCAAAATCTTTGAGCGAAAGAAGAAAGAAGGGGAAATAAGAAGAAAAGTAAAGTAACTTGTGAAGTCATACAGATGAACATTCTCATAAAGTCTCATATAAACATAGTGCCATCTACTGCACCTCAGGTGCACTTGCATGACCTATTAGCATACTTAACCACGTTGATTTTTCAAAGCAAGTCTTCTGCCACCATCTACAACTCTTGATTGGAGTAAGATTTCCTCCCCCTTTTTTTGTACAATTCTAATATAGAACACCGGTTAGCGCACATGATTTAATCACTTAGCACTTCTCCCAATGTAAAAAAAATCCAAGATGAAGACAAAACTCAAAAACATCCACCCTCCTAAGGGCAGTAAATCTCAGAGAGCCTCACACAAATTGAAGTTTGGCTCACTTCCAACCAATCATTGGTCAGATAGCGATGAAGATGCGGATTCTATAAAAAATGATCCAGATATAATGGAATATATTAACCCCTTAATGACCATTGACATGCACAGTCCGTCATAGCAGGATGTCAGTTCCGGCACCAGGAAGGACTGTGCACATCATGCCTTTGAACTATGACAGCTGACAGGCACGGCAAGAGGTGCGGGGACCCATGCCGTCGGTTCCCGCACCCACAGCGCTGTGATTGGTCAGTCAATCTGACTGACCAAACACAGCAGCGATTGGGCAGGAGATACTGAAATTTCAGCATCTCCTGCCCGATCAGTGCAGGAGCTCAGCGCTGCAGTGGCTGAGCTTCCTGCACTGACAGACAGGAATGGCATCCACGCTGCCCCTGGCTGTTAACCCCCTGACTGCAGCGATCGGGCGCGATCACGGGGTTCACGGGGGAGGCAGAGGGTCGGGGCCCGATCTCTGCCTTGATGACCCGGGGTTGTCATGACAACCTCCGGGTCATCCAGCTACGGAAAGTCGCTGAGACCCTGCTCACAACTAGGTCTCAGCAGCTTTCTCCATTGGTATAATGCATTGCAATACTGGAGCATTGCAATGTATGATACCTGCAATCAAAAGTGAAAAAGTGAAAGTACCATAAAGGGACAAGGTAAAAAAACATTTTTTAAAAAAATTTGTAAAAAAAAATATTAAAAAATAATAAAAATTAATTCCCCTAAAAAATACATATTTTTATGTAAAAAAAAAACCAGGAAACAAAAAAAATACGCTTGTTTGGTATCACCGCGTCCATAAAAATCCCATCTTTAAAAGTATATCCTTAGTTAACCCCTTCAATGAAAGCTGTAAAAAAACACACAAAAAAAGTAGCAAATTATACTTTTTCCAAGCGGTATCATCATACCGCTTGAAAAAAGTGCAATAATACGCAATCAAAACAATGGATATAAATAAGCATGGTAATACTGAAAACGTCATCTTGTTCTGCAAAAAACAAGCCACCATGCAGCATCATCAGCAAAAAAATAAAAAAAAGTTATAGCTCGCAGAATAAAGTGGTGCAAAAATAATTATTTTTTCTATAAAATTTTTATTGTGTAAAAAAACGCCAAAACAAAAAAATATATAAATGAGGTATCGCTGTAATCGTAGTGACCCGAAGAATAAAGCTGCTATATCAATTTTACCACACGAGGAACGGAGGAAAAGAAAAAAAACAACTCCTGAATTGCTGGATTTTGTTCATTCTGCTTCCACAAAAATCGGAATAGGAAACGATCAAAAAACGTTATGTGCCCGAATATGGTACCAATAAAAACGTCCACTCGTCTCACAAAAAATAAGCCAACACATGACTCTGTAGGCCGAAATATGGAAAAAATATAGCTCTCAAAATACGGCGATGCAAATATTTCTTACAAAAAATTCTTCAAAAAAAAGCGTCTTTATTGTTCGACAGAAGCTAAACATGAAAAAAGGATGTAAATCTGGTATCGCTGTAATCACACCGACCCGAAGAATAAAGTCACCTAATCACTAGAGATGAGCGACTTTGCCTTTTTTAGGGTCAAGTCGGGTTTCCTGAAACCCGACTTTCTCTAAAGTCTTGTCGAACGAAGTCGGCCGACTAACGGAAATGGTCGGGTCGGAGTCGAAAATCCAAACCCAATGCAAGTCAATGGGGAATAAAAGTCGGCAGGGAGTGGAGGACAGTAAACACACCTACAGTGCCCATTTCAATGCCAACGACATGAATTCTTATTACTTAAGCTTGTCAACCTTAATTAACTTTATAATAATAGTAGCGCATTGAAAACTGGGGGTTAATTGGCTAAACTTGTGGGGGGGCAGCTCTGGCTCCAGGTTTTCGTGGGACCTGGGCCAAAGAGTCTCAATGGGCCCCTTTAACACATACCACATTTCATGATGCTCCGATACGGCAGAGAAATATAGGTATAGTACAATGCCAAATACTTCACTTCTTACATTACATGAGTGTTATCTATTTTAAATTCTACAATAGTTCAAAAAACGGACAGTATAGTCCTCCATACAGTATTATGGGCACCACATAGTGCGCCATACAGAAAAATGAGCCCCATATATTGCTCTGTACAGAATAATGAGCCCCATATATTGCTCAATACAGAATGGGCTCCATATAATGCTCCTTACACAATAGGCCCCATATGTGCTCATATAATGCCTCATAAATAATGAGCCCCATATGATGCTCTAGTATATGATGGGCCCCATATATGATGCTCCAGTGTATGATGAACCCCATATAATGCTCCAAATATAATGGTCTCTACATATAATTCTCCATATATAATGGTCTCCATGTGATGCTCCATATATAATGGGCCCTATCTATGATACTCAAGTGTATGATGGGCCCCATATATAATTCTCCAGTGTATAATGCTCCCCATATATTGCTCCAAACATTAAAAAAAATGAAATACCTCTCCTCGCTGGGCACTGCTCTACTCTGGACTCCTCAGCGTCGCCATCTTCCAGCTCTCTGCACTGTGACTGTTCAGGCCGAGGGCGCACAAACGTGATATCATCGCGCTCTCTGACCTGAATGTCACTGTCAGGAAACGCGGAAGACATCACAGCAGTGGAGCAGGGAGAGGTAAGTATTGCAAGTGCTGGGGCCCTGAGCAAGCAGAGGGGGCACATTCATGGCGCTGTGAACTCTCACAGGACCCCTCATAGTACGCCGGTGTCTCTGATGGCGAGTGGGCCCCCTCACCTGCTCAGGGCACCGTCACTTGCCTGGGTGCGCCAGGTGCTGACCCGGGCCCTGGGGGGTGGTACAGCCCAGTTAGGAAGGTGGAAAAACTGGCATATGTTGAGGTGTTTGGATCAGGTTTGATCCAGCAGCACTGAAGACTCTTTCTGATAGCACACTACCAGCAGGGTAAGCAAGCTCCTGTAAGGCATATTGTGCCAATTTAGGCCAGGTGTCCAGTTTACAGGCCCAGTAGTTAAAGGGGAATGAACTGTGAGGGAGAACATCAATAGGGGAGGAGAGGTAATTTTGAACCATAGTTGACAACTGCTGTCTCCTGTCTGTTGCAATTGATTCAGTATTAACAGTCGTGTGAGCGTTACTAGAGAAATCAGACCACAACATGGTCATGAAACCCCTTTCTTCAATGCCACTTCGGCTGTGTGCACCACGAACACCTCTTCCATTTGGCCCAGTACGGCTCGTGGTAGAACATGCACCACTGCTGTGTGCTGGGAATGCCTCTAACAAACGGTTTACCAGAGTTGCTTGTTTGTTCGCCAATATTAGCTCTAGGTTCTCCTGTGGCATGATGTTCTGTAATTTGCCTTTATAGCGTGGATCGAGGATGCTGGCCAACAAGTAGTCATCATCCTTCAAAATTTTGGCAATGCGGGGGTCCCTTTTTAGGATCCGCAAGACATAATCACTCATGTGGGCCAATGTTCCAGGTGTCAATGATGCACTGAGAGTGGTGGGTGGAGGAGCACTTTCTGTCAAATCCATATCCCTCCATTCACGCACAGACCCTGTACCTGACCTTGGCAAGCCAACTGTTAGAACCCTCTTGTTAGGTTTTGTTTCAGTTTGCTGGTCACATGACCTTTTTTTTTCCCTATTTAGTCTGGCTCCGCCCTTCTGGCTTTGCTGGACTTCATTGTATTATCTACTCTTAAGCTAGCCGGGTGCTTAGGTGCCTTACTCGTTCAGTTTTGCTTGATCTTAGGATCTCTAAGTATTTTGTTTTCTGTTTTATTTTCCCTGCTACAATTTCTGTTAGGAGGTGTCCACCTTTTCTCCCAGTCCCTAGATCTTGTAGGGATTCCTCCCTCACAACTATAGGTCTTCGTTCAGACTAGCTGAGGACTTTAGCGGGTCTGGTCGCAGGATCAGGTTCCCCGTTACATCGTAGGGATCCAGCTTAGTTCTATTGTAGGGACAGAATTCCTATCTTTCCTTAGTGCTTGTAGCAGATCTTAACAGTAAGTCCAGCCTAGAAAAAAAAAATCACTAAGGAAGATTTTCTGTTTCCATCATGGTGTCGGTTCAGGATTTGGCTCAACGCCTGCAGCGACTCTCTCTGGAGGTGGCTGAGATCCAGTATCATGTGAGTAGTTGTTCTGGAGCACATTTCGTGGAGCCAAAGGTACGTTTGCCTGATCTATTTTTTGGTGAACAACAAGATTTTTTTTCTTTTAAAAATGCTTGCTTGTTGTATTTCCGTTTGAGACCCAGATCCTCTGGTGATGAATCACAGCG
Organism: Oophaga sylvatica; assembly: GCA_033576555.1. Lineage (NCBI taxonomy): Eukaryota > Metazoa > Chordata > Amphibia > Anura > Dendrobatidae > Oophaga > Oophaga sylvatica. The sequence continues at coordinate 236,224,032 of JARQOD010000002.1, forward strand.
CATAGGGTTCATAATGTCACTTTTGTGCAAAGAACCTCAGGACTGGGCTTTTTCTCTGCAGCCTAGTGATCCATGCTTTAGATCAGTGGATAGTTTTTTTTCTGCTTTGGGGTTATTGTATGACGATCCTGATCGTGTTTCATCAGCTGAGACAGAATTGAGACATTTGAGACAGGGATCAGGCAATGTGGAAAAATATTGTACTCACTTCCGAAGGTGGTCCACTCAGGTAGGGTGGAACGATTCAGCTTTGAAAAGTTTATTTCTTGCAGGGTTAAGTGAAAGGGTTAAAGATTTGCTGATTGCTTATCCTATACTTGGTAACTTGCAAGAGGCTATGCAATTAGCCATACGGGTGGATAGGAGACTGCGTGCAAGGGTTAATGAGAGTAAATCTGCCTTGTCAGCTCCAAGTCTGGAGAAGGAATGTACTGACATTGGAGAGCCGATGGAAATTGGAGCAATGGCACCTCACTCTCAGGGAAAAGAACGCAGATTTGCTGAAGGTTGTGTTTCTATTGTGGCAAATCTAAGCATTTTATTAAGAACTGTGCGCTTCGAATGAATAAAGAGAAAAAAAAAGAGGTCAGTTTCGCCCGTATAGCTTGTTTAAACAATAAAGGTGTCTTTCTTTCTGCTACCACTGCTGTTGAGGAGGAATTAATGGAGTTTCGGGTATTTGTGGATTGTAGTGTTGAGCGATACGATACTGCAAATATCGGATATCGGCCGATATTAGCTGTATCGGCCTTTCGATTCCGAATACCGATATTTTCGTCATATCGAATACCGGAATCGGGATTGTCACTGTCATTGTCAGTGTCCGTCGGTCGGGTCTGTCACTGTCAGTGTCCGTCGGTCGGGTCTGTCAGGAGTCAGCGGCACTTACCTGGCAGAAGATCTCCGGCGGTCACGGCCTGGACTGCTTCATGGCCGCCATCCTCTTCTCCCCGGCGGTCACATGCAGTTTCTCGCGATAACTGCAGTGACTGCTGGGTAATCCCGGCCGTAAAGCAGTCAGTCCGATGACGTCACCGCCGGGGAAGCAGGTGATCAGCTGTGCTGCGCCGGGATGACAGGCTCTGCCTGTCATTCTGATGTAGCAGAGCTGGATCGTCGTGGGACACTCGTTACTATGGACTGCGTCGGACAGGTGGTATACTGCTGTTTGTTTTTTTCATTTTTTTACAGGAGATCGATGGCGTCGCAAGATGAGACTGTAATAAAAGTAATGAAAACTGTGTTGTGTTTTTTATTAAATTTAAAAATTTTTTATGAACATTCACCCGTCCGGGTACATCAACAATTTAACTATTTACATATTTAACTATTTACATACAGGGACCCTGTCCGGGTTATTTATAATTCTTTGGCAGGGGTGTTCCAGGTACCACCTGGTACTCTTCTGATGCTTGCCAAACATCCGAGACACCAAGGACCACCAGGACCTGATGACGTCGTGTGGCCTGTACAGTGAAGTCGTGACCCGCTATCTGGGTCTGTGTGGCCACCTCTTTCATCTCCCTCCGGGTCTGGACCCCTATGTCCCGGACTGAACGAACCCCAGGGGACCTAACAGGCGCCGGGTACGGGCCAGCTATACTTATCATGTCCATAGCTGGGGCTGCTGAGGAGACCACTGAGGGAGGCTGGGGAGATTTACGGCGTGGGGTGGGCACTTTTGCAGAGGCCTGGATGTGGGAGGCTGAAGGCTCCGAGGGTCTCACAGGTTCCTGACACTCTGGGGAGTAGGGGTCGCACCTGGTAACATTTAGGGCGTACCATCCATTGTAACCCCAGTGTCAGATGTAAGTCACCAAGTCTCCTGGCAACAGGTCCCTCCCCGGGTGTCCTTCTGGGAGGTGAGCCTCCACGTCCCGCCGGTTCACAAAAACTTCTAAATAAAGTCCAGGCTCCTGGATGAAGCCCCAAACACCTTTCAATTTAAAGCTCCGTACTGCACCCTTACGCCGCGGCTCCCACAGGGTTCCTTTATCTTTTCTCATCCGGTCCTTATCTGCCCGGTCCTTCTCCAGCTGACGTTGGCGAAGCTTCTGGGATTCGCGCTGCTCCCTTTGTCGCTCTGCTTCCTTCTCCCAACGTCTCCACTCTTCCTCCTGACGCCGGTTGAAATTCTCCTCCACCAGCAGCTCCATGTCTCCACCATCAAACTGCAGCTTACAGTGTCCGGTTTGCGGCAGCTCTCCTGGCGCCCCCCAGTCCTGGCGGCGCTCACCTGTGGAGGAAGCAGCCGGCTCTGGAACAGATGACAGTCGGGGCTCCGGTACAGACTGGTAGACCTCTGGTGCCTGCGCGGCCTCCTCCATGAGGACGGGTGTCGCTTCTTCTGTCTCAGCGACGGGGGCAGACAGCGGGATCTGGGGTGCTGCCGGTGCAGAGGTTTTTGCAGGAACGGGTGCCTCCACTGCGACAACATCAACCGGATCACATTGCATGGGCTGGGATGCCCGCACGGACTCCTCTACTAGAAAGGGGGCCTCACCTTCCGGTACAGACACTTCAGGTAAGAGGGATTGGCGCCGCTCCAAGTTTAGTTTTAGGGCACGCCAGCTGGCTTCCATCCTGGCGACCTCCTCCCGGTGCCGGGCCAGGCCTCTTAGGGTATCCTCCGCTTCTTCCAGCGTAGGAGGGTTTCCAGGCCGGGTGCCCAACGGTGGTTCCGTGGCGATCGGGTCGCTTCCGTGGGGGGAGAGCTCTGACTGCTCCATCCCTTCACACTTCTGCTCGTGTCCATTAGCCATCTCTGCCAAGTCACATGTGTCATTAGCATCTGGAGAGGGCCCCTCTTTTGTAGTGAGGCGGGACCTTCGTGTTAGTTTCCGCACACTGAGGAGGATGAGGAGGCGGAACTCAAGAGCTGTGGGGCACGATCTTACATTGCAGTACCATTTAGAGTGGTCGGCCACTGAGTGAGTGTACACCCACGAAGAGCACGCCCTTCTTCTTCACCAGTGCCTCGTCGTGACGCAGATATGGCGGAAAAATGGCAAATACATTCTCTGATGATTTTAGCAATTCTCAAGCACAAAACCAGTTCAATTCAGGCACACAGGACTCGCTTATAGCGAGCTACAGAATCCTGTTCGTGACGCCCAAGTTGAGTCGCACAGAGCAAGAGGTTTTGGGGGTACTCGGCACCGAGCCCGTCGACTTCTATGGGGTATGTCACGGCTTTACCCGGCAATTGAATCAGAGTCTATTTTACTATGTAGAAGTGTATAAACTATAAATATAGTATATATATATGTCACAATGACATGTATATATATATATATATATATAGTATTCTATGTGTGTATATTTTGTGTTTACAACGAAAGAAAGGTTTTTTTTTGGTTGCGATTTTTTGTTCCCATAGACTTACATTGGACTTCCGGTATCGGAATCGGATATCGACGATATTTAGTGATATCGGCGATACCATTTCGATACGATATTTTTATATATCGAGCAGTATCGCTCAACACTAGTGGATTGTGGTTCAACTCTCAATGTGATTGATGGGAAATTTTTGGAAAAACTAAAATTAAAACCCAAACTTCTGTCTTCCCCTATTAATGTGGTTTCTGTGGATGGATCTCCTTGAAAAATGTTACTCACCATATCTGTGAATTTCCTCTTACTATTAATGGTGTTCATCAAGAGAATTTGGATTTGGTAGTTTTGAATAATTTGCCCTCACCAGTGATTTTGGGGTTACCTTGGTTAAAATTGCACAATCCGGTACTGGATTGGTCTACCAATGAAATTAAGTCCTGGAGTCCTAATTGTTATGACAAGTGTTGTAACGGACGTATTGCTGCTGTAGTTAAGGGGGAGTTACCTGTACCTATTCAGGATTTTTGGAAAGTTTTTTCTGATAAGGAATCGCAGGTATTGCCTCCTCATAGAGATTATGATTGTGCAATTGAATTTGTCCCTGGAGCGACTCTTCCTAAAAGTCGTTTATTTAATTTGACTATTCCTGAGAGAAAGGCTTTGGAGGAATACATACAGACAAGCTTGGTCGCCGGTCACATTAGGCCTTCTAAGTCTCCTGTGGCGATTGGATTTTTTTTTGTTAAAAAAAAGGACGGCGGTTTACGGCCTTGTCTGGACTTTTGTGAGATTAATAAGATTACTGTACACAATCCTTACCCACTGCCATTGATTCCTGATTTGTTTAACCAGTTAGTGGGGGCCAAGTGGTTCTCGAAAATTGATCTTCGAGGGGCATACAATTTGTTGCGCATGAAGGAGGGGGATGAATGGAAGACTGCGTTTAACACTCCACTGGGTCATTTTGAGAATCTGGTCATGCCTTTTGGGCTTTCCAGTGCTCCGGCATTTTTTCAGAATCTTATTAATGACATCCTTAGACCTTTGATCGGCAGAAGTGTGGTTGTGTATTTGGATGACATTTTGATTTATTCACCGGATTTGGAGTCTCATTGGAGGAGTGTGCGTGAAGTATTACAGTTACTGAGTGATAATTCACTTTTTGCCAAGCTAGAAAAATGTGAGTTCGCTGTACAGAGACTTAGTTTTTTGGGTTACGTTGTCTCCAGTGAAGGTTTTGAGATGGACCCGGTGAAAGTGCAAGCTGTGCAGGAATGGCCTAGACCTATTGGTGTGAAATCAATGCAGAGGTTTTTGGGATTCGCCAATTATTATAGAAAATGTATTAAAAATTTTTCTGTGATTGCCAAACCTATGACCGATCTCACCAGGAAAGGTGCTGATGCGGTTCAGTGGACTACTGAGGCCATTGAGGCTTTTGTGTTGCTAAAGGAGAAGTTCAGCTCTGCTCCCATACTTACGCAGCCTAATGTGACTAAACTTTTTGTTGAGGTTGATGCTTCTTCTGTGGGGGTCGGCGCGGTGTTGTCTCAGGAAAAGACGGATGGAGTACATCCCTGTGCTTTTTTTTCAAAGAAATTTTCTGAGTCTGAACTAAATTATGATATCGGTAATCGGGAATTGTTGGCAATTAAACTCGCATTTGAACACTGGCGGCATTTTTTGGAGGGAGCGGAATTTCCCGTTCAAGTCTTCACCGATCATAAAAATCTGGTCTACCTTGATGCTGCCAAACGCTTGAATGCCCGTCAGGCTAGGTGGGCACTGTTTTTCTCGTGGTTTAATTTTACCGTTACTTACATCCCAGGTACTAAAAATGTTAAAGCTGATGCTTTGTCTCGGAGCTTTTCTCCCATGGTTGGTGTTGAGGAGGAGGAAAACATTTTGCAAGAGGGGGTTGTTATTGCTGTTTTGGACTCCGTGTTGGAAGATGAGATTCTTAAAGCACAGGAGAATGCCCCATCTAACACGCCGCATGGAGGTTGTTTGTGCCTGGTACCCTGAGGAGAGATTTGTTTGTTGAGTGTCATGACTCTCAGTTGGCAGGTCATCCTGGAATCTCTGAGACCAAGAGACTTGTGGGTTGCAGCTTTTGGTGGCCTGGATGGCAGAAGGAAGTTATTAAGTGGGTGCGTCAATGCACTGTGTGTGCTAGATCTAAGTCTTCTCATACTCCTGCTGCGGGGTTGCTTTGCCCTCTGGAGGTCCCTAGTGCACCTTGGACACATTTGGCTATGGACTTTATTACTGACCTTCCCCCCTCTGAGGGTTTCACTGTCATCTGGGTGGTCGTGGACCGTTTTAGCAAGATGTGTCACTTGGTTCCTTTCATCAAACTGCCCTGCGCTAAGACTCTCGCTAAGGCCTTTGTCAAGGAAATTGTCAGACTACATGGCGTTCCTACTGACATTGTTTCCGATAGGGGACCTCAGTTCGTGGCTCGTTTTTGGTGCGCCTTTTGTGACAGGTTGGGAGTTCATTTGTCGTTTTCATCCGGATATCATCCTGAGTCTAATGGCCAGACAGAAAGGAAAAAACAGGATGTTGAGCAGTTCTTGCGTTGTTTTGTGACTGATAATCAAGAGGGGTGGTCTGAGTTTCTGCCACTTGCTGAGTTTGCTCTTAACAACCATACATCCGCTTCTGCTGGTTGTTCGCCTTTTTTTTGTTGTACTGGGAGACATACGTTGTTTGGGTCATTTTCCAAGTTGGGATCGGCTGTACCTGAAGAGGAGAATTTTTCTGGTGTTTTGGAGAGAGTTTGGACTGATGTGCGTGGTAATCTTCAGGAGGCTAACAAAAGATCCAAAGTGTATTTTGATAGAAAACGACAAGAGGTTTTGTTTGCTATTGGTGACATGGTTTGGTTGTCTTCTAAGAATCTGCGCTTGAGGATTCCATCTAAGAAATTGGGTCCCAAGTTTTTGGGCCCTTTAAGGTGCTTCAGGTTATTAACCAATCTGCTGTTAAGTTGGAGCTTCCTACCTCCTGGAAGATTAATCCGGTGTTTCATGTTTCTCTCTTGAAAAAAGCTGAGGTCTCAGATGGAGACGTCTCAGCCACTGTTCCCCTGGTGGTGGAGGATGGGCAATATGAGATTTCCCGCATCCTAAATTCTAGACGGTATAGAGGGGGTTTGCAGTACCTCGTCGCTTGGAAGGGTTATGGACCCGAGGATAACTCATGGGTGAGGGCGGATGATGTTTCTGCGTCTAGACTTGTCAGAGCGTTTCACAAGAGGTTTCCGGATAAGCCTAAGTCCTAGGGGATCCGGAGGATCCTCTTAGAAGGGAGGGTACTGTTAGAACCCTCTTGTTAGGTTTGTTTCAGTTTGCTGGTCACATGACCTTTTTTTTTCCCTATTTAGTCTGGCTTCATTGTATTATCTACTCTTAAGCTAGCTGGGTGCTTAGGTGCCTTACTCGTTCAGTTTTGCTTGATCTTAGGATCTCTAAGTATTTTGTTTTCTGTTTTATTTTCCCTGCTACAATTTCTGTTAGGAGGTGTCCACCTTTTCTCCCAGTCCCTAGATCTTGTAGGGATTCCTCCCTCACAACTATAGGTCTTCGTTCAGACTAGCTGAGGACTTTAGCGGGTCTGGTCGCAGGATCAGGTTCCCCGTTACATCGTAGGGATCCAGCTTAGTTCTATTGTAGGGACAGAATTCCTATCTTTCCTTAGTGCTTGTAGCAGATCTTAACACCAACATTTTCTCTTGCCCCCTGAGAAGCATCATCCTCCCCAAAATAATCATCCCCCTCATCCTCCTCCTTTTCCTCTTCTTCCTCCACCTCGTCCAGGACAGTTCTCTGAGCAGACAATGCCTGACTGTCATGAAGGCTTCCCTACTCCTCCGCTGCAGACACCTGATCCTTAATGTGCGTCAAAGTTTATTATGACGTCCCACAAATGCATTACAGCCTGCCTCTGTTCGCACAGCCTCTCAACCATGTGCATGGTGGCGTTCCAGCTTTTTGCAACGTCTATGATTATGCGGTGCTTGGGGTGGTGGAGTGACCGCTGCAGCCTCTGCATACGACTGGAGTCTACGGGTAAGTGGCGGATGTGCGAGCACAGTCTTCGCAACTTATGGAGCAGGGCTGGTAACTCCGGATAATTATTTATGAAGCACTGCACCACCAGGTTCAAGGTGTGAGCCAGGCAAGGTATGTGCCTGAATTTTGCCAGGGCTATGGCCGCCACAAAATTGTGTCTGTTATCACTGACTACCTTGCCTGGCTCAAGATGTAGACTGCCCAGCCATGACTCAGCTTCTCGCTGCAAGTAGTAGGCCAGTACCTCCGCAGTGTGTCTGTTGTCGCCCAAAGACATCATCTTTAAAACAGCCTGCTGACGCTTACCACTAGCTGTTCGATAGTGGGACACCTCGTGTGCAACACTGGCAGCTGCGGTTGGAGTGCTTTTCAACAAGCTTTTGCTTCTGGAGCAGTAGGAGTAGGATGGTTGAACGCCTACTGCCAACTGTTGCCTATACCGTGTGCTAGGCAGCACTGTCCCACCGCCGCTGTCCCCGGTAGAGCCTGCATCCACCACATTAACCCAGTGCGCAGTGATGGACACCTACCTGCACTGGCCATGCCTACTGGCCCATGCATCTGTTGTGAGGTGCACCTTTCCACTCACTGATTGTTTGAGTTCATGGGCAATGCTGTCATTCTCATGCAGGTGGAGGGCAGGGATGGCTTTTCTAGAAAAGAAGTGCCGACTGGGTAGGTCATAGTGTGGGACCGCGTATGCCATGAGCTCTCGGAACGCTGCGCTTTCAACCAAACGGAAGGGCATAATCTCTAATGAGATCAGTTTGGCAATGTAAGCGTTCAAAGCCAGTGAGGTTTTGCTGTCCGTCCAAGCTTACAAGTGCATGGTGTTTAAATGTCTAAGCATGCAACTGGTATTCAATTTTCGGAAAATTTTCTCTCTGCTAAAGGTCCTTCCGCACTTCTTACAGATAACCTTTGCCTCATCAATAGAATTTTGGTCAAAAAAGTTCCACACTCCACTCTTCCTACTATGGGATAAATTTTCAGGGCTTTAACGCTGTGCTAATTTGACCGTCTGGCCAAGCTGTCCTGCAAATCCTTTTGTTTTTTTAACACGTTTTTGGACTGCTAAGGGCCTGCCAGATAACCGCAACTGCGATGTTGATGCCTGCTGCGGATCCTCCTTCTCTTCTGAGCTATTGCCAGCGGCACCCTCTTCCCCCAATGGATGCAATCCGGGTCAACAACTGGGTCATCCATCACCTCCTCTTCAATTTCATCTGCATCTTCCTCTGTATCACTGTGTAAGGTGGTATAGTATGTGGGAAGGGCACCTGAGTTTCATCTGGGTCAGAATCTGGCTCAGTAGACGGCGAGGACAATGTAGTGCTCTGGGTGAATGTACCAGCAGAATCATAAAGCAGTGGCTGTGCATCAGTGCACTCCATGTCATATTCATCTTGGACTGGCGAATTCAGGATTTCACTTGATAACCCAGGCATGGTATAAGAAAAGAGCTCCATGAAGTAATCTGAAGTGCGGTCTGACGAATCCTTCACTTGTGGTGGGGGTGAAGGACACAAGGAAAGGTGTTGTTCCTGAACAGGAGCCTGCACTGACGACTCAGTGCTTGCATTTTTTGAAACTTCAGAAGAGGAGGCGAGAGAGCTGTAGGCTGTTTCGGCAATGTAAGCCAAAACCTGTTCCTGATGCTCCGGCTTTAAAAGCGGTTTACCTACTCCCAGAAAAGGGAGCCTTCCAGGCCTTCTGGAGCCAGAAGATGACGCAGGCTCAAGACTTCCTGCCTTAGGTGCTATTGTGCTTTTGGCACTACCAGCAGATACGCCACCACCACCATCAGTCCCAGCTGCCCCCCCCCGTCCACATCCGCGGCCTCTTCCACCATGCTTCCTCATGTTTGGGAAAATGTACCAAAAGTACCATCAGATATATGGTACTTTATGAGGAGCGTACAGATGTATACGGTATAGGGAAAAATTTAAATCTCCGTATATATTTCCGGAGTCACATACAGACGCTCACTCAATATGGATTTCACCGTAATACAAAGAGCAGATATACTGTACTGTATCAGAAGTGGACAGCTGTATACGGTGTAGGGGAAAATTTAAATCTCTGTATATATTTCCGGAGTCACACACAGATGCTCACTTAGTATGGATTTGACCGTAATACAAAGAGCAGAACAACGGTACTGTATCAGAAGCGGACAGCTGTATATGGTGTAGGGGAAAATTTAAATCTCCGTATATACAGTACTGACCAAAAGTTTGGACACACCTTCTCATTTAAAGATTTTTCTGTATTTTCATGACTATGAAAATTGCACATTCACACTGAAGGCATCAAAACTGAATTAACACATGTGGAATTATATACTTAACAAAAAAATGTGAAACAACTAAAAATATGTCTTATATTCTAGGTTCTTCAAAGCTTTTCACACTCTTGGCATTCTCTTGATGAGCTTCAAGAGGTCGTCACCGGGAATGGTCTTCCAACAATCTTGAAGGAGTTCCCAGAGATGCTTAGCACTTGTTGGCCCTTTTGCCTTCACTCTGCGGTCCAGCTTACCCCAATCCATCTCGATTGGGTTCTGGTCTGGTGACTGTGGAGGCCAGGTCATCTGGCGTAGCACCCCATCACTCTCCTTCTTGGTCAAATATCCCTTACTCAGCCTGGAGGTGTGTTTGGGATCATTGTCCTGTTGAAAAATAAATGATGGTCCAACTAAACGCAAACTGGAAGGAATAGCTTGCCGCTGCAAGATGCTGTGGTAGCCATGCTGGTTCAGTATGCCTTCAATTTTGAATAAATCCCCAACAATGTCACCAGCAAAGCACTCCCACACCATCACACCTGGGAAAACCGACTTTGGCACTCGTTTTGCCGACCGCATGGCCGACTGCACTCTATGGACTTTGGCGAAAGTCAGCGACTTATGAATCTGACCGACCTGCTTCACTCAACTCTACCCTCTGGTACTACAACATTTTTATACACTTGTCTGGCTCTAGAATAAGAGATATCAAGTTCTTCAATTAGCGTGTGTCTAGAAGTGTCACCAATCAGTATTGCCTGGCTGTCAGCCAAAATTTGGAGAATGCGAGGGCCACAGGAAAGGCAGAGTAACATAAACTCAACCAATGCATGCCAGACTGCTAACAGGCAAGACTTCCATGTCCTCACCAAGAGGACGACTGACCATGCTCTCATCCTCCTTGTCCTTAGGCCATCCACAACTTTCGACTAACCTCTGTACTATCTTTGTAAATACATCATTGTAAATATATCATTGTAAATACACCCCAGTACTTTGTATCTCCTCCACCTCAATGTAGATTGTAAGCTCTCACGAGAATTTTCTTTTGGTTTAATTATTGTATTATTGTTAACATTGTTATTGTTACTTAGTTAGGACTGTTGTGTTTGAAAATGTTAAACTGTAAATACAGTATGTTGGCGCTTTAGAAATAACGATTAGTATTAGTATTATTAGAACACAAAGAAGCAGGATGGTGATGCTAATTATGGCGTCATCGCCTCTCACCATCTTGGTGGAGTCCTCAAAGTTTGGGAGGATGGTACACATGTCTGACATCCATGTCCACTCCTGAAATCTTATGCGTAAAGTCTGAAATGAATACCGACTGCTTTGTTGATGATGGTAGTCAAAAACTGCCCTCTTATGCTCACAAATTCTTTCCAACATGTGCAATGTAGAGTTCCAACGCGTGGGCACATCACACACCAGTAGGTGAGCCAGAAGCTGCAAACGCTGCTGAAGCATGGCAAGGGCGGCTGAAGCCGTAGCTGACTTTCTAAAATGGGTACACAGGTGGCATATTTTCATAAGCAGATTCGGCAGCTCCGGGTTGCTTTTGAGAAACCGTTGAACAACGAGGTTAAGTAAATGGACCAGGCTTGTGTGAGCTCGCCTCGCCTCAGAGCCGCCAGCTGGTTCCGGTCATTGTCACACACGACCATGCCTGGTTGGAGGTTCAGCGGTGTCAGAAACACATCTGCCTGCTCTTTCAGAGCTGTCCACATCTCTTCAGCATTGTCCGGTTTATCACCTAAGCATATTAGCTTCTGCACAGCATGTTTGCTGCTTGGCTGAGGCAGTGCTGCAGTGCTTCCAGCTTGTGAGTGATGTGTTCATTTCGGAGATGGAGGCTGAAGAGGAGGAGGTGCAGTAGCTGTAGACTGGGGGCAAGCGGGATTGATGTAGGGCATGCAATCCTTGGCGTCGGGAGGACGTGTTTCCATCCCAATGTCCGACTGGGTCCCAGCTTCTCCTATGTTAACCTAGTGTGCCATCAGCGAGTACCATCCCTGCCCACAAGCACTTGTCCACATGTCAGAGGTTAGGTGGACTTTCCCAGTAACAGCATGGTTGTGGGCCCGGGTAATGTAGTGGGACACGTGCTTGTGCAATGCCTTGACGGCACAACGGGATAAATAGTGGCGGCTGGGGACAGAGTACTTTGGACGGATGCCGAAATCAGTTACAGAAAGCTTCCGTCTCCACGAGGCTAAAAGCCAACTTTTATACCACAAGCAGATGAGAAATGGGTGAATTTAGTAGAGAGTTCTTTGTGGCTTGCACTGGATATTTCCACTTGCATTCCTAGGACTGAGGTATGGACAACTGAACGCTGCGCTGGGACAAGGACGTGGATGTGCTTGCTGATGGTGCTATTTGAGTTTGTGTGCAACGACAGATGCAGGGAAGGAGGCATCTTCGCATACACCATGGACAGGGGATTTTCTTGCACGCACAACAACGGAAAAAACAGTAGTATCACCCGCAGACACTGTTCCTGGAGACTGGTGTTCGGCCCACAAAGTCGGGTGCTTTGCTGCAATGTGCCTGATCATGCTGGTGGCGGGCAGGCTGTTATTTTCGCTACCACTGCTGATGCTGGCATGGCCAGTGGTGCAAATGGCCTATTTGAGGTTTCTGGGTTCCCCAAGGTTCAGTTCTACGACCCTTACTCTTCACCATTTACACCTTCAGCCTGGGACAGCTCATAGAATCTCAATGTTTGCAATATCATCTCTACGCTAATGACACGCAGATCTACCTATCTTGACACAATGTCTATCAGCTATTTCATCCTTATTTTGTGCTCGCTTTATAAAAGTGAACATAGACAAAACAGAATTCATCATCTTCCAACCATTTCACTGTACCCTCCACCAGAACTATCCATCAATGTTAATGGCTGATCACTTTCCCCAGTTCCGCATGATCGATGCCTCGGGTGATCCACGACTCTGCCCTCTGTTTCAAGTCACATTGTCCAAACACTTGCCTCCTCCTGCCGACTCCAGCTTAAAATATTTCCCTAACACCTTACATACCTTGACAAAGAAAATGCAAAAACAATTTTGCACGCCCCATCATCTCCCACCTCAAGTATTGCAACCTTACATTCTCTGGCTCCCTATAGCACTGTTGTACACTCCATTTATCCTAAACTATGCTGCCTGACTAATTCACCTGTCTCCCATTATTCCCCGCCTCTCCTTCTAAACCTAAAACTATGACATACGAAGACATCCACAACCTGTCTCCTCCATAAATCTGTGAAATGGTCTCCCTGGACATACCTACACGCAACCTTTGATCCTCTCAACATCTTCTTCTCCACTGCTCTCTTATCTCTTCTTCCCCCAACCGCATACAAGACTACTCCCGTGCTTCACCCAAACTCTGTAACTCTCTACCCCAACACATCAGACTACCACCCACCATGGAAATCATTCAAAATGATCGTGAAGAAAACCTCTTTTGACAAGTTTCAAACCCGCAACTGATCTTTTTTTTCCCCAAAATCGTCAGGGAAGCTTAAAAAAGTTAAGGGCCAAAGAACATCAATGGTTTTAAAAAAAAGGGGCA
>JARQOD010000002.1:236237418-236254827 GCA_033576555.1 Oophaga sylvatica
GGTAAAAATTTCCCTCACCTCTCTTCAATTTCTCTGCATCTTCCTCTGTATCACTGTTTTTAAGGGGTATAAAATGGGGAAAAGGGACCTGAGTTTATCTGGGTCAAAAATCGGCTCAGTAGAGGCGAGGAAAATGTAGTGCTTGGGTGAATGTCAGCAGAACCAAAAAGCATGGCTGTGCATCAGTGCACTCCTGTCATATTCATCTTGGACTGGCAAATTTCCCGGGATTTCACTGAAAACCCCAGGCAGGGGTTATAAGAAAAGAGCCCCATAAAGTAATCTGAGTGGGTCTGACAAATCTTATTTGTGGGGGGGTAAAAGGCCCAAAAGGGAAAAGGGTTTTGTTCTGAACAGGAGCCTGAAATGAGATCAGTGCTTGCATTTTTTGAAACTTCAGAAGAGGAGGCGAGAGAGTGTAGGCTTTTTCGGCAATGTAAGCCAAAACCTTTTCCCTGATGCTCCGGCTTTAAAAGGGTTTACCTACCCCCAGAAAAGGGGCCTTCCAGGCTTTGGACCCAGAAGATGACGGGTAAGACTTTGCCTTGTTGCTATTGTGTTTTTGGGATCCCAGTTACGCCCCACCACCATCAGTCCCGCTCCCCCCCCCCCGTCCACTCCCGGCCCTTCCCCCCTTGTTCCTCATGTTTGGGAAAATGTCCCAAAGTCCCTCAGATATATGGTATTTTGAGGAGCGTACAGATGTATACGGTATAGGGAAAAATTTAAAATTCCGTATATTTTCGGAGTCACATACGACGTCATCAATATGGATTTCCCCGTAATACAAAGAGCAAAATTTTTACTGTCTGTTCAGAAGTGGCAGCTGTATAGGGGTTGTAGGGGAAATTTAAATTCTGTTTTTTTGGAGTCACCACAGATGCTCATTAGTTGGATTTGCCCGTAATAAAAAGAGCAGAAAACGGTACTGTTTCAAAAGCGGACGTGTATATGGTGTGGGGAAAATTTAAATCCGTTTTATAAGTAGACCAAAAAGTTTTGGGCAACCTTCTATTTAAAGATTTTTCTGTATTTTCTGCTATGAAAATTGCACATTCACACTGAAGGCATCAAAACTGAATTAACACATGTGGAATTATATACTTAACAAAAAAATGTGAAACAACTAAAAATATGTCTTATATTCTAGGTTCTTCAAAGCTTTTCACACTCTTGGCATTCTCTTGATGAGCTTCAAGAGGTCGTCACCGGGAATGGTCTTCCAACAATCTTGAAGGAGTTCCCAGAGATGCTTAGCACTTGTTGGCCCTTTTGCCTTCACTCTGCGGTCCAGCTTACCCCAATCCATCTCGATTGGGTTCTGGTCTGGTGACTGTGGAGGCCAGGTCATCTGGCGTAGCACCCCATCACTCTCCTTCTTGGTCAAATATCCCTTACTCAGCCTGGAGGTGTGTTTGGGATCATTGTCCTGTTGAAAATAAATGATGGTCCAACTAAACGCAAACTGGAAGGAATAGCTTGCCGCTGCAAGATGCTGTGGTAGCCATGCTGGTTCAGTATGCCTTCAATTTTGAATAAATCCCCAACAATGTCACCAGCAAAGCACTCCCACACCATCACACCTGGGAAAACCGACTTTGGCACTCGTTTTGCCGACCGCATGGCCGACTGCACTCTATGGACTTTGGCGAAAGTCAGCGACTTATGAATCTGACCGACCTGCTTCACTCAACTCTACCCTCTGGTACTACAACATTTTTATACACTTGTCTGGCTCTAGAATAGAGATATCAAGTTCTTCAATTAGCGTGTGTCTAGAAGTGTCACCAATCAGTATTGCCTGGCTGTCAGCCAAAATTTGGAGAATGCGAGGGCCACAGGAAAGGCAGAGTAACATAAACTCAACCAATGCATGCCAGACTGCTAACAGGCAAGACTTCCATGTCCTCACCAAGAGGACGACTGACCATGCTCTCATCCTCCTTGTCCTTAGGCCATCCACAACTTTCGACTAACCTCTGTACTATCTTGTAAATACATCATTGTAAATATATCATTGTAAATACACCCCAGTACTTTGTATCTCCTCCACCTCAATGTAGATTGTAAGCTCTCACGAGATTTTCTTTGGTTTAATTATTGTATTATTGTTAACATTGTTATTGTTACTTAGTTAGGACTGTTGTGTTTGAAAATGTTAAACTGTAAATACAGTATGTTGGCGCTTTAGAAATAACGATTAGTATTAGTATTATTAGAACACAAAGAAGCAGGATGGTGATGCTAATTATGGCGTCATCGCCTCTCACCATCTTGGTGGAGTCCTCAAAGTTTGGGAGGATGGTACACATGTCTGACATCCATGTCCACTCCTGAAATCTTATGCGTAAAGTCTGAAATGAATACCGACTGCTTTGTTGATGATGGTAGTCAAAAACTGCCCTCTTATGCTCACAAATTCTTTCCAACATGTGCAATGTAGAGTTCCAACGCGTGGGCACATCACACACCAGTAGGTGAGCCAGAAGCTGCAAACGCTGCTGAAGCATGGCAAGGGCGGCTGAAGCCGTAGCTGACTTTCTAAAATGGGTACACAGGTGGCATATTTTCATAAGCAGATTCGGCAGCTCCGGGTTGCTTTTGAGAAACCGTTGAACAACGAGGTTAAGTAAATGGACCAGGCTTGTGTGAGCTCGCCTCGCCTCAGAGCCGCCAGCTGGTTCCGGTCATTGTCACACACGACCATGCCTGGTTGGAGGTTCAGCGGTGTCAGAAACACATCTGCCTGCTCTTTCAGAGCTGTCCACATCTCTTCAGCATTGTCCGGTTTATCACCTAAGCATATTAGCTTCTGCACAGCATGTTTGCTGCTTGGCTGAGGCAGTGCTGCAGTGCTTCCAGCTTGTGAGTGATGTGTTCATTTCGGAGATGGAGGCTGAAGAGGAGGAGGTGCAGTAGCTGTAGACTGGGGGCAAGCGGGATTGATGTAGGGCATGCAATCCTTGGCGTCGGGAGGACGTGTTCCATCCCAATGTCGACTGGGTCCCAGCTTCTCCTATGTTAACCTAGTGTGCCATCAGCGAGTACCATCCCTGCCCACAAGCACTTGTCCACATGTCAGAGGTTAGGTGGACTTTCCCAGTAACAGCATGGTTGTGGGCCCGGGTAATGTAGTGGGACACGTGCTTGTGCAATGCCTTGACGGCACAACGGGATAAATAGTGGCGGCTGGGGACAGAGTACTTTGGACGGATGCCGAAATCAGGTTACAGAAAGCTTCCGTCTCCACGAGGCTAAAAGCCAACTTTTATACCACAAGCAGATGAGAAATGGGTGAATTTAGTAGAGAGTTCTTTGTGGCTTGCACTGGATATTTCCACTTGCATTCCTAGGACTGAGGTATGGACAACTGAACGCTGCGCTGGGACAAGGACGTGGATGTGCTTGCTGATGGTGCTATTTGAGTTTGTGTGCAACGACAGATGCAGGGAAGGAGGCATCTTCGCATACACCATGGACAGGGGATTTTCTTGCACGCACAACAACGGAAAAAAACAGTAGTATCACCCGCAGACACTGTTCCTGGAGACTGGTGTTCGGCCCACAAAGTCGGGTGCTTTGCTGCAATGTGCCTGATCATGCTGGTGGCGGGCAGGCTGTTATTTTCGCTACCACTGCTGATGCTGGCATGGCCAGTGGTGCAAATGGCCTATTTGAGGTTTCTGGGTTCCCCAAGGTTCAGTTCTACGACCCTTACTCTTCACCATTTACACCTTCAGCCTGGGACAGCTCATAGAATCTCAATGTTTGCAATATCATCTCTACGCTAATGACACGCAGATCTACCTATCTTGACCACAATGTCTATCAGCTATTTCATCCTTATTTTGTGCTCGCTTTATAAAAGTGAACATAGACAAAACAGAATTCATCATCTTCCAACCATTTCACTGTACCCCTCCACCAGAACTATCCATCAATGTTAATGGCTGATCACTTTCCCCAGTTCCGCATGATCGATGCCTCGGGGTGATCCTCGACTCTGCCCTCTGTTTCAAGTCACATTGTCCAAACACTTGCCTCCTCCTGCCGACTCCAGCTTAAAATATTTCCCTAAACCTTACATACCTTGACAAAGAAAATGCAAAAACAATTTTGCACGCCCCCATCATCTCCCACCTCAAGTATTGCAACCTTACATTCTCTGGCCTCCCCTATAGCACTGTTGTACCACTCCAATTTATCCTAAACTATGCTGCCTGACTAATTCACCTGTCTCCCATTATTCCCCAGCCTCTCCTTTCTAAACCCTAAAACTATGACATACGAAGACATCCACAACCTGTCTCCTCCATAAATCTGTGAAATGGTCTCCCTGGACATACCTACACGCAACCTTTGATCCTCTCAACATCTTCTTCTCCACTGCTCTCTTATCTCTTCTTCCCCCAACCGCATACAAGACTACTCCCGTGCTTCACCCAAACTCTGTAACTCTCTACCCCAACACATCAGACTACCACCTACCATGGACTCATTCAAAATGATCGTGAAGAACAACCTCTTCTGACAAGCTTACAACCTGCAACTGATCTTTTTCTCCCAAAAATCTGTCAGGGAATGCTATAACAGGTTCAGAGGGGCTCAAAGATACATCAGATGGTTCAGAAGTCATAACAGTGGTCTGAGGAGAGAGATTCTGAGAAGCAGTAGATCCAGAAATCTGGCCCTGTAAATGAGCCTGTGAGGATGACAGTTTGTGTTGTTCTAAGGCCAAATCCTGGACTAACTGATCCAGATTCGCTTCCTGATAACACAAAGTATGTAAAGGATCCATAGGTGGGAAAAAAGAAAGAATTTAATGGTCAATCATAATGTGACGCGGGTCACTGTATTAAATATTAGAAAAAGATCGGTTCAGAACTTTTAAAGAGAGTTGTAAATTATTGTTTACCTTGCGCCCCCGATCATCAGGGAATGAGCCACAGCGGGTAGGAATTATAATGTTACTTTTGGGGGGGTCCTCAGACCTTGGCATTTTCTTTACCTTCTCTAGCTCTGAATGTCTTTCAGTGTATGCCTTTTTTGACACTTTAGGACAGATCTATGATGAACCTGACAGGGTCAAGGTGGCAGAGACAAGGATCATGAACCTGAAACAGGGGAACAGCACAGCAGAAGACTATTGTACTGAGTTTCATCAGTGGTCTTCTGAGGTCCTGTGGAATGACGCAGCTCTCAGATGCCAATTCCTCAGGGGTCTTTCAGAGTCTCTAAAGGACTCTTTGGCTCTACATGCTCCACATGGTTGTTTGGTGGAGGCCATGACTCAGGCTATCCGCATGGATCGGAGGATGCGAGAGAGTTGCGAGGTGCAACCAGAGGTTCCATTTTGTCCAACTGATCAGGTTTGTTCACCTGAGGTGAAGTTCCAGAAGTGGAGAGCAAGACTACAATAACAGATAGTAAAAATATATACTACTTACAGAATAAGTAATGGGAGGTCAAACAATCTGAGGTCGGGTCCAGGAAATGGTGCAGTACAACAAAGGGAAGTCAGAGACGAAATCCAATTCACGAGCCGAGGTCAGGAAAGCCAGAGGGACAAGACAGTTCACAGGGAGCAGGCACAGGAGAAGTCAGGTTAAGCAAAGGGTCTAAGTCCAGGAGAGAATCAAGTCAAGCTGGGTCAGGTGCAGAGCACAGAGAGATCATTCTTACACAGGCAGCAGCAAGTGTATGATTGACTCTGGGTGGAGGAGCTAGCATGCTTAAGTAGAAGACTAATTAAGGAAAATGAACACAGGTGATTAAAGCACAGACCCAGCACAGACTGACAGCCCCAACACAAAGTAACAAATATGCAGAAAAATAGTGGAGTTCGTGACAGGCTTCTAAAAATTTGGAGGCACCATAATACCCATGTGAAGAGACATAGAGTAGGGCCTCATGAAAATGTTTCCATTATAAGCAAGCAGGCCTTCCATTCTGTTTGCCTATGCAGTGAATGCAAAGGCTGCCAAAAATTTGGAGGCATGATAATTAGTGATGAGCGAACGTGCTCGACACTACTCGTGACTCGCCCGAGTATCACGGTACTCGGTATACTTGGCGAACACCGAGCATTCCCGGATTACCCGGCGGGAACTGGGGTCTCTACCCAGCATTTTTGGAGGACTTTACTGACCCAATCACAATGCTGGGATTGTCTGCCAGGCAATGAAATGCCGTAGCCATCTTTGTTGTGGTCGTGCAGTGATTGGCTGGCTGCACAGCATCATCAGGGGTATAAGAGACCGGACGCCACCCTGCTTGGTGCATTCAGCTCTGGATTGACATAGTGTAGGGAGATCTGCTGCCGAAATAGGGTCAGATTTGGCAATTTCTTAGCCAGTGTGGGGTCTACCATCCTAAACTACTGTACATAAATGCAGATAAACCAACAGTCTTTCTAAGTACTAATTCCAGAGTATATAGGTTCCAGTGTTAAGTAGGCAGGGTAGTGTACTTTGCTCTATACACATCAGTGCAAGGCCTGCAGACACTGTATGTGTGCATATAGATCATTGCATACATCAAGAGGGTCCATTCCCTTCCTGAGTTCTGGTGCTGCTGCTGCTACCTGTATGATATATTGGCTGTATATACCAAGCCCCAGGTGTAATTAGAATACAGGCCACATATTTTTTGGTGTGGTATCTCCGTGCCAGCTCACATCTGTGTGTGCTCAAAGTTTGCCCAGTGTACGCAATTTTTTTTCTGCCCTGTGTGTGACTACTTAAAAACACCAGTATTTAGACAAAAAAAAAAAAAACTTCAGGGCACACATTTGTCATACTGGTATCTCCGTGCCAGCTCATATCTGTGCGTGTTCAAAGTTTGGGAAGTGTATGCCATTTTATTTGCCCTAGGTGTGACTGCATTAAAAAACACCAGTCTTTAGCCAAAAAAACACAGGGAACAAACACATTTGTCATACTGGTATCTCCTTGCCAGCTCATATCTGTGCGTGCTCAAAGTTTGGGCAGTGTAAGACATTTTTTTTTGCCCTGGGTGAGACTGCGCTTAAAAACACCAGTATTTAGCCAAAAAAAAAACAGGGTACACATTTGTCGTACTGGTATTTCCGTGCCAGCTCATATCTGTGTGTGCTCAAAGTTTGGCCAGTGTATGCCATTCTTTTTAAGCCCTGTGTGTGGGCATTTTACAGTGGGGTCTATCTGTGACACGCCTCATACTACCATGTAAAAAAAACAATTGAGTCATTTTAGGCATAACTTCCCTTTATAGGGCAGTCTGTCATTCTCGTTACATCCAGCAGTCTTTTTAATCCAAAAAAAAATTAAAAAAATAAAGTAGGCTGAGGCCTGATGTATATGTGTTGGAAAAATCTTCACTTTGCAGGCATTCATTGCATAGTTCTATCTTGGTTCAACTCATTTTTTATTGTTTTCAAACAGTAAAAAAACGAAACCCAAAAAATTATTACAGTCTGTTATCTCAGGCTGAGGCCAAGTGTATCTGTGGTGGAAAAGTCATGTCTAGGCAGGCATACGTTGCATAGTTCAGTCTGCTATCCTGGTTCAACTCATTTTTTATTGTTTTCAAACAGTAACAAAAAACATAACCCAAAAAAATTATTACAGTCTGTTATCTCAGGCTGAGGCCAAGTGTATCTGTGGTGGAAAAATCTTTTCTAGGCAGGCATACATTGCATAGTTCTGTCTGCTATCCTGGTTCAATACATTTTTTATTGTTTTCAAACTAACAAAAATCATAAGCGAAAAAATTAATACAATCTGTTATCTCAGGCTAAGGCCTGAATTATCTGTGGTGGAAAAATCTCTTCTTGGCAGGCATACGTTGCATAGTTCTGTCTGCTATCTTGGTTCAACTTAGTTTTTATTGTTTTCAAACAGTAAAAAAACATACCGTATATACTCGAGTATAAGCCGAGATTTTCAGCCCATTTTTTAGGGCTGAAAGTGCCCCTCTCGGCTTATACTCGAGTCATATACCAGGGGTCGACGGGGAGGGGGAGCACAGCTGTCCTATATTCTTACCCCCCACAGGCGCGACTCTTCAGTCCCCCTGCTTCTCCCACGGTCTCCAGCGTTTGTGTTCAGTGGTCCTGTGGTACCGCTCATTAAAGTCATGAATATGCACATATTCATGACTTTAATGAGCGGTACCACATGACCGCTGTAGTTAGGCATAGCTGCCAGAGACCGTGGGAGAAGAGTAGGGGCTGCAGAGACGCGCCAGGAGGGGGTGAGTATAAGTGATATTCACCTGTCCCCGTTCCACCGCTGCGCATCGCTGTGTCCTTGCGTCCTCTAGCTGTGAATTTTCAGGTCAGAGGGCGTGATGACATGGTTAGTGCACGCCACGCCCTCTGACTGAGCATTCACTGCCGAGGACACGAAGACAGCGGCGTGCAGCGGTGGACCGGGGACAGTCGAATATTGCCGGGGCCTGAGCCAGCGGAGACACCGGCACCTGTTCCCCATAGCACTCTGGTGTCCCCGCCTGCTCAGGACATCGGCATCTGGCCCCCAGTGACGAGAGGTATGTCTTTTTTTCTTTTCATTTGCAGCGGCAGAATAAGAGACTATACTATCATATGGAGCATAAAACATGGGGCAGCATAAGGGGGCATAATCTATGGAGCATCTTGTGTGGCATAATACATGGTGAAGCATATGGTGGCATAATACATGGGGCAGCATATGGGGCACAATCTATGGAGCATCTTGTGGGGCATAATACATGGGGCAGCATATGAAGCATAACCTATGGAGCATCATATGGGGGCATAATACATGGGGCAGCATATGGGGCACAATATATGGAGCATCTTGTGAGGCACAATACATGGGCAGCATATGGGGCATAATCTATGGAGCATCATATGGGGGCATAATACATGGGGCAGCATATGGGGCACAATCTATGGAGCATCTTGTGGGGCATAATACATGGGGCAGCATATGGGGCATAATCTATGGAGCATCATATGGGGGCATAACACATGGGGCAGCATATGGGGCACAATCTATGGAGCATCTTATGGGGCATAATTTATGGAGCATATGGGGGCATAATCTATGGAGCATATGGGGCATAATACATGGGTAGCATATGGGGCACAATCTATGGAGCATCTTATGAGGCATAATATATGGGGCATAATATATGGGGCATAATATATGGGGCAGCATATGGGGCATAATATATGGGGCAGCATATGGGGTATAATCTGTGGAGCAGTGTTGTGAACATGTTAGAGGCGACTTCGGAGCTGAGGTGGTTGCTGAGGGTAAAGAGCCAATTGCTGAATGGCTTTCAGCTGTGTCTGAATGGTCTGATATAAGTGACCTGAACTCCCATGAGCCTTGCCGGTAATCAATTGTTCTTCCAGGTCTTGCTTGGAGCTCAGCTTGCATTCCTGCACTCATTCAGATAAGTGATTTACTGTTTTTTTCTTCTGGTTGGATTTTCCTTGCTGGTTTGCTGTTATGTTTCGGTAGCTGAGGAGTGCAGGTAAAAAAGGCAATACACCAGAGCAGTTGGAATCTATGAGATTGCAGTACCCTGACTAACCACCACAACTAGAGGCAGCCATGGAGCGTTCCTACGTTGGTCCTAGACGCCTCGTCACAGCCTGAGAAACTAACTACACCTAAAGATAGAAATAGGAAAGCTATCTGCCCCGGAGCAGAACCCCAAAGATAATAGAAAGCCCCCAAACAAGTAATGGCGGTTAGACAAGAAGAAATACTGACACAGAAAGAAAATAGTATGAGCAAACGCTGGGGCCCAAACTAACTAAATAGAAAAGGATAGGAAGGGTACTTACTGCAATCCCAGAAAACCCTGAAAAGCACCAACTCTACTAATTTCAAAATCACCTGAGATCACACGACCTCTACCACCTAAATTAGTTCTCTGGTGTAACAAAATCAAAACAGCAGCCACTGAAAAAACTGGAAAAAGCAAAAGTACAAACATCAGTGGCTGAACTAAACTGAGAGGGCAAAAGCCCCCAAAGGGGACCCAGAAGGCCCCCAAAGAAGTGCAGGACAAAATGCAAAAATATAGTACAAAAACAAAAAGAAGAAAATGTCTTATCTGTTAGCAGGAGATGCAGACACGACACAGCAGGCTACAAGGGAAACAGGAATGAAGGATTCAGACCAGAAAAATTGATCACCGGCAACCCTGATGGGAAGGTGACTCCATTACATAAGACCAGTCAGTAACACCTGATTCCCAGTCCTCACAATCTTCACTGAACAGACCAGTACCGCTTGTAACCACCAGAGGGAGTCTCTGCTCAGAACTCATCTCAAACCCATTCACAACAGTACCCCCCCCTTGAGGAGGGGTCACCGAACCCTCATTTGAGAAACCAGGTCGGTCAGGATGAGTTCTACGATACGCACGGATGAGTCTCCTAGCATGGATGTCCGAAGCAAACACCCAAGAATTGTCTTCCTGACCATAACCTCTCCACTTAACCAAATACTGGAGTTTCCGTCTAGAAAAATGAGAATCTAATATTTTCTCAACCACATACTCCAGATTGCCCTCAACCAAAACAGGGTCAGGAGGCACAGCAGCAGGAACCACTGGCTCAACAAACCTCTTCAACAAGGACTTGTGGAACACGTTATGGATCTTAAATGTCCCTGGAAGAAGCAAACGAAAAGAAACAGGATTAAGAATCTCAATGATCTTATAAGGTCCAATGAACCTAGGCTTAAATTTAGGAGATGCTACTCTCATAGGAATATTCTTTGAGGACAACCAGACCAAGTCCCCCACTTTAAACCGAGGACCATCAGTCCTATGCCGGTTAGCAAACCGCTGGGCCTTCTCCTGAGAGAGGGACAACCTCTCCACTACCTGGTCCCAAATCTGTTGCATACGCTCCACAACAGAGTCAACACCTGGACAGACAGAAGCCTCCGTCTGTCCTGAAGAAAATCGAGGGTGAAACCCAGAATTACAGAAAAACGGAGACATCAAAGTGGCAGAGCTAGCCCTATTATTAAGAGCAAACTCAGCCAAAGGTAAAAAAGAGACCCAGACATCCTGATCAGCAGACACAAAGCATCTAAGATAAGTCTCCAATGTCTGGTTTGTTCTCTCAGTTTGACCATTGGTCTGAGGATGAAATGCCGAGGAGAAAGACAATTGATCACCCAGTTTAGACCAAAAAGTCCTCCAAAATCTGGAAACAAACTGGACTCCTCTGTCAGACACAATGTTCTCAGGAATGCCGTGTAAACGAACCACGTGCTGAAGGAACAACGGCACCAATTCAGAGGAGGAAGGCAACTTAGGTAATGGCACAAGATGTATCATTTTGGAAAACCTATCACAAATTACCCAGATGGTGGTCATTCTCTGAGAAACAGGAAGGTCGGAAATGAAATCCATAGAGATATGGGTCCATGGTCTCTTGGGCACAGGCAATGGCATCAACAAACCACTAGAGCGAGAGCAAGGCTTGGAGCGAGAGCAAGTCCCGCAGGACTGCACAAATTCCCTGACATCACGAGACAAGGTAGGCCACCAAAAGGACCGACTGACCAAGTCTCTGGTACCAAAAATTCCGGGATGGCCAGCCAATGTGGAACAATGAATCTCAGACATCACACTCTTTTTCCACTGGTCCGGGACAAACAATTTTCCAACAGGGCAGCACTCGGGCCTATCCTCCTGACACCCCTCCAGAGCAAGTCTCAAATTGGGCGAGATGGCGGAAAGAACTACACCCTCTTTCAAAATAACAGAAGGATCAGATAACTCAGGAGAGTCCGCAAGGAAACTCCTCGAGAGGGCATCCGCCTTAACATTCTTAGTGCCAGGAAGAAAGGAAACCACAAAATTAAAACGTGTGAAAAACAAGGCCCACCTGGCCTGTCTAGGATTGAGTCGCTTGGCAGATTACAGATAGACCAGATTCTTATGGTCCGTAAGGACCACCACCTGATATTTGGCTCCCTCCAGCCAATGTCTCCACTCTTCAAAAGCCCACTTTATGGCCAATAACTCCCGATTACCCACGTCATAATTACGTTCAGTAGGAGAAAATTTTCGAGAGAAAAAGGCACAAGGGTTACTTTTAGAGGTCTCTGGATCCTTTTGGGACAAAACGGCACCTGCCCCAATTTCAGAGGCATCAACCTCGACCTGAAATGGCAGAGAAACATCAGGCTGCCGTAGAACAGGAGCAGAAGTGAATCTCTGCTTAAGTTCCTGAAACGCAGAGACTGTCTCAGGAGGCCAATTCACCACATCAGAACCCTTTCTGGTCAAATCAGTTAATGGTTTAACAATAACCGAGAAATTACCAATAAATTTACGATAAAAATTGGCAAAACCCAAAAATCTCTGAAGAGCCTTTAATGAAGTAGGTTGGACCCAATCACAGATGGCCTGAACCTTGACCGGGTCCATTTCAATAACAGATGGGGACAAAATGAATCCCAGAAATGAGATCCTCTGTACGCCAAAAAGACACTTTGATCCCTTCACATACAGAGCATTCTCTCTCAAAATCTGGAACACAGTTCGAACATGTTTCACATGAGAGTCCCAGTCATTAGAAAAAATCAAGATATCATCCAAATAAACAATCAGAAATTTGTCCACAAAATCCCTGAAAATGTCATTCATGAAGGACTGGAAGACGGAAGGAGCATTAGTGAGCCCAAAGGGCATCACTAGGTACTCAAAATGCCCTTCAGGGGTATTGAATGCCGTCTTCCATTCATCCCCGTGCTTAATGCGAATAAGGTTATACGCCCCCCTGAGGTCAAGCTTGGTAAACCAAGTAGCGTTTTTCACCCTGGAAAACAGGTCAGAAATCAAGGGTAACGGGTATTGATATTTCACAGTAATATTGTTCAAGAGACGATAATCAATACACGGCCTTAATGAACCATCTTTTTTGGCCACAAAGAAAAAACCGGCACCTAAGGGTGAAGAGGATGGTCTGATATGACCCTTCTCCAATGATTCCTTGATATAAGACCGCATAGCGTCATGTTCAGGTACAGACAAGTTAAAAAGGCGACCTTTAGGGAATTTACTACCCGGCACTAATTCAATAGCGCAGTCATAGCTCCTATGGGGGGCAAGGATGCAGATTTACTTTCGCTAAACACATCAGAAAAATCAATCAAAAAGTCAGGAACATCCTGAGCCTGGGGGGAGGCAGAAAAAACAGGAGTGTTGGTATTAACACATTGGCAGCCCCAACTGGTTACAGACACAGATTTCCAATCCAAAACAGGATTATGAGACTGTAACCAAGGGAAACCCAGCACGATAATGTCATGCAGATTATACAGAACCAAAAATTTGCAGCACTCCTGGTGATCAGGTTCAACCCTCATTATCACCTGAGGTGAAAACTGGGGTTTATTCTCAGCCAAAGGGGTAGAATCGATCCCCAGTAGGGGAATAGACTTCTGTAGGGGTATCAAGGGAAACCCACAACGTTTAGCAAAATCATAATCCATCAGGTTAATAGCTGCTCCAGAATCAACGAAAGCCTGAGCAGAAAATGAGGACAGAGAACATATCAGAGTGACAGTTAATAAAAACTTAGTCTGAACACTACCCAAGACAACTGAGCGTGCAAAACGTCTTCCCCGCTTAGGGCAGACTGAAATAGCATGAGAGGCATCACCACAGTAGAAACATAACCCATTGCGCTTTCGAAACTCATGACGCTGTGCCCCAGACACCACTCTATCACACTGCATGGGTTCAGAAGCTGGTTCACAAGGCAACACCATTCCACGCATACTTCTCCGCTCACGCAAACGTCTGTCAATTTGAATCGCTAATGACATAGAATCATTGAGACCAGAGGGGACAGGGAATCCCACCATAACATCCTTTACATTATCTGACAGACCCTTCCGGAAAAGGGCTGCCAAAGCGTCGTCATTCCATTTGGTCAGGACTGCCCACCTACGGAATCTCTGACAATATAACTCAGCGTCATAAGGCCCCTGATTTAATGCCAACAAGGCTTTTTCAGCTTGATCAGTGACATTAGGCTCATCGTACAATAACCCCAAAGCCTGAAAAAATGCATCAACATCACTCAAAACAGGATCCCCAGGTGTCAGGGAAAAAGCCCAATCCTGAGGATCGCCGCGCAGGAGAGAGATGATAATTTGAACCTGCTGCGCTGCGTTCCCTGAGGACTTAGATTTTAAGGCAAAAAACAATTTACAATTATTTTTGAAATTCTGAAACTTAGCTCGATCCCCCAAAAACAAATCTGGCATGGGGATCCTAGGTTCCACAACAGGCAACCTAGCAAGATATGCAGCAATACTCTGAACCTCAGTGGCAAGCTGATCCACACGGCCAGACAACCGTGCAAACTCCATTGAGAGAAAAGATCCTCCCCAGCACCCAGAGATACAGAGGGAAAAAAAAAAATGCAACAAATAGAAAAATATCTCTGACAACTCTGACAACCTTTTTTCTTTCACAATATTTTTTCCCTTCTGTGAGTACCATACAATTTTCAATTTTTAGGCCGGTGATACTGTTATGTTTCGGTAGCTGAGGAGTGCAGGTAAAAAAGGCAATACACCAGAGCAGTTGGAATCTATGAGATTGCAGTACCCTGACTAACCACCACAACTAGAGGCAGCCGTGGAGCGTTCCTACGTTGGTCCTAGACGCCTCGTCACAGCCTGAGAAACTAACTACACCTAAAGATAGAAATAGGAAAGCTATCTGCCCCGGAGCAGAACCCCAAAGATAATAGAAAGCCCCCAAACAAGTAATTGCGGTTAGACAAGAAGAAATACTGACACAGAAAGAAAATAGTATGAGCAAACGCTGGGGCCCAAACTAACTAAATAGAAAAGGATAGGAAGGGTACTTACTGCAATCCCAGAAAACCCTGAAAAGCACCAACTCTACTAATTTCAAAATCACCTGAGATCACACGACCTCTACCACCTAAATTAGTTCTCTGGTGTAACAAAATCAAAACAGCAGCCACTGAAAAAACTGGAAAAAGCAAAAGTACAAACATCAGTGGCTGAACTAAACTGAGAGGGCAAAAGCCCCCGAAGGGGACCCAGCTGGCCCCCAAAGAAGTGCAGGACAAAATGCAAAAATATAGTACAAAAACAAAAAGAAGAAAATGTCTTATCTGTTAGCAGGAGATGCAGACACGACACAGCAGGCTACAAGGGAAACAGGAATGAAGGATTCAGACCAGAACAATTGATCACCGGCAACCCTGATGGGAAGGTGACTCCCTTATATAAGACCAGTCAGTAACACCTAATTCCCAGTCCTCACAATCTTCACTGAACAGACCAGTACCGCTTGTAACCACCAGAGGGAGTCTCTGCTCAGAACTCATCTCAAACCCATTCACAACAGTTTGCTGCTTTGCAGTAGACTTCAGCCTGGTCCCCTTTTGGGGCCTGGCGCTGCATTTGTGCTCAGTTTGTGTTTGCACTTTTGCTCTGTTCCTGTGTCACTTTTTATTTGCTGAATTGCTGTGTGTTACACCAGAGATCTGATTTAGGTGGTAGAGATCGTGTGATCTCAGGTTTTTTGTTAATCAGAAGTGTTGGTTTTTTTGTCAGGGTTTTTTGGGGTTGCAGTCAGAATTCTTTCCTATACTTTTCTATCTAGACAGAATTGGGCCCCAGCGTTTGCTCTTTCTATTTTCTGTCTGTGTTCGTATTTTCCTCTTGTCTTACCGCCATTACATGTTTGGGGGCTTCCTATTTCTTTGGGGGTTCTGCTACGGGGCAGTTAGTTTTCATCTTTCTGCCTTTAGGTGTAGCTATCTCTCCGGCTGTGACGAGGCGTCTAGGATCACTGTAGGTACGCTCCACGGCTACTTCTAGTGTTGCGGTTAGTTTAGGGTCCTGCAACCCAGTAGTTTCCAGCATCTCTGGTGTATTGCTACTTTGGCTATTTTTTTTATATTTCTCCTCAGCTACCGAAACATAACAGAGCAGCATATGGGGCTCCTGATTCAATATGGCTATTCAAAAACATTTAACCTACCGTATATACTCATGTATAAGCCAACCCGTGTATAAGCCGACCCCCCTAATTTTGCCACAAAAAACTGGGAAAACTTATTGACTCGTGTATAAGCCTAGGGTGAAAAATGATTATGCCCCCATATGATGCTCCACAGATTATGCCCACATATGCTGCACAGATTATGCCCAATATGCTCTACAGATTATGTCTCCATATGCTCCAGATTATGCCCAATATGCTTCAGAGATTATGCCCCCATATGCTCCAGATTATGCCCCCATATATTCCACAGATTATGCCCCGTATGATCCACAGATTATGCCCCATATGCTCCAGATTATGCCCCCATATGTTCCACAGATTATGCCCCCATATGCTCCAGATTATGCCCCATATGCTTCAGATTATGCCCCATATGTTCCACAGATTATGCCCCCATATGCTCCATATTATGCCCCCATATGCTTCAGATTATGCCCCCATATGCTCCAGATTATGCCCCATATGTTCCACAGCTTATGCCCCCATATGCTCCATATTAGGCCCCCATATGCTTCAGATTACGCCCCCATATGCTGCACAATTATGCCCCATAGTATAGGCCTCATATGCTGCTGCTGCAAAAAAATTACATACTCACCTCTCGTCGCTGGGGGCCAGGTGCCGGTGTCCTGAGCAGGCGGTGACACTGGCGCGCTATGGGGGACAGGTGCTGGTGTCACCGCTCGCTCAGGACCCCGACACCTGAGATATTTACCTGTCCTCTCTGCACCGCTGCTCTGCTCCCTCGGTCTGACTCCTCTGGCTGTGAATGATCTGACAGGGGGCGTGGCGCGCAATAACGACATCATCGTGCCCTCTGCCTGATCATTCACAGCCAGAGGAGTCGGACCGAGGGAGCAGCGCAGCGGTGGCACGGGGACAGGTAAATATAGCTATACTCACCTCTCCTCTTCTCCCGGCGCTCTCTGCAGCGCTTCAGTCCTGCAGCGGTCACGTGCTACCGCTCATTAAAGTCATGAATATGTGCATATTCATGACTTTAATGAGCGGTGGCATGTAACTGCTGCAGGAAGGAGCCGGAGATCGTGGGAGAAGCAGGGGGGCTGCAGAGACCGCGCCGGCGGAGGGGTGAGTATGATCCGACACCCCCGCTCCCCCTCCCCCTCCGACCCCGTATATGACCCGCGTATAAGCCGAGAGGGGGACTTTCAGCCCTAAAAAATGGGCTGAAAATCTCGGCTTATACATGGGTAAATACGGTACTTTAATTTCACTTTTATTGGTATCTATTTTTATTTTTGAAATTTACCAGTAACTGCCTCATTTTCCACCCTAGGCTTATACTCGAGTCGATAAGTTTTCCCAGTTTTTTGTGGCAAAATTAGGGGG